>JAQISU010001252.1:0-157500 GCA_029339505.1 Unio delphinus | reverse complement strand
ACCACGTGTGTATCAGTCGAAAAACCACGTCCCCGTTTACGCGGTAAAAATTCACACTGCTTCGATGTCAGCTCGCGCACTTCGCTTCAAATTACTCACTGAAGATGCTATCGAAATCTAACAGGATTGAAATAAAGTATGTAAACAGACATGTATTTTTTATATATTCTTTATTAACACTGCTGATGTACAAATAATGTACATAACAAAAACATTTTAAAGTATGTTTGACTCCGCAGGATATTGTCAAACATTTCTCATCCTTTCCTCCGTTTAATCAGCATTGTTTCATTCTCTCTCTCTCTCTCTCTCTCTCTCTCTCTCTCTCTCTCTCTCTCTCTCTCTCTCTCTCTCATATATATATATATGTATATGTAATAAATTTGGAGTATGAATTTGACAGCGCCCCGTTTCTAAGCAATTCTTAGATTTATTTGTGTGATTATTTGGATTTGGCGCCATGTTATATTCATAGCCCGAAATAATTAGCAAGTTATTAGGAGCAAACGTCACAGAGCCGAGTATTAGTGAATTTGAACCATGCTAGGATTCGTTAGTAGTGAATTTAGGTCCAAGCCGAATGACTGTCCCATTAGTAATGTTATGACAGTTTTCTGTTATGTGGGTTGTGATTAGCTTGTCATAACCTTCTTCTCATTTCTTGCTATGAGAAGGAATTACTCATAAGTTAGGGAGCGTCAATATCCATGGATAGAGAGAGAGAGAGAGAGAGAGAGAGAGAGAGAGAGAGAGAGAGAGAGAGAGAGAGAGAGAGAGAGAGAGAAGAAAGAGTTCAGGCTCTCTTAAAAGAGTGTCGCCGCGATGAAAGACAGCTACATCTGAAATAAGAAGAAAAAAGTCTATTTCCTCGTCGATACAGAACTGACTTTATTTAAATAATCAACACACATATATTGACTACATTCTAGAAACACATCTAAAAAGTTTATAATAAAAATTCATGCAATACATATTATATTTTCCTTTTTCAAGCTTTCCAACTTCATTTATTAACAAAGAATTAACAGTAACTTTTGGAGTAAGAATGGTTGCAAAGAAAATGGCGTAAAAATTTAGTATTAATCGAGAGTTAGGAACTGACAATTTAATGTTGTTCTAGACTTAATAACCATGACGTATGTTCACTTGCAATCAAACTTTGACCTGTGCGTGTATGAATATGTATCGCCTTTGAATTAACCTAAGAACAATAAGCGAAAATATCATTTAAGCGTTTGGTACGGTGTGGTTTAGTGCAGCTTTGAAATGTACGTGTATTATCAACGTTATCTGTGACGAGTGAAAGAGAATGTACTGCCGCGATCGTTTCAAACGAATTTGACTCAGAAGCTGATCGTATATAGACCAATAGCTGCTCATGTCGAGAGAGCTATGCATTACGTGTACTCGGTTTCGAGTAATCGCTAGGACACTTTGATTAGTTCATATCATTTCAACATACATTTACGAGAACATCAATTGATGTTGCAAATCCAGTGAAGGAAAAGCACTTCTTCTACTGGGTGGGAGGTAGGCATTAGAGCCGTTCCTACAGTACGTACCATAAGGTACAGACATTCATACAATGGTATGAAAATTGTGAGAGAAAAACCTGTAAAACATTGTCGAACCATTTGGCTGACAAAAAAACATCTGAAGTCAATATGTTTGAGACGGCTAGGCGGAATTTACACTTCTCCGTAAGATAGGTAAATACGGTAATACTATTTTATACGGTGGTTTCAGATTTCAGTACGAACAGGGTTTTTGATAGCTTAGGCGAAGGATACAAGAAACGTCAGTTGTTTCATTCAAGCTCTGTAGGCAAAACATTACAACTGTGAGGAATTTTGACTGTAGGAGATATAAGCAATAATTATGTTACTACATAAGAAATACAGCAAAAAATAGATCAGTTGTTTAGGAATATCATTTAACGCAATAACCTTATAATATTTGTATTCTAAGAACAAAATAAGATAGAGCAAAAAAACATACCTGTGTGTGAATTACCACAGTCCAGAAATATTATGCCTATGAATGAATGGTATATTAAGGAATAATAAACAATGTAAACATTGCACATATTGTCTGTAATAATGAAAGAGTTCAAATTGTAAAAAGTTCAAGTCACTGTCACTGGAAAGAAAAATGTCAATGCGGCTGTCGTTGACTCTGAGACTGGCGGAGATGTTGCTGTTAGGTCAATGGAAACCTCGGTCTACAACATAGGTGTATTTCAGTCTGGTTTGCTGGTAACTTGATTTCGGCGCTGGACTATTTATATATACATTCGACATGTGGGATGTTTCAAGTGATACTACAGGAAGAATTCTCATCGGCGATATGCATGGTATGCTGGTAAAAGTCTTAGTTGTACTTGTTCTTATTCCCAATGTATTCCCTCGTCGATACAGAACTGACTTTATTGAATTAATCAACACACATATATTGACTACATTCTAGAAACACATCTAAAAAGTTTATAATACAAATTCATGAAATACATATTACATTTTCCTTTTTAAGCTTTCCAACTTCATTTATTCGTATAACTTCTGCATTTTAGAATATTATACAAATGGTTAATTCTCGATCAATTTCAAGATAGCCAAAGGTATAAAATGTAATAATTATAATTAATGTAACAATTAATTTAAAGAAATGCATTTCACTTATTTTAAAATAGAATATAGATTTAAAATATGTTGCAAGATATTACTCTTTCTTGCTTAAAGAAGACTTTATTTCAATCATTAAATCAAAACATGAAGTTGGTAGCGAATTCAACCTTTATAATAAAAATTACATAAATATAATTAAATAATAATTCTTTAGAACATTTAAACATTCCGTTACAATATATTATAAATAAAAGTATTAAGTGAACAATGTTGCTAACATAACAATGTTACTATTAAAATCTCAAACATTAAAAGTACTTATTCCTAAAAAAGTTACGACATATACAATTGTTTTACCTGAAATGAGAAGACAAAAGTCTATTTCCTCGTCGATATAGAACTGACTTGACACTTTAATGCGCGGTCTATTTATACGCATCTTGCGTCAGGTTTAAGGTATCGGACAGGAAATATGTCCGCTCTCTTCAGGTAAGAATCAGTTTCTCCTGGTCAAAACCGGCTTAATTTACGTCATTTGACATAAGGTAGAACTCAAATTTGTACTTTATCTACATTCGTTTGGCATTAGTTAGGTCCAAATATGATAATTCCTTAATATTCTAAACCAGCAACATGTTTTAACATACTAAGCCAGCAGCGATGTCTGTCCATCATTAAATAAGAACCATTTTGTAGCGACGACTGTCCATCATTAGATAAGAACCATTCTGTTTTTACGTCAGCACGGAAGTTTGTTCTAATTTTTTTTATTACAATTTAAAGAAAATTGCAATCTTATTAATTTTACTAAAAAACCAATCCTAACAGTAACATAGTCCATATTGAAATCTAATGGTGTATAATAGTGTTGTGGATGAAATGGCAATATTTACGGTAGGATACCATTCAATTACGCAATAGAATCAATAAGTTGGGAATTGGTAGATACCGTTTATGTGTCCATAGTGGAAAATAGTCGTAATAATATACGCGTTATACGCCGTAAAATGTGTGGATTGACTGGCCTAGGGCGGCGCATTTAAATAGTTCCCAGTTAGAAAGGGAATACTAGTTACTATTTTGTATGGCATAACGGGATTTTTTTCTTATTTAACTAGTGTAGATTCTATGGCATACGGAAATCTGATGATAATGAAGAAAAACCATGCAAAGGTGCGGTTAATGGACTTTTGGGCAAGTAGTTTTAACTGTGGTCACCAACTGATTAGAGTAAAATTTATTAAATAAAGCAGACACGTCTGACTTTCCATTTTACAACTCAAGTTGTATGCAAGTTTTTGGAAATTTTGGGAAAACATATGACTTCTAGCGGGATTCGCGCCAGGGTTTTGACACCGCTCTGTCAAGTGTATACCCCTTGTACGTGGAACAATATATATATATATATATATATATATATATATATATATATATATATATATATATATATATATATATATATATATATAGAGAGAGAGAGAGAGAGAGAGAGAGAGAGAGAGAGCAATATAAATATACGACAGAACGGAATGTGCTATCTTTGGATTATATAGAGAATGCTTGATAATTGTAGTCAGAATTAATGTTTAATACAAGTAATAATATCGAACAGGTTAGAAATGTTTTAATTTGTACTCTAAGGAGATTGAAACCCTTGCCCGCAGGTGAAAAGGAACCCGTGGAATATGGGGCGGTGTGTGCAGGCAAAGCGTATGGTGCCGTTTACCCGCGGACCAGGTTTCGATCCTCTGTAGGGTACGATGTTTTTGTATCTAACCTGTATGATAGTATTATTTTTATTATATACTACTACTACTACTACTACTACTACTACTACTACTACTACTACTACTACTACAAACACAGAACATGAAATTTCAGTGTAATGGGAGTTTCGGCATCAAGCGCTATTGGTACAATATTGCACAAGCCACTGGTCAGAGGTATTGTGCAACTTGGAAAAACAACACTCGAAACCGCCTCCCGCTAATACTCGTTATCTAAAGGATGACCTCCACGGTATGATTTGCCCGGTTATAGAATGGATATGGTAATCTGAGTCGGTATCTTGAACAAAGACAACACACGAGCCCCCGTAAAGATAAATAAAGAATTTAATCAAAATAAAATCAAGTGAAGACACAGTAAATTACAATTTTCTTTCCTTCTGAATATTCTTAGTTCAGAAGCACTTTAGAACCGAAGTTTTAAAATAATGGATACATTAATTAAAATTCAAACACTAATAAAATAGACAAATTTAGCCGTTAATAGCTGATAGCAAATTTCATCACAAAATCGAGTGTTCAGTAACATTGGACCGCTTGGTAAATTCACAATGACCTGTTCGACGACTGTTTTTTTTCCTTCTGCTTGCGTCTCGACTTTAACTTGCCCTCTGGTTGAACGTGGGATTCCACAACTCTGACTTCTAACTTCTTTTCTCTCCTTTGAATATCGACCTCCTCGCTATTTCTCTCTCTTCAAACAAACTATTTTCCTTGTGTTTTTTGGCGTCTTACAATCGTTCCAAATTCAGTTTTCCCTGGAACCCGATTTTACGGACGTCTTTCCTAAAGTACGTCCGGAGTCTTCTACTGCGTATTTTCGGAATTAATAATACTGACCCTCTTTTGCAGAGGTAATTCCCAGACTGATTAAAATTCATCAGCTCAGAGAATATATTTCCCCCAATTTCAGGGATCGACCCACCCCTGATTTCACATTTGACCAATCGGAATAAACGCTATTCCTACAGACATTTGGAAAACTGCCTATCAAGGTCCCAAAAATGCCACCTGGGGTTGCCTCAACACCCTGGCATTTCTCTCAATCACTTTTTGACAGTTCCACGTGTGAATTTCACTTTTCTAACCTGTCATACACCTAGTTCGTTTTTACTATAAACATAGGACCAGTGTGACCTGAGTTAGAAAAACATTTCTTCGGCAAAATCTACTCCAAGACAGTTAATTGTCGGCTAGACTAAGAATTAATTAATGGATTTCACTGACGAAAAATTTGGCACTTGACATTCAGTTTAGTTTGTTAGAGAGAGAAGAGAGGACTGCGACTCAAACCATAACAAATGAAGACAGATAGCCTTTGTTTTACTAATTAGGAAGACGAACTGATTAAATCAGTCATGATTCATGACAAACTGAAAGACTGTGTGTTTTACATGGATTTTGATAATCAAGTTACACTTCGCGGAATTGAGACTTTCATTGAAGACTTTTTTTTAAATGTGTTTGAAAGCTTTAAACAGTTGGGCACCATCTTGTTTACAAATTAGTAGATTTGCATAAATCTCATCTTGCATCATGGACAGCTTATTTAAATATATCACTTATTTCTATTTAAATTTCGGTAATATGGGGCTTTAATTTGTCATTCTAACGGACAGAGACCAAACATACATATTGTGTAATCCTTACCAATAACCCATAACTTTGTAACATCGTTAATCCAAATATTAATGTGTTTACAGATAGAGCGCTAGTTTTTTTCTTCTTGTTGATGGTTTTTATTATTAACCACACAATGCCGATATGATGTAAAGAATACTCTCCCTTAGATTAAAATGTGTGTACTGTGTGACGTGCATCTCTTTACAAGACTTTGGGCAGTAGTGATGAAACATATACATGCATGCATGCATACACATACATACATATATACATGCATACATACATACACGCACGCACGCACGCACACACACACACACACACACACACACACACACACACACACACACACACACACACACACACACACACACATACATACATACATACATACATACATACATACATACATACATACATACATACATACATACATACATACATACATTTTAAGATCATGACAGGTCATGCATGGCGGCTAGGTTATTGAAGTAGGGGAAATTACAGAAAGAACCACTGGCATACACTGGCTGTGGCGACCCACTTAGACCGAGGTATGATCTAATTTTTTTGTTAAGGCGGACGCCATAGACTACCCGGCCTAGTCAGGTGTAAGCGTGAATAGAATCGATTTGTGTGTGTGTGTGTGTGTGTGTGTGTGTGTGTGTGTGTGTGTGTGTGTGTGTGAGCAGATAATCAAAACTGGTCATATTCAGTTGTGCAGATATGGCTCTCACATAGGGAATAAACTTGGATAAATGATAATTAACAGTATAAGAAATAAACTTAAAAGTGTGTGTGTGTGTGTGTGTGTGGGGTGAATTCGATTTTTAACGTAGCTTTAACAATTGTTCATTAATATCACTATAATGTCTGCAGTTTATTGTGATGCCTATCAATGAGGCAACATGATGCAGACAAGTAACATGATGCTCCACCCAGTCACATTATCCTTTTACAATGCCGACCAGTTCTAATATAATAGTCCAGTCCATTGTGCTACTTTGGTACAAACAAGTATCAAAAATCAAATTTGTATCATGTTCTCTCAGTCATATATAACTATATTTTTAATAATACAAAATATTTTTTAAGTGTTTACTGTTGAGTCTCATCAACGTGATAACTGCAGCACTGCATTTAAAATTGAAACTAAAATACAACTGTCTTTCAGTTAAACCTGGAGTGATTATTGACAGAATCTTGGCAACAGAAGCATGTCAATGCAATATTCAATGCTCTTCACATCCATTGTAGAGACATCAAACTACTGGAAACTGAACTTTTTTTTACGATCTGTTCAAAACGAAATTCATTCTTTCAGCATGATCTTGGCGTGAATGTTTGATTATTATAATCAATCATTTTTCCCTATCAAACTCTTGAAATGCATGAAAAGTGCATGAATGATCATTAGTATTTCACTTTAAACTTTCGCTTGTTTGCCTTGATACTTTATGGTAAAACAATACTTTTAAATTTATATCGCACGTAAAGTATTATTTCCAAGGAGATGTCCTATACAATTACAATATATATATATATATATATATATATATATATATATATATATATATATATATATATATATATATATATATATATATATATATATATATATATATATATATATATATATATATATATATATATATATATATATATATATATATATATATATATACAGTCCCGGATTACCCATTAGGCAGAGTAGGCAACTGCCTATGGGCCCCGCGACTTTTATGGGCCCCATTAGGGGAACCCAGGGGCCCCCATGAGACCGTGACCGTAGGTCTGGGGCCCCAAAAGTTTGACTGCCTATGGGCCTCCACGGTGCTTAATCCGGCGCTGTATATATATATATATATATATATATATATATATATATATATATATATATATATATATATATATATATATATATATATAATCAGGAGCAGCAGAAGGGGCGAATCGGACAACATTTTTAGACAAGTTTTCACTGAAATCACGCTTAAAAACAATGAAACCAATGACATCAGGCCCCAATGTGTGTGTGAATCATGGATTAGGTCCAAAAAAAAATATGAAAAAATCAATGAAATTAATGAAATCCTCCATCGATTTTTGGGAAAAAGGGACTACAACGTCGTTGTCACTACCCCTTCTGCTGCTGCTAGAGCTTTCAGTTCTGGTTAACAAAAATCATAAATGATTTCAACCGAATATTTGATCCAGTCCGATACGATATCGTGTTCGAGGGTCATGTAAATCACTACGACGAAAATCACTACGATTTTACAAACAGACTAATTTGTAAAACCTCCTCTTGTAAATCAATCAGATTATTAGATTGGTCAGTGAGTTTGAAATTAATTCTGGTTAATGAATTATTATGACATCGCATATAGACTGGATTCACCGGGGACTCAATTATTAAAAACCCTGGAGGAGCTGTTGGTGCAAATGAATACAAAATATATCCTTGCTGAGCTTGATTTGATCGTTCTAAATTTATTTGATAGCTTCCTTCGATCACATCACATACTAAATTGAGCGCAATCACCGTTGAAATATTCACATTGAACGGAGCAATATGCCTGCCACCACCATCTGGGTCATTATTATGTTTGAGGATAGTTGTTTGTGGTTGTGATTGTGTTTTTTTCCACGTATCATGGATTTTTTTGAAACCTTCATCGATGGCATCACTGAGAGATTTTTGTAGTTCTAAGATATTATATCCTGGTAGTTTGAATGTGGGGATATCTTTGACGCGTATATTATACTTCGTTGCAAATGTTGTTCTCGTTTGGGGGTTATTGTGATCTAATATATCCTGAATAATTTTTAGGTTAAATGTTTCCATGTCATTGATGATTTTGTTACATGTTTCTACAACGCTGATAAATTCATCTCGAGTGAGAGTACCGGATTTAAGGGATATTAACAACAATGAAAAATCTTTATTCATTGCTGTGAAATTGTCAATGATTTTAGGTTCGTTAACAAAAAAATGATGATGCTCCTTTATTTCCTCCTCTTCTCCAATTGGTCGATATACTAAACTAAAAAACTCTATAGTAAATCTATGATCTTTATAACTCTTTATTGGATTATCAGGTTTTGTCCTGTCTGTGATATAATCGGTTTTTTTGTGGTTCTGGTAATTTAACGGTTTTTCCACCGGGTGGTAATTCAGGCCATCCTAGTACGGTTCTAATAGAACTCTGATAGATATCTACGACGTATCCTTCTGTGCTTATTTCAATGGCAGATGATAGTGTCGGCACATGAACTGTTATAGCTATTTTTGATTCTTTTCCAGTAATCGATTTTATTCTACGCGCGAATTCATCATTGATTTGTTCAATTTGATATGATCCGGTTGGTATGGAAACAACATTCCAGTCTGGAGCTCCGTCGGGTTTATTCTTATTTGCAAATACCAGTGAATTATTGGGTTGTTGACCACTAAATGATTTTGACCTAATATTTGGCCAACTGTGGTATACTCGTAATTTTGCTAGCGCTATCTCCTTCACTGGGACCGGAGAGGGGAAATTCACACTGAATTCTGGATTCGTTGAGGTTATTGAGATCATGCTTGTTTGTACTGGGTTTGTGTTCTCCACTATTTGTTGAAGTAATTCCATCGGTGTTGTCATTGTTATTATACTCATGTTTTTGTACTTCTAATTTTGACATCGCAGAATCATATATATCTACCATCGCTGAAAACTCACTCTCTGATATAATTGTATCATCGAGCGATGACGATATCAATGAGGATAATTGCGAGTATGCAGTAGACACAACATGAAATTGAATTATGTAGTCTTGTAGTTTCCGTTGGCTGCATGAGGATATTTTTTTTGTGATTATTGAAATAATTCCAGCGATTGTTGTTGCCGCAGAAATGCAAATTGGAACAGCTATCGGAGCCATCATTGTCACTGAAGACAGTATAATACCGGCTCCGGTGATTACACCACTCACTGAATACACAGTAACATCAATTGCGGTAATTCTCCTGCGGTATTTTTTAATTTTCATTGCATACTCCTCAGACAAGGTTTTGAGTCTAGTTTGATACTCTCTGACCTGATCATAGCGATATTGCGATGATGAAATCATTTTTATTTTAAATACGCTATCGTTTTCAATTACGATTTACTTAAATCCGCTACGAATTCCACATACCACGTTGTTGTAACCCTAACCAAATTTTTATCAGTAGCTATTAACGTGAACTGTTCAGTTGTATCCTTGTCGATGATCGTTGAAATCGTATTATTGACCCCGGATGAACTGGACGATGAAATATTAAATTGAGTCGTTCTCACTATTGTTAATCGATAAATACCCTTAACTGTTGCAGTGATGTCTAATTTGTTGTTTTCAGGCGTCCACACAAATGATCCGTGTTGGATTGTATATACTATGTTGTTGGTTTTCTCATGAGGAATTTTTGTTTTTTCAATAACTGTTATCATCCTCGAAAAATCACCTTTGACGGCTTCGATGAAGTTTTTCGTCTCATCGATGGATTTTTTAATATCAGGGAGTTTTAGTTCAATTTTATCGAATGTAGTTCCAATAAATTTATCAATGATATTTCTACGAAATGCGGTAAACTGTTTTATGTGTTCTTCAATTCTAGATTCAAGTGTTGTTAGTACAACCACAGAATTGTTTAACTCATCGTTGAGAATTTTTAATCGATCTGTAATCGTCGAAACGAGTACACCCGGTTTGAGTTTACCCTGATCGGAAAATAGCGCAACGGTGTTCTCGATTGCGTTTTGTTGTTTAACTAAAATATCATCCAGAGAAATATTACTGGTTTACAATTTACCCTGATCGGAAAATAACGCAACGGTGTTCCCGATTGCGTTTTGTTGTTTAACCAAAATATCATCCAGAGAAATATTACTGGTTTTCAATTTACCCTGATCGGAAAATAACGCAACGGTGTTCTCGATTGCGTTTCGTTGTTTAACTAAAATATCATCCAGAGAAATATTACTGGTTTTCAATTTACCCTGATCGGAAAATAACGCAACGGTGTTCTCGATTGCGTTTCGTTGTTTAACTAAAATATCATCCAATGACACATTACTAGATTTCAATTTGCCCTGGCGATCTTGAAATACAACTATTTCATTGGGTTCAACACTTTCTAAATTCAACGTCTCAGCTATTTCATCTTTAATTTTTTTTGTTATATCCTTGATAGAATCAGGGGTTGCAGTGCCATCGGGTTTGGGTTTCAAAGATCTCCCCCAAATATCAATCATGTTATTGTAAAACTCTTTCTCTCTCTAAAAAGCGATTGCTGGTGTAGTCATTTACGACAATATGAGGTGGTTTTCCCCTTGGGTTACCCAAGGAGTTAGAAATAGCGTCAACGACATTTAATACTTCACTGCCGCATATTGGTGGGTCATTGATTTGTTGTGTTGGTAGCGTAGAATACCAAGTCTTCATTGGAAATTGTTTTATATACCGCATAAACTCTTTTGGTGGGGCTAATCCATATGAATCAAAATAGACAATCCCACGTGGATCAATAGCGTATGCAACCCAGTGAGTTCCAGGTCCGGTGCTGTTATCGAGATTAATAATACCTGTTTCAGTTTTGTTTGGTTGATGTGGTAATTGATCTTTCATAAAAACACCTCTGAAATTTTTAATCACTAGTTTTTTAGCAGCATCCATTAAATCAAAATTGGACATTGGAACCATAGGTTCCTCAATTAATAAACCGTTCCTGGTAGTCTCAGGCCTGATCCGTGAACGGATCTCCCGCTGTACCATGAATACGGGGTTCCTGGTAGTCTTAGACCCTTTCCGCTGTACCACGAATACGGGGTTCCTGGTAGTCTTAGACCCTTTCCGTGAACGGATCGTCTCTTTTTTTTATATCCTTGTCCAGCTGCCTTTTTCAACGCCATTCCTGCTGCAGTACCAACGGCTCCTAACGCCGCTGCTTTAACCACCGCTGGGGCTGCTGCTGCAATCAATGCTGGTATTGCAGCTAACAATGGAAATATACCACCCGTTTTCATCATATTTTTAATAGCAGCCGCAGAGAGAGTAATCTGAACACCTTTTTTGGCTGCAAGTGCATCATTGAAATGTTTCACCTGACGAGTTGTCAGCGATAATTTATTTGCACCACCAGTCATTTGGTTGGGTTTCAACGTGATTGTGGTTCCACATTTTTTAGCCGATTCTGATTGCAATTTTTTGATTTGACCAGGAGTTAACGTAACACTAGTAACACTATATGACATTATATATAATTGATTGATTCTAATTCAATGAAAAATCGAGAAAAATCGTTCAAAGATTTTCTACTGGGGCATCTACCACTCTCATTCTTCCACCAACACCTTCAAGTAGCATTGATTTATCACTGAGAATGACAGCAACCGCTCTATAATCAGCAATAGCACCACGAGTCACATTAGCTCTAAAGTGTATATCAACAACTGACTGTCTTGTCAAATCGAGATGTTCCAGTGAGAAGTAATAGATTGGATACAGATTTTTAAAATCATATTGTGATATTTGCAAACCAGTATCCACATTTTGATCGCGTGCCATAAATGACAACAGACGATGATAAACTCGTGCAATATGATTTTCTGTGTAATTAAGTTGTATATCCTCGGATGGTTCCTGTTGGCCGTTTATTCTCAGTGAGACGTCTTTCACACCTAATTGATCAAATATCATATGACTGAAGAGTTGATTGCCAACTCGTGCGTTATCCTGTAACGGAATAAATATATGACGTGGCGCAGAAACGCCTTGTTTTGATGCTAGGTTCCAAGTGAATAACCCGTTGATATTTGATTGTTTCACATCTGTACTCACGGTTAGCCAACTTAGTAATGATTTTCCTCCTTGGTCCATAAATGATAGTAATCGTCCTTCTGCGGTGATTGCTGGAGTCAACACTGGCATCCACAATGATATTTTTGTTAAATCGACTCTACCGGCATCAGCATTGGCGGCTGCAGCATTTGCTGGAATTCTCCAAATTGCATCATTATCATCACTTTTTCGTACAAGCGATACTGTATGCTTCGCTCCATAAATAACTTTTCGGACGTTTCTACAGAATCCAAATATGTGATGCAGTGGAATCGCGCATGAAAATGATTTACGCGCTCCTTGCAACATTGAGTTTCGTGTTGCAGCTCCTAGATTGAAATTAGGATCGTTGTTTATAATCATATCCTCGATACCAGCAACATTAGCAGGGTTAGCCTCACGATCCTTTGGTTGTCTTATAATAAATGGATTTCCTCCAGCGGTATTCTTAACATCTTTTGCAAACATCATAGATGGACCCGCTGATCTTGTATAATCATCAGAATATCTCGCTAACCCGATTATTGTTGTAGCCACATCAACATCACGATCTATGGACTCAATTTCTTTTCCATCAATGAGATATTTTGCACTCTCAAATAGCGCCATAATACCATTATTGACAAAACCGACTTGAGTACCAGCTGGATACGGTGCTGGTACAGCAGTAGTATCAGCAGTTGTTACAATTTCTCCTTCTACTTCAATAAATGCTTCACAGGGTAAAAAGTATTTACTGGTATCATGGACTTGAAGATCAATTCTTGCTCGACTATTTGAGTTTATGGCATGATAGGCGTAATATTGATAATCGCGTACAGAATCATCCTTGCCAACTGGGGCGTCTATATCAAACGCCGGATCATGTGATTTTTTGAACATTTTATTCTATTTATCAGAGTCTAAATCGTGATTTTCATCGTGAAAAACGCTAGCGTGAAAATCCATAGAATTTCATCGACGTGGTTTTTTAAAGCCACTTCCTGCTATCATGTTTGCAATATTACTTTGGTCCCCTTGATTTACCATCGACGCTAGTTTTTCATCTACTGCGTTATTTATAATTTTACTAACACTTGCAGGCATTTCTTCTGTAGACGGTAACGGTTTCTTTTTTCGTGATTTTACTAATGATGTTATTTTATCCTTCGCAGTTGAAAACGCTTTCCCGGCAAGATCTCCAACAGTACTAATACCCTTATCACGAATAACATCAATGGCTTTCATTGATAACTGTTTAGCTAACGGCATCACTTTTGGGGCCATTCTTGAAAAGAATCCTAAAATGGTATTGCCGAGGCCATCTCCATAGTATGCTCTATAAACTGGAAACCGTGAATTAACTACATAGACGGGGGTTGGTTTATCATGATTGTAATGGATGATCATTATTATAAAAACAATAGTGTTTTCAATTGTTATTTAATCACTATGATACCCATTTGTTAACTCGTCAATGAAATCTCGATAGGTTTTGATATCCATGATACCGCCGGCAAATAACCGTCTACAGATATCAGCTGCTTCATTAATTATTTCTGGAGAGTTATTTCCAGCTCGTTTTCCTCCGATGAGAACATCTAATCGTGATATATCAATGATAACACTATCAGGACATGAAACGCTAGCGTTTTCACTGGAATCTTGCAGTCCACTTCCGCTATAACCAGCTGCTTCATCTAGTTTTTCTAAACCCGTTTCTTGTAAATAATCATCATCATCATCATCATCATCAGGTGGTAGTTGTTGTTTTTTAGGTGAAAAAGATATTTTCTTTGCAGGTTGCTGTCGCTTTCCTCGCAATTTTGATTGTTTATACTCTTCGTATTGATTATACACTATATCCACCGCATTGATATATTCGATGTATGATGCACTATCTGTCTTAATTTGACTTTTTTTAGCTTTGATTTTATAAAATATATCAGCCCAATGAGTGAAATTCTTAACAAACTTATGATGTTCTGGTTTCAACCATTTTTTTCTGTTTTCATAAGACATAACAACAAGCGCAGGAATTTCTGTTGGATCAGTCTTATCAATTTCTGCTAACCCTTCCTCGTTAAATCTCACGCGTAAATCATCTACTGTTCTCTTTGATTCTATTTGTTTTGTTTGTTCAGTTTTCGCTGCTATTTTTTCAAGTTCACCAATAACAGATTTTCCCGTCTCGGGACCATCTCCCAGTAAAGCACGCTCTACCCCTTTCGTTGCTGTGGTTACTGGTTTAAACAACTCTTCAGACCCCAGAGCAAAATCAGTTTGTAAACTCTGTCGTTGTTGCAGTTTATTTCTTACAGAGTCGCGAATTGGTATAAATTTCTTAATTGCATCTAGTCGCTCACGAGCCAATCGGGTTGTTAATGCTTCATTGACCATTATTTGAAATCAGAAACCATTTTTCAATTGTAAAACAATTTTTCAATCCCGACCTAACACCATCGTGCAACTCCCTTTTTGACATCAGTGACATGTCGGATGATTTTTGATACGGTCATGGAAGTGTTATTTCATCCTATAACAGCTTCTATCATTGATGAGGAAAGTGTCATAATTGTATATAAAATAAATAATACTGACACTTTCCTCATTCTATTTTTGACATTCCCGTTGAGGGTCGGCTAAAAAAAATGAGGGTCGGAATGATAAATGGTCAGGCAATCAATGGTTGGGCAATCAAAATTGAATTAATGCTCGTAGGTTTCTAATTTTAGAGTTGACTTCTTTTTTCAATTCGTATTCGTTACCTAATTCTTTTCGTATTCCCTCTACGATAGTATACAACGGAACGAACACACTGATGTCACTGGAAAATGAAAGAGAGTCTTTAATAGAATTCTGAATTCTTTTGATGAGTGCATATTTCTTGGGTAGCATATACTTGTTAGTGCTAACCCCGTATTCTATATCCTGAAAATCAGACACAATTTGATCAGGATTTAATCCATCTGATAGTTTGATATCCTGATTTTTCAATTTTGCTATTTCAACTATGATGCTATTCATGTTTTCAGAATTCATTATTCTATAAGAATGACATATCTCTAATTGGAAATTATGACACATTAGACATAACTAAATTGAACTTTTTGCCCCGTCTTTTTTGAAATAGCAGATCGATAAACCCCCTCTGCAACGAATCGTACTGAAGTTGGACAAATATTGAAATACTTACCGGCTTCATATAATGATTTAAATATTTTTTCTTCGTTCAAAGATTTTACTGGTCTCGCTTTTTTTGAGCACTTTCCAGTCCTTCCAGATGAATTATTTTCACTCTGTGTAACAACTCGTAAATTTGATAAAGAATTATTCTTTCGATTAGAATCGATATGATCAATAACAAGACCATCCTCGATCAAACCATAATGACATTCATACACGAAACGATGATTGAGATAAAATTTCCTTCCAGCGCCAAACCTCAAGTATCCGTGATTATTCACAACACCAACTGATTTCTTTAGTCTACGGTTTCTGACAGTACCATCACTAGATGCCTCATAATTTGTAATCACTGGATGCTGTCTGAATTCTTGGTTCATATATACTATTCTATTGTTTGTCTAATTCAGTGTTTGGTTCAATAATTACATCACTGGAAAATCTTTCGATGTAGTCTTGCGGGGTTCTTATGATTTTGTCAGTGACGTTATCAGGGTCAAAGACTTTTTCAGGGTCAAAATTTCTGATGGATTGTCCATTTTTTATTCTTTTATCATAATAACGCTTCAATTCCCTATATCGCTTACCACCACAATCAATACATAATTGTGATCTTCCCTTAACCCCAACCCCACATCGAATACAGGGTAACGGACCAAGACTTCCACGTCGAAAACTTTGCATATGATACCTACAGTACTCATTTTTTCTGCATGATTTGTTACACGGGGTTACATTTCCCATCATGAGCCATTTGCAGTGATTCATTATACATAAATCTTTCATTTAAATGCTTGTTTTATATATAGCATGAAGGAGTTCAAGAGATTGACTTCGAAAAATGCTAAAATCAATACCGATAGAGAGTTCAAGAGATTATTGAAAATCAATCCTAGATTTAATCTCGATAGACCAAAAAAACGTCCAATAGACGGAAACAAACGTAACAAACGTCCAAGAGACGGAAACATGAAAGAGTTTAAGAGATTATTAAAAATCAATCCTAGATTTAATCTCGATAGACCCAAAAAACGTCCAATAGACGGAAACAAACGTAACAAACGTCCAAGAGACGGAAACATGAAAGAGTTTAAGAGATTATTGAAAATTAACCCTAGATTTAATCGCGATAGACCCAAAAAACGTAACAAACGTCCAAAAGACGGAAACATGAAAGAGTTTAAGAGATTATTGAAAATCAATCCTAGATTTAATCGCGATAGACCCAAAAAACGTAACAAACGTCCAAGAGACGGAAACATGAGATCACCATGGAAGGATGCTCAATTCAATCTTGATATAGTTTCTAATACACCCAAGAATAAAATTCTTGATAAACCCATCAGAGACTGTTTTAATGAATTCAAGCGTGATGGAGCATCTTATTGTTGGTCAACATTTCGAATTGATGGTGTTGTTGACGCTACCATGAATGATGAAAAAGCAGCAGTGATAATCTCAAATGTTGGGGAAAAAAGTCATTTTTTCCGAATTAAATTCATTTTCCGTGAGGATGGCAAATGGATTATTAGGGATAAATTTGAACCCATTCTCAGGGGCAAAAAAACTGTCACCGTGAATCAGGATTCCAAACCAGGAATTTTGACTGGAATTGATAAACCCTACTACGAAAGATCTTATCCTGTCACAGCAGTTGTTTACGGGATATATCCACTCAATGACAAACCTGATATTTCAAAACTAGCACCCATGAAATATTCGACAGGGCTAAATTGTGTAGCAGAACGAATAATAGAACACTTCACAAATGCGTCCCGGGGAAATAAACTAACTGATCTAAGACGAAAAAAAATAACCGAATGGGAACTGACAGTGAAACAGCATGGGGCAACAATTCAGGATATAATTAAATTAGAAACATCATTGAGATTTCCAATATCGGTAAGAACAATCACCGGTGAAGTATTATACGAATCGAAATATAAATCAAAAGGAGCCCCCATTGAAATTATTGATCATAACGCGCACGCGTGGTCATCTGCAGTAACAATATTCCCACGGGATAGAACCGTAAAATATCTATCCCAAACCGAAGAGTTTTTTTCAGAGCAGAAATTATTTGATGCTATTTACCATTTGAGTAAAAACGATCCTGTGTCAGCGTGGCTATTTCATAGTAATTCAGACGAGGAATGCAGATTTGATCAGTTTGTAAGGCCTAACGGAGAATTATACCGTACTGAAGAACTGCAGAATCAAATGAAACAACTAGCTAGTGAGTTTTCTGAGGGGGAAATCGAAGATCAATTATTAGCAAACTGTTTCACAGTACCATCCATTGCAGCACATTTTGCTAGAAAGAAAAACGCGTGGAAACCAACACGAAGTGAGTTTTTATCAGATGTCAAATTGTCCTGTCTTGAATACAGCCACGGCGGATTATGGAACACAAAATACACCGCTGATACCGTTATTTCAGTTGATATGATTGCGTGTTATCCAGGAAGTTTTCTTGGGTATGGAGAGTGTGAGAAATATTTCAAACGATTTGGACACCCCACACACGAAATGACCCGTGTTGCTATTAATGGACCACTTCCTGATTTTGATTTAACCGGATTCGCTTGTGTAGTATCATTTGAAATGGCTGAAGGACTTCATCCGTGTAGTTATCTTTGGATTGGTAAACACATGTCTGAAAAACACTGGATGCCAATAGTGTTACTACGGTATATGCTTGATTGTAAGATGTTAAAATCATTAATTGTCAGTGAAGCAATTATATCCTATCGAGCACAGAAATCAGTCTGGTTACCACAACCTGATCTAGAAAAGATAATTAGCGAAGAGCGAAAACTGTTTCCTGATTTTAATGAACAACAAATCATGGATTGGTCCAGACAGTTATTTGAAATCAGAAACAATGAAGCAAAAAATCTTGGACGAAGAATAATCGGTAAATTTACCCAAGGTGGCAAAGATGATAATACGAGATATTCTTCACGATTGATTATAGACAATTCTGAATACGATTTTGTAATCACGGATTTAACGAATAGGGGCCTATATGTCAATCGTCAGGACGCATTTATGTCCGATGGAACCAAATTGGGTACAATTGTTACTTACACTGATGGATACAATCCGCAGTACACACATTTGAGAGCTTCTATGCTTGGTTATGCTTCTATCAATCTGTTTTCAATGATCAATAGATTTCCTACCACCGCAGTTAGAGTTGCTACTGATTCATTTTACATAAATAGCAAAATGGCTGATTTTAAGGCTACTGGCAACGAGAATTGGGGGTCATGGATAATTAAGAAGGAAATGATTCATGATTATATTCAATCAGCAGATGTTACCATTGAAAATAATTACTTAGAAAGCAATCAGTGTTCAGAATTTTCTAGTGCACCACCGATTTCTGATCCAATATGCCTGTATAAAACAGTTTATTTAAACGGCTGTGGTGGGTCAGGAAAAACAACCCGGGCAATTGAGTTATTTCGTGTTTCCAATCCAAACATGATTGTACTAACACCGACTCACAGACTTGCAAGAGAAATGATACAGAGAGGGGTAAATGCTTGCACTTATCACAGCTTTTTCCGATGGAAGGGAGATAAATGGACTCCTGAGCGCATGGGAGAGAAATTTATTCCTGAAATTATCATTTGGGATGAAATAGACACAGTGTCAGAAGATGTCTTAAAAATATTTCTTGAGTTGTTGTTATTGAAGAATACAAAAGTCGTCATGTGCGGTGATCACGGGCAACCACCACCATTTGTCGGTGCATCCCCCCATGAATGGCTAAAGGGTTTTGTAGACTATTATGA
Organism: Unio delphinus; assembly: GCA_029339505.1. Taxonomy (NCBI): domain Eukaryota; kingdom Metazoa; phylum Mollusca; class Bivalvia; order Unionida; family Unionidae; genus Unio; species Unio delphinus. Next base: position 137,637 of record JAQISU010001252.1, on the reverse strand, counting down.
AGAAATTGATACCGATCATAGATCACTTGATAATGAATTAAAGAATTGAAGAAACTAATTAGATTACAACCGGATAGAATCCAGTGTGAAATAACCCGTGAAATAATTTCGGAAACTCCCATGAATGAGTTTTGGGAAATGTGGAGACCAAATGATTTAATCATTGCAAGTAGAAAAATAGTCAGGGACACACTTCAGATGAAGTTATTTGAATTGCATAAACAAAAATTTGCAACATTTCCAGTGCCTCTTTGTTATAGGCCATCGGATACGCGAAAACAGAACATCGAAGTTGATATTCCAGGACAGAGTGAAAAGCAGAGTCTCGTATTAAATGATATTGTGCTGGTTGATATCAATGTTGTTGAAGATGCATTGCGTGCTAATAAATCCCCATGGACGCTAGGTTATGCAGCGACGATACATTCTTCACAGGGATTGACTATATCGGATACAATTGTTTGGATGGTAGATAATCGTATAGAATGGTCGAATTTAGTCTATCTTTCAGTATCCAGAGTACGAAAAATAAATCAACTTCGAAGAATTGTCTTCGATGATGAAATCATTGGCGATGATGAAATCATTGGTGACGATAATGATATTATTGATAAAAAACTCTCCGGTTACAAACAACAGGACAAAAAAAACCAACGAGAATTTGATATTGATGCTGAATTAATAATCACTTTGAAGAAACAACAGAATAATCACTGCGAGAGTTGCAATTGTATAATGCGTTGGCAGTATTCGGATAAGGATCCTCGCCAATTCACCGTGGACAGAAAAAATAACAATCTCGGTCATGTCAGAAATAATGTGATGTTGACTTGTCTTGAGTGCAATAGACGCAAGGGTGCTAGTTAAGACCATGGGGTGGCAATTGAGTATCCTCGGGTATCACTTGTAATTGTTGTCGAGTAAAACCCCGTTGAGGGGCAGTTGAATCCAGTTTATAGATTGGAGGTCTACCCGTAGATCGTGTTATACTAGATATCTTATGCGTAGTGACGCTCCAAATAGGATCAGTAGCCCTTTTTCTATCCCCTTCAAGCTCTCCTGGTTCGTATAAGTACCTCACAATGACATTACTACCAAGAATTGGTTCTTTGAAATCTTTTTGTGGTTTTTCAGGTATCGACTTCTTTTTAATCGCGTTGATAGGTTTCATGTTGATAGTTCTAGTAATCTCGTTATTCAGTGCAGTAATCACAGCTGGTAACCTTTTAACCCATTCACGGGATCTTTTTTCTTGGATGAATTCTTTTGCATATTGATATCCAAATAACCGCTCAGCAAGAGTCCGATTAAATCGTTCTACAATGGCCTGATCACGATGCAGTGCAGTATGCCCTCGTCTGATAGCGACATTGTGATATTTCATTGTAGATAACACTGCACCCTGAAATTCCTTGCCCGGGTCAACTTGTAACAGATTTGGCCAGTGCAGAGGGCTCCTTCGATAAATACTTTCAAATGCAGAAGCCACTTCAGTGGCCGATTTTGTTTTTAACGGTTCTGCTTCTTTGTATCGACTTGCAATATCAACTACAGTTAACGCATATTTGTAACCACGATCATGTGGCAGAAATAATATATCAGCCTGATGAACTTCATTGGGTCCGGTTACATCAAAATGCGAGAATTGAATTTGTTTAGGCGTTGGTAGATAAATTTGCCATAGTGCCTGTTTGGATAACCAATGAGCCGCAGTGGTTTTTTTCACTTTTGCGGCGCTAGCGAGTTTACTGATTGCAGCGTTACCCTTCCAGTATCCTCTTGGGGAATAATAAATAGATTCCATGTTGCTATTAATTACCAGCACCTAACATCAATTTGCTTTTCATTGCCGATTTTATCAAAAAGGAGGCCAATTTTTCTTTGAAGGATTTATCAGGAATGGCATTCAACGCATGAATTAATTTCACATATGCTAGATGCCTGTGTTGCAAATTGCTGCTTTTATAAGCAACATCATGAAGGTGACAGGCCTTATCAATAGCGTTTATTGGTTCCTCACCGGGTCGGGGCTGATTTTGATCATTGAGTCTGATATCAAGTCTTGTTCCCGGTCCACAATAACTATACCCTGGAAGGTGTTTTTCTCCGGGGTATTTCCCCCATGGGGTTCCAGGGAGTTTTGCTAATTTGGCAGCGATATCACCTCCTCGTTTTTTTTTAAAGGTTCCTTGGGTTTGGAAACAAATCTAAATTTCTTTGTACTACACTGTACGCATTTACCAGAAAGCGCTGATCGGTTATTTTTAGTTGTAATCGTCGTCAAGTCATCTGTGCCAGTACGCGCCTTACACTTCACGCAATATAGATCCATAATTTATGTATAGAGATATGAATATAATTGATTTTTCAGCGACTAAAACAAGAAAACCAGTGAAGCATCATGCAGCGCTACCAAACTCTATCCGCGCAATTATAATCGGGCCATCTGGATCCGGTAAAACGCAATTGTTGCTCAATTTAATAATGAGATGGATGAAGTGGGATAAGTTGTATTTAATTGCCCCTAGCGTAGACGACCAACGATGCTATGAAGTGCTAAAAGATTTTAATGAAAACGCTTCAGAGATTGCCGGCGAGGATGTTATTGAATTTATAACCGATATTGACGAGGCACCATCCGTGAATGACCTCGATGGAAGTATCAACAATTTAGTTGTATACGATGATGTCATGTTAGATAAACAAAAAAATCCTGCTAGAATATTTTCCCGAGGCAGGCATAAAAACACGGACGTGATTTATGTCACTCAACGATACACACAAATACCAAAAGTGATCAGAGATAATTGTAATATGCTTGCTGTATTCAACGGCGTTGATACACATACGCTACGAAATATTTGGCAGACATGGTGTTCTGATATGGACTTCAATCAATTTAGAAATTTCTTTAGTCATGCTCAGTCTGCCCCACACGGATTTGTAACAATAAATTTACATGACCCTCGAACACGATATCGTATCGGACTGGATCAAATATTCGGTTAACCCCAACTGAAAGTTCTAGCAGCAGAAGGGGTGAGTGACAACGACGTTGTAGTCCCTTTTTCCCAAAAATCGATGGAGGATTTCATTAATTTCATTGATTTTTTCATATTTTTTTTTGGACCTAATCCATGATTCACACACACATTGGGGCCTGATGTCATTGGTTTCATTTTTTTTAAGCGTGATTTCAGTGAAAACTTGTCTAAAAATGTTGTCCGATTCGCCCCTTCTGCTGCTTCAGGCAATGATATGCAAAGGGATTAATTAGATGAGGCTGTACATAATCTGAAATCCTTGCAAAGAAATCTTCAACCTCACTCTTTAATACTAGATATATTTCGGGAAAAAACAAATATTACTGTAGGATTCAACTATACATAAACAGCTAATTAAGTTACCAAAATATGAATGGGTATATGCCATTCCTTAAGAACTTCCAAACGTGGTTGTAAAGTAATTAATTAAGCAAATTAGTACAACCTCATGTATGCATGTAGTAATTCTAAACAAATTATAAAATACGCAGATGCAGAAAATAACCGGCCTTAACTTTTGGATTTATAAACAGTTCACTCTAATATTTATATTCTCTTATGCGAGATCGTTGCGTAAATATTTTTTTTCCGGGCACAATCAGCTGCGTTAATTGCAACGACCCTAAAAGTATCACTTGACTTTTTGACACACATGAAATGACCACCAACACCCCAGTCGATAAGCATTACCATATTCTCAGAACCATGATAGCAATCGGGCAATTACTTGCAGACTATATAAGGAAATGCTTATCCTTGCGCTCTCCTCGGGGAATTCATTGGTGTATTACCAATCAGTGCAGGATAAAAATGCATGAATACTCTTATACTTGCAGTGAAAAGTATTAATTGTATTGACATCTATATCTAGAAGATAATTATCATTAAAATAACTACCAGCCAAATAGTATGTATGTATGTATGTATGTATGTATGTATGTATGTATGTATGTATGTATGTATGTATGTATGTATGTATGTATGTATGTATGTATGAATGTATGTATGTATGTAAGTATGTATGTATGTATGTATGTATGTATGTATGTATGTATGTATGTATGTATGTATGTATGTATGTATGTATGTATGTATGTATGTATGAATGTATGTTGATGAATTAAGAAACTCCATAGCCACAAAACATCGTCAGAAAATTTACGTTTCACAATAGTTCTTACATAATGAACTAGTGCAATACAATTTTGAATTTGTAAGCCTTGCATATGTTTTGTTTTCTAATTCAAATGCATGTGAATTTTTCTCTTTCGTCCAGTGTTTGTTGTGAGGTTAAGTTGGATAGAAGTAAGTTTTCCATCGTGGCAGTGGATTCGTCACTAATGATCTTCTAGAGTATTCTGTCAAGTCATCATACTGAACCGATTGTATGCCACTAAATATGTAAGATGTTAACTGCTGAAGCTCACTAGCTGAAACAAAATAATTGTTTTAAAGTATAGTTCTCTATGCTGGGAGAAGTTGTTAAAGATATTTTTATGCAGACTGATATTAATTGTAAAATATTTTAAATGAGTTGTTCCCCTTTTTACTGTGTAAATTTACTTTGGCATTTATATGATGGTTTATAAACCTATTTCCCCTCTATAAATGTGTCACTATGTTATATAATTATTACAAATGGATACCCTCTGTTTTTGGATAAGTGTTAGATAATCTTAATATTTTATTGATCATCCTGTCTTTCGGTTGAACTGTTGTATAGATTAATACTGGCGGTGTTTCCCTGTATTGCACATTTTCATACCATGATGTGCATACAACTCCCAAACAAATTTAAACAAACCTGTTATCTAAACATTAGTAGAATAAATTATAATATATAATATCATATGTAAGCAGAAGCATATTCTGTAGAGGCATATAATATGAGTATAAATGTCAATAAAAATATTTTCAAAAATGCAGTAATCAAAACACATCAAAGTAAAAAGGCTTTGCGTTTTATATTAAGAGTGTTTCCAGGAAATAACGGAATCAAGCAAATGACAGCATGCACAAATCACGTTTATTGACAATACTGGCGGATAATTAGTTTCCAATGCCAACACTAACGATACTCCACAATATCCAAAATTTAGCTCTAAATGATAACACAAAATATGCCCATTCAATGTCAGAGAATTATCTCTAAACCCCAAAACTAATGACGGCATCTATTATTAGCCTCAGTATAATCGTAGCTGGAAAAAGCTAATTCTGTTTCACAGGAGTCTATAATATATATGAAGAGAAATAAATGTGGTTATTTCATCAATACTTTCTAATTTCTAGTTATGAATCATTATGATGCAACCCAAACCGTAAAGGTCGCACCACCACTAATCTATTATTAACATTAGTTCTAAGTGTAATAAAAATCTTGACTCTTAGGAAAAAGGACTTATAAGTATTAAGTAATTGAAATAAAGAAATGAAAAACCATCCACTATGAAATAACAAACTTTGCAATTAAGCAAAAGAACAATAACATCAATTTTGTTTTTGCATAATGTTTTAATCATTTGGAATGACTATATGGTCACAAGCTAGGTAGCAGGAAAAACAGCAAAAACAGCCAGTTTTGGAGCATATTAAAAAGCTTTTAATTAAAGTCATAAATGAAAATGAAAATAAAGGTCTAAACGAATGAATAGTATATATTTCGAAACCGGATATCTACTGGTCCACCAAACATCGTAACGTTGTCAAGATTGCGTTCTCAGAACTCCTTTGAATAATTTACAATATTTCCAAAATAATATTATAGTCCAACTAATAAGCACATCTATTTCCACAGTGCAGTCCAAACAAATATTTTTCTTTTCAAATAATTTCTAACTAATAACTAAAACACGTATGAAGACTTACAACAGGAACATAAGAAATGGGGATGGCTCCAAAATTTGAATGAATCTGAGCAGCAGAGAGGGTGAATCCTACAACGTTTTGAGACAAAATTTGATTGAAATCTTAAAACGAGCCGTCCTATAATCTCATTTTAACCAAAAAGAGGGCGAACCCTACAACGTTTTCATACAAAATTTTGATTGAATCCTTAAAACGAGCCTTCCTACGAAATCTCATTTTAACTAAAAAATCGAAAACGGAGATTTTACGATTTTTCAATCAAAATTTTGATTGAAATCTTAAAACGAGCCGTCCTATAATCTAATTTTAACCAAAAAAAATGAACCCTACAACGTTTTCAGACAAAAAATTTATTGAAATCTTAACGAGCCTTCCCTACGAAATCTCATTTTAACTAAAAAAATGAAAACGGAGACTTTTACGATTTTTTAATTAATTTTGGTCGCAACTTGTTGTCATCCACCCTCTCTGCTGCTATGAGTTAACAAAAATAATAAATGATTTTAACCGAATATTTGATCAAGTCCGATACGATATCGTGTCCGAGGATCATGCAAATTTATTGTTGCGAATCCGTGCGGAGTCGACTGAGCATGACTAAAGAAATCTCGAAATTGATTGAAGTCCATATCAGAACACGATGTCTGCCAAATATTTCTAAGAGTATGAGTATTAACTCCGTTGAATACAGAAAGAATATTGTAGTTATCTCTGATGACTTTTGGAACCTGAGTGTAGCGTTGAGTGACATATATCACGTCAGTGTTTTTGTGACGCCCACGGGAAAATATTCTAGCAGGATTCTTTTGTTTATCCAACATTATATCGTCGTATACGACTAAATTGTTAATATCTCCATCAATATCATCAATACTCGGTGCTTCATCGATATCGGTTATAAAATCAATGGCGTTCTCACCCTTAATTTCTGATGCATTCTCGTTAAAATCTTTTAGCACTTCATAACATCGTTGATCATCTACGCTAGGGGCAATTAAATACAACTTATCCCACTTCATCCATCTCATTATTAAATTGAGTAACAATTGAGTTTTACCGGATCCAGATGGCCCGATTATAATCATCCGGATAGAGTTTGGTAGCGCTGCATGATGCTTAACTGGTTCTCTTGTTTTAGTCGCTGAAAAATCAATTATATCCATATTTCTATACATAAATTATGGATCTATATTGTATGAAGTGTAAAACGCGTACTGGCACAGATGACTTGACGACGGTTACAACTAAAAATAACAGATAAGCACTTACTGGTAGATGTGCAACATGTGGTATTAAAAAGTTCAGATTTGTTTCTACAAAATCAAAGATTTTACAATCCGGAGATGTTTTTAAAAAAACGAGGAGGTGATATCGCAGCCAAATTGGCAAAGCTCCCTGGAACCCCATGGGCAAAGTACCCCGGAGAAAAGCACCTTCCAGGATATAGCTACTGTGGACCGGGAACCAGACTTGATATCAGACTCAATGATCAAAATCAGTCCCGACCCGGTGAAGAACCAATAAACGCCATTGATAAGGCCTGTCACCTTCATGATGTTGCTTATAAAAGCAGCAATCTGCAACACAGGCATCTCGCGGATGTGAAATTAATTCATGCGTTAAATGCTATTCCTGATAAATCCTTCAAAGAAAAATTGGCTTCATTTTTAATAAAATCGGCTATGAAAAGTAAATTGATGTTAGGTGCCGGTAATTAATAATATGGAATCAATTTATTATTCCCCAAGAGAATACTGGAGGGGTAAATCAGTAGTCCATAAACTCGCTAGCGCTGCAAAAGTGTAAAAAACCACTGCGGCTAATTGGTTATCCAAACAGGCACTATGGCAAATTTATCTACCACTGCCTAAACAAATTCAATTCTCGCATTTTGTTGTGACCGCTCCTAATGAAGTTCATCAGGCTGATATATTATTTCTGCCACATGATCGTGGTTACAAATATGCGTTAACCGTAGTTGATATTGCAAGTCGATACAAAGAAGCAGAACCGTTAAAAACAAAATCAGCCACTGAAGTCGCTTCTGCATTTGAAAGGATTTATCGACGAGGTCCTCTGCACTGGCCAAATCTATTGCAGATTGATCCTGGCAAGGAATTTCAGGGTGCAGTGTTATCTACAATGAAACATCATAATGTCACCATACGACGAGGGCATACTGCGCTACATCGCGATCAGGCCATTGTAGAACGATTTAATCGAACGATTGCTGAGCGGTTATTTGGATATCAATACGCAAAAGAATTCATCCAAGAAAAAAGATCCCGTGAATGGGTTAAAAGATTACCATCTGTGATTACTGCACTGAATAACGAGATTACTAGAACAATCAACATGAAACCTATCAACGCGATTAAAAAGAAGTCTATACCCGTACAACCACAAAAAGATTTCAAAGAACCAATTCTTGGTAGTAATGTCACTGTTAGGTACTTATACGAACCAGGAGAGCTTGAAGGGGGTAGAAAAAGGGCTACTGATCCTATTTGGAGTGTTACTGCACACAAAATATCTAGTATAACACGATCTACGGGTAGACCTCCAGTCTATAAACTGGATTCAACTGCCCCTCAACGTGGATTTACTCGACAACAACTACAGGTAATTCCCGAGGATACTCAATTGCCACCGCATGGTCTTAACTAGCACCGTTGCGTCTATTGCACTCAAGACAAGTCAACATCACATTGTTTCTGACATGACCGAGATTGTTATTTTTTCTGTCTACGGTGAATTGGCGAGGATCCTTATCCGAATACTGCCAACGCATTATACAATTGCAACTCGCGCAGTGATTATTCTGTTGTTGTTTCAGCGTAATTATTAATTTAGCATCAATATCAAATTCTCGTTGTTTTTTTTTTGTCCTGTTGTTTGTAACCGGAGAGTTTTTTTTATTAATGATGCTAACATCAATATCACTTATTGTTGTGTCATTATCATCGAAAACAACTCTTCGAAGTTGATTTATTTTTCGTACTCTGGATACTGCGAGATAGACTAAATTCGACCATTCGATGTGATTATCCACCATCCAAACAATTGTATCCGATATAGTCAATCCCTGTGAAGAGTGTATTGTTGCTGCGTATCCTAGCGTCCACGGGGATTTATTAGCACGCAATGCATTTTCGACGACATTGATATCAACCAGCACAATATCATTTAATACGAGAATTTGTTTTTCACTTTGTCCTGGAATATCAACTTCAATGTTCTGTTTTCGTGTATCCGATAGCCTATAACAAAGGGGTACTGGAAGCGTTGCAAATTTTTCTTTATGCAATTCAAATAACTTCATCTGAAGTGTATCCCTGACTATTTTTCTACTTGCAATGATCAAATCGTTTGGTCTCCATGTTTCCCAGAAATCATTCATTGGAGTTTCTGAAATCACTTCACGCGCTATTTCGCATTGGATTCTATCCGGTTGTAATCTAATTAGTTTCTTAAATTCTCGTAATCGTTCATCAAGTGATCTATAATCAGTGGTGATTTCTTCATAATAGTCTACAAAACCCTTTAGCCATTCATGTGGGGATGCACCGATAAATGGTGGTGGTTGGCCGTGATCACCGCACATGACGACTTTTGTGTTTTTGTTTAACAACCACTCAAGAAATGTTTTTAATACATCTAATGACACTGTGCATATTTCATCCCAGATTATGAGTTCAGGAATGAATTTATCACCCATACGCTCGGGAGTCCATTTGTCACCCTTCCATCGAAAGAAACTATGGTAAGTGCAAGCATTTACCCCTCGCTGTATCATCTCTCTGGCGAGTCTGTGAGTCGGTGTTAGTACAATCATGGTTGACCGACGAAATAATTCAATTGCACGAGTGGTCTTTCCTGACCCACCACAACCGTTTAAATAAACTGTCTTGTATCTACATACTGGATCAGATACCGATGGTGCATTAGAAAATTCTGATTGAATTTCAATACGGTTATATGAAAGATATTTATCATCCATGGCAACGTCTGCGGATTCACAATACTCATGTAGCATCTCCTTTTTAAATCGCCAACGCCCCCACGCTTCCTCCGGATCTGTGAATTTAGCTACAGCTGATTTGTACTTATTGTGTATATACATCGAATCAGTGGCCACTCTAACCGCGGTATTAGGAAATCTATTTATCATCGAAAATAGATTAATAGAAGCATAGGCTAGCATTGAACTTCTCAAATGTGTGTACTGGGAATTATATCCATCACAGTAGGTAACAACCGTACCTAATTTCTCACCATTGGATAGAAAAGCATCCTTACGGGATACAAGTTTTCCCTGTTTCATTAAATCCGCTACAATAAAATCGTATTCAGCGACGTCTATGATCAACCGCGAAGAATATTTTGCATTGTCGTATCGTCCACCCTGGGTAAATTTACCGATTATTCTTCGTCCGAGATCCTTTGCTTGTTCTTTTTTAATTTCAAATAACTTCTTAGACCAATTTATGATTTCTTCTTCACTGAAATCTGGACACTGTTTTCGTAGTTCGCTGATTATACGATCTAGATCGGGTTGTGGTAGCCAAACTTTTTTCTGAGCTCGATAGCATATAATAGCCTCGGAAACAATCAACGATATTAGCATACCACAATCAATCATATATCTCAATAGCACTATTGGCATCCAGGCCTTTTCAGATAGGTGTCTACCGAGCCAAACATAACTACACGGATGTAACCCTGTAGCTAATTCGAATGATATCACACGAGCGAATCCGGTTAAATCAAAATTAGGCAATGGCCCATTAATCGCAACACGAGTCATTTCATGTGTGGGGTGTCCAAATCGTTTGAAGTACTCAGCACATCCCCCATATCCGAGAAAACTTCCGGGATAACACGCGGATATATCAATTGAAATCATACCATCACGTGAGTATTTCGTATTCCACAGTCCTCCATGACCAAATTCGACGCAACTCAATTTAACATCCTCGAGAAAATCACTTCGTGTTGGACGCCATGAGTTTTTTCTCTTGCGAAGTGAGCTACCACTGATGCAATAGTAAAACTATCCGTGAGTAGTTTTTCATGGGAATTCTCCGGTGAAAAATCACTAGCGATTTTTCTCATTCTATTATCTAATTCTTCAACGCGATATAATTCACCATTTGGTTTTACAAATTGATCAAATCCTATTTCGGGATCTTCATCACTTCTAAGTAACCACACTGACACAGGATCATCTTTACACAAGGCATGAATAGCATCGAATAATCTCTCTTCATAGAAAACATCCCCTACGAACTCCTTAGGGATATATTTCACGGTTCGTTCTCGTGGAAATACTGTTACCGCAGGTGTCCACGCGTGTTTGTTATGATCAATAATCTGTATTGGCGCTCCATTTTTGTTATATTTCGGTTCGTATAAAACCTCTCCGGTTATCGTCATAACGGTTATTGGGAATCGTAATAATGTTTCTAATTTAGCTATATCAGAAATCTTTGCACCATGCTGTTTCACTGTCAGTTCCCATTCGGTTATTTTCCTACGTCGCAGATCAGTTAGTTTATTTCCTCGGGATGCATTTGTGAAGTGTTCTATTATTCGTTCTGCTACACAATTAAGCCCTGACGAATATTTCATAGGAGCTAGTTTTGCGATATCGGGTTTATCATTTAACGGATATATCCCATAAACCATTGCTGTTACGGGATAAGATCTTTCGTAGTATGGCTTATCGATTCCGGTTAGAATTCCTGGTTTGGAATCTCTACTCACAATGACAGCTTTTTTATTCTTGAGGATTGGTTCAAATTTATCCCTAATAATCCATTTGCCATCGACTTCGATAATGAATTTGATTCGGAAAAAATGTCTTTTTTCCCCAACACGTGAAATTATCACTGCTGCTTTTTCATCATTCATGGTAGCATCAACAACACCATCAATTCGAAATGTTGACCAACAATAAGATGCTCCATCACGCTTAAATTCATTAAAACAGTCTCTGATTTTACTAATCATGGCTTTATCAAGAATTGTATTCTTTGGTGTATTAGAAACTATATCGAGATTGAACTGAGCATCCTTCCAGGGTAATCTCTTGGACGTTTTTTTTTGGTTTATCGAGATTAAATTTAGGACTAATTTTTAATAATCTCTTAAACTCTTTCATGTTTCCGTATCTTGGACGTTTGAGATTAATTTTGTTACGTTTTTTTGGTTTATCGAGATTAAATTTAGGACTAATTTTTAATAATCTCTTAAACTCTTTCATGTTTCCGTGTCTTGGACGTTTGTTACGTTTTTTTGGTTTATCGAGATTAAATTTAGGACTAATTTTTAATAATCTCTTAAACTCTTTCATGTTTCCGTCTCTTGGACGTTTTTTGGGTCTATCGATATTAAATTTAGGACTAATTTTTAATAATCTCTTAAACTCCTTATCAGCATTTTTCGAAGGCGTTCTCCTTAATTCCCTCATGCTATAATTAAAACAAGCATTTAAATGAAGAATTTATATATAATGAATCACTGCAAGTGGCTTATGATTGGATCAATAACCCCGTGTAACAAATCATGCAGAAATGAGTTTTGTGGGTATCATATGCAAAGCTATCGTCGTGGAAGCCTTGGTCCGTTACCTTGTATTCTATGTGGAGTTGGGGTCAGGGGAAAATCTCAGTTGTGTCTAAATTGCGGTGGTAAGCGATACAGGGAGTTGAAACGTTATTATGATAAAAGAATAAAAAATGGACAATCAATCAGAAATTTTGACCCTGACGCTGACAAAGTCAGTATTCTTGACGCTGACAAAGTCAGTATTCTTGACGCTGACAAAGTCAGTATCAAGGATAAAATCATAAGAACTCCTCAAGACTACATCGAAAGATTTATCATTAAATCAAACAATGAATTAGACAAACAATAGTATTATGTATACGAATGAACCAAGAATTCAGACAACACCCTGTGATCACAAATTATGAAGCATCCAGTGATGGTGTTGTAAGAAACCGCAGACTGAAGAAACCAGTTGGTTCTGTGAATAATCAAGGGTACTTGATGTTTACTGTTAGGGAGGGAAAAGAAACGAAAACTTATCTCAATCATCGTTTCGCATTTGAGTGTTTTTATGGATTGATCGAGGATGATTTTGTTATTGATCATATCGATTCTAATCCAAAGAACAATTCTTTATCAAATCTGCAGGCTATCACACAAAGTGAGAATACCAAACGAGGGGGGACTGGGAAATACTCAAAAAAAGCGAGACCTGTGAAATCTTTGAATACGATAACTAACGAAGAAAAAATATTTCAATCGATAGCTGGCGCCGGTAGGCACTTCGATATTTGTGGACCCTCAGTACGAAGAGTTGCAGAGGGGATTTATCGATCTGCGATTTCAAAGGGGACTGGACAGAAAATTCGATTTAGTTACGTCTAATGCGTCATATTTTTCATTTAGAAATATATCATTATTATAGAATAATGAATTCTGAAAACATGAATAGCATCATATCCGAGATTTCAAAATTGAAAAGTTGGGATATTGAACTATCAGATGGGTTAAATCCTGATCAAATCATGTCTGATTTTCAGGATATAGAATACGGAGTTAGCACTAACAAGTATATTCTACCAAAGAAGTATGCGCTCATCAAAAGAATTCAGACTTCTATTCGGGACTCTCTCGCATTTTCCAGTGACGTAAGTGTGTTCGCTCCGTTGTATACCATCGTAGAACGAATACGAAAAGAATTGGGGTACGAATACGAATTGAAAAAGGAGGTTAATTCTAAAGTCAGAAACCTACGGGCGTTAATTCAAGAAAATGAACAATTTTGATTTACCATTTATCATTATTTGATTGACTGACCATTTATCATTATTTGATTGCCCGACCATTAATCATTTTTTTTTTAGCCGACCCTCAAGGGATGTCAAAAATCGATGGATTGATCAAATAGAAAAGTGGCGAAACTATCAGTATTAATTATTTTTATATACAATTATGATACTTTCGCCATCAATGATAGGATGAAATAACGCTTCCATGGTGATGTTAAAAAATCATCTATGATATGTCGGATTGATCAAATAGAAAAGTGGCGAAAATCACAGTATTAATTATTTTTATATACAATTATGTGACTTTCGCCGTCAATAATAGAGCCGTTAAAACACTTCCATGGTGGTATCAAAAATCATCCGACATGTCAAAAAAGTGAGGAAACTATCAGTATTAATTTTTTTATATACAATTATGATACTTTCCTCATCATTGATAGAGCTGTTAAAACACTTCCACGGTGACTTTGTCACTGGTGTTAGGTCGGATTAAAAAATTGTTTTGCAATTGAAAAATTGTTTCTGATTTCAAATAATGGTCAATGAAGCATTAACGACCCGATTGGCTCGTGAACGATTAGATGCAATTAAGAGATTTGTACCAATTCGCGACTCTGTACGGAATAAACTACAACAACGACAGAGTCTTCAGACTGATTTTGCTGCGGGATCTGAAGAATTGTTTAAACCAGTAACAACAGCAACGAAGGGAGTAGAGCGCGCTATACTGGGAGATGGTCCCGAGACGGGAAAATCTGTTATTGGTGAACTCGAAAAAATAGCAGCGAAAACTGAACAAACAGAACAGGCCGTACAAAAAATAGAATCAAAAAGAACAGTTGATGGTTTACGCGTGAGATTTAACGAGAAAGGGTTAGCAGAAATTGATAAGACTGATCCAGCAGAAATTCCTGCGCTTGTTGTTACGTCCTATGAAAACAGAAAAAAATGGTTGAAACCAGAACATCATAAGTAGAAGTATAACTCACTGGGCTGATATATTCTATAAGATCAAAACTGAAAAAAGTCAAATTAAGACAGATAGTGCATCATACATCGAATATATCAATGCGGTGGGTATAGTGTATAAACAATTTGAAGAACTAAAACAACAACAAAAACCGCCAAAATTGCAAAGGCAGCGACAGCAACCTGCAAAGAAAATATCTTTTTCACCTAAAAAACAACAACCTGCAAAGATATTTTCCTCGCCTGAAAAACAACAAATACCACGTGATGATGATGATTATGATCTTCTTGGTTATTTACAACCCATGGATGAAGAAGAAAAAATGGATGTAGCAATGGGTTATAGCGGAAGTGGATTAAGAGATTCCAGTGGACCCCAAAGTGGGGTATGTCCTGGTAGTGTTCTCAGTGATATATCACGATTAGAAGTTCTCATCGGAGGAAAACGAGCCGGAAATAACTCACCGGAAATAATTAATGAAGCAGCTGATATCTGTAGACGATTATTTCAGGGTGGTATCATGGATATCAGCACATATCGAGATTTCATTGGCGAGTTAGTGGAAAGTGGGTATCATAGTGACTGAATTGAAAAGTCAATTGAAAAATTGTTTCTGATTTCAAATAATGATCATACACTACAATCATGATAAACCAACCCCCGTCTACGTAGTTAATTCACGGTTTCCGGTTTATAGAGCATACTACGGAGATGGTTTAGGTAATACCATTTTAGGGTTATTTGCGAGAATGGCTCCAAAAGTGATGCCGTTGGCTAAACAATTAGGAATGAAAGCAATTGATGTTATTCGTGATAAGGGTATTGGTGCTGTTGGAGATCTTGCTGGAAAAGCGTTTTCAACTGCGAAGAATAAATTAACATCATTAGTGAAATCACGGATGAAATCCAAAGGATTTTCAAAACCGTTACCGTCTACAGCGGAAATGCCTGCAAGTGTTAGTAGAATTATAAATAACGCAGTAGATGAAAAATTAGCGTCGATGGTTTTAACCCCCGACCAAAGCAATATTGCAAATATGATAGCAGGAAGTGGCTTTAAAAAACTACGACGATGAAAATGGAAAATCGCGACTTAGACTCTGATAAATAGAATAAAATGTTCAAACAGTGACGTGATCCAGCATTTGATATAGACGCCCCAGTTGGCAAGGATGATTCTGTTCGCGATTATCAATATTACGCCTATCATGCCATAGACTCAAATAGTCGAGCAAGAATTGATCTTCAAGTCCATGATACCAGTAAATACTTTTTGCCCTGTGAAGCGTTTATTGAAGTAGAAGGAGAAATTGTAACAGCTGCTGATACTCCTGCTGTACCAGCACCGTATCCAGCTGGTACTCAAGTCAGTTTTGTCAATAATGGTATCATGGCGTTATTTGAGAGTGCAAAATATCTCATTGATGGAAAAGAAATTGAGGCGATAGATCGCGATGTTGATGTGGCTACAACAATAATCGGGTTAGCGAGATATTCCGATGATTATACAAGATCAGCAGGACCCTCTATGATGTTTGCAAAAGATGCTACAAATACCGCTGGAGGAAAACAATTTGTTGTAAGACGACCAAAGAATAATGCTGGTACCGCTAATATTGATGCCGAAGATATGATTATAAACAACGATGTCAATTTCAATCTAGGAGCTGCAACACGTATTTCAATGTTGCAAGGAGCGCGTAAATCATTTTCATGCGCGATTCCACTGCATCACATATTTGGATTCTGTAGAAATGTCCGAAAAGTTATCTACGGGGCGAAGCATACAGTATCGCTTGTACGAAAGAGTGATGATAGTGACGCAATCTGGAGGATTCCAGCAGACAATGCAAATCCAAATGCTGATGCTGGTAAAGTCAATTTAACAAAAATATCATTGTGGATGCCAGTGTTGACTCCAGCAATCACCGCAGAAGAACGATTACTATCATTTATGGACCAAGGAGGAAAGTCGTTGTTGAGTTGGCTAACCGTGAGTACAGATGTTAAACAATCAAATATCAACGGGTTCTTCACTTGGAACCTAGCATCAAAACAAGGCGTTTCTGCGCCACGTCATATATTTATTACGTTACAAGATAACGCACGAGTTGGCGATCAACGTTTCAGTCATATGATATTTGATCAATTAGGTGTGAAAGACGTCTCACTGAGAATAAACGGCCAACAGGAACCATCCGAGGATATACAACTTAATTACACAGAAAATCATATTGCACGAGTTTATCATCGTCTGTTGTCATTTATGGCACGCGATCAAAATGTGGATACTGGTTTGCAAATATCACAATATGATTTTAAAAATCTGTATCCGATCTATTACTTCTCACTGGAACATCTCGATTTGATGAGACAATCTGTTGTTGATATACATTTTAGAGCTAATGTGACTCGTGGTGCTATTGCTGATTATAGAGCGGTTGCTGTCATTCTCAGCGACAAATCAATGCTACTTGAAGGTGTTGGTGAAAGAATGAGAGTGGTAGATGCACCAGTGGAAAACACGTAAACGATTTAGAATCAATCAATTATGTATAACATGTCATATAGTGCTATTAGTGTTGCGTTAACTCCCGGTCAATTAAAAAAATTGCAATCGGAATCAGCTAAAAAATGTGGAACCACAATCACGTTGAAACCCAACCAAATGACTGGTGATGTAAATAAACTATCGCTGACAACTCGTCAGGTGAAACATTTCAATGATGCACTAGTAGCAAAAAAGGGTGTTCAGATTACTCTCTCTGCGGCTGCTATCAAAAATATGATTAAAACAGGCGGTATATTTCCGTTGTTAGCTGCGATTCCAGCATTGATTTCAGCAGCAGCCCCAGCGGTGGCTAAAGCGGCAGCGTTAGGAGCCGTTGGTACTGCAGCAGGAATGGCACTAAAGAAAGCAACTGGGAAAGGATATAAAAAAAAGGGAAAGGGTCTAAGACTACCAGGAACCCCGTATTCGTGGTACAGCGGAAAGGGTCTAAGACTACCAGGAACCCCGTATTCGTGGTACAGCGGAAAGGGTCTAAGACTACCAGGAACGATTTATTAATTGAGGAACCTATGGTTTCTAAATCTTCGATGGTTCCCATGTCCAATTTTGATTTACTCGATGCTGCTAAAAAACTAGCGATTAAAAACTTTAGAGGTGTCTTTATGAAAGATCAATTACCACATCTACCAAACAGCGTTGAAACCGGAATCATTAATTTAGATAACAGCACCGGACCTGGAACTCACTGGGTTGCATACGCTATTGATCCACGTGGGATTGTTTATTTCGATTCATATGGATTAGCCCCACCAAAAGAGTTTATGCGTTATATAAAAACCCTTCCAATGAAGACTTGGTATTCTACGCTACCAACACAACAAATGAATGACCCACGAATATGTGGCAGCGAAGTATTAAATGTCCTTAACGCTATTTCTAACTCCCTGAGTAACCCAAGCGGAAAACCACCACATGTTTTCGTGAATGAATACACTAGTAATCGCTGGAGAAAATCGAAGATTTTTCAACGAAGTCGTCAACAAAGATTTTAGAGAGAGAAAGAGTTTTACAATAACATGATTGATATTTGGGGGAGATCTTTGAAACCCAAACCCGATGGCACTGCAACCGGTGATGTAAAAAAACTAATCAAAGATGAAATCGCTGAGACGTTGAACTTAACAAATGTTGATCCTAATGAAATAGTTGTATTTCAAGACAAACAGGGTAAATTGAAAACTAGTGATGTGTCGTTGGATGATATTCTAGTTAAACAACGAAACGCAATCGAGAATACTATCGCGCTATTTTCCGATCAGGGTAAACTCAAACCGGGTGTACTCGTTTCGACGATTACAGATCGATTAAAAACTCTCAACGATGAGTTAAACAATTCTGTGTTTGTACTAACAACACTTGAATCTAGAATTGAAGAAAACGGAAAACAGTTTACATCATTTCGTAGAAATATCATTGATAAATTTATTGGAACCCCGTTAGATAAAATTGAAATAAAACTCCCTGATATTAAAAAATCCATCGATGAGACGAAAAACTTCATCGAAGCCGTCAAAGTTGATTTTTCGAGGATGATAACAATCATTGAAAAAACAATAATTCCTCATGAGAAAACCAACAACGTAGTATATACAATCCAACACGGATCATTTGCGTGGACACCTACAAACAACAAATTAGATATCACTGCAACCGTCAAGGGTATTTATCGATTAACACTAGTAACACCATTGACTCAATTTAATATATCATCGTCGAGTTCATCCGGGGTCAACAATACGATTTCAACGATCATCGACAAGGATACAACTGAAAAGTTCACTATAACAGCTACTGATAAAAATTTGATTAGGGTTTCAGCAACCTGGTATGTGGAATTCGTAGCGGATTTAAGTAAATAACTAAATTGAAAGGAAAATCGTTCAGATTTCACAATTGAAAACGCTAGCTTTTTTAAAATAACAATGATTTCATCAACGCAATGTCGCTATGATCAGGTCAGAGAATTTCAAAATAGACTCAAAACCCTCACTGAGGAGTATCAAATAAAAATGAAGAAATACCGACGAAGAATCACCGCAATTGATATTACTATGTACTCGGTGTCAAGCGTTCTCGCTGGCGCCGGAATAATACTTGCATCGGTTACAATGATTGCCCCGGTCGTAGTTCCAATTTGCATTTCTGCGGTGGCTACAATCGGGGGTATATCAACCGGGATAGCAAAAAAGATATCATCATGCAGCCAGAGTAAACTGCAGAATTACTTAATTCAATTTCATATTGCATCAACCGCATATTCGCAGTTATCCCTGATGATATCGTCGTCACTCGATAATACAATTATATCAGATAGTGAATTCTCAGCGATGGTCAGTATTTTTGATTCAGCGATATCAAAATTAGAGCAACAACATGAATATAATAACAATGACAACACCGATGGAATCAGAAAACACGAACCCAAAAACAAACCCCAAAACAAACCCAAAAACCAAAATGATCTCAATAATCTCAACCATACCAGATTGTGAGTTCTCAGTGATGGTCAGTATTTATGATTCCGCGGTGTCAAAATTAGAAATACAACATGAGTATAATAACAATGACGACACCGATGGAATTACTTCAACGAGTAGTGGAGAACACGAACCCAGTACAAACACGCATGATATCAATAACATTCTGGAACCCGAGTTTAGTGTGAATTTCCCTAGCCCAGTCCCCGTGAAGGAGATAGCGCTAGCAAAACTACGAGTGTATCACAGTTGGCCTAATATCAGATCAAAATCATTTGGTGGTCAACAACCGAATAATTCACTGGTATTTGCAAATAAGAATAAACCCGACGGGACTCCAGACTGGAATGTTGTTTCGATACCAACAGGATCATACCAAATCGAACAAATCAATAATGAATTCGCGCGTAGAATAAAATCGATTACTGGAGTAGAGTCAAAAATCGCTATAACAGTTCATGAACCGACGCTATCATCCGCAATTGAGATAAGCACAGAAGGATACGTCGTAGACATTTATCAAAGCTCAATAAGAACCGTACTAGGATGGCCTGAATTACCACCAGGGGGAAAAACCGTTGATTTACCAGAACCACAAAAATCTGATTATATCACCGACAGAATAAAACCTGATAATACAGTAAAAAGTTATCAAGAGTACAGGCTACCTATAGATTTTTTTGGTCTCGCATACCACGCAACTGGGAAAGAGAAGCCAGGGGAAGGAATAAAAGGACATTATTTTGTTGACGAACCTGAAATCGTTAAAAATTTCACAGCAATGAATAATGATTTTTCACTGTTGTTAATATCTCTTAAATCCGGCTCTCTCACCCGAGATGAATTTATCAGCGTTGTAGAAATATGTAACAAAATCATCAATGACATGGAAACATTTAATTCACAAATTATTCGAGTTATATTAGATAACGATAATCCCTTATCGAGAACAAGATTTGCAACAGACTATAAAATCTCCGAGAATGATATTCCGACATTCAAACTACCAGGGTATAATATCTTAGAACTACAAAAATCTCTCAGTGATGCCATCGATGTTGGTTTTAAAATAATTCATGATGCATGGAAAAAAACAGCATCACAGGAAATAAAAATCCTCAAACACAATAATGACCCAGACGGTGGCGGCAGGCATATCGCTCCGTTCAACGTGAATATATCCTCAGTGATTGCGCTTAATTTAGTATGTGATGTTATCGAAGGAAGCTATCAGATTAATCTAGAGCAATCAAATCAAGCTCAGCAGGGATATATTATTTATTCGTTTGCACCAACAGCTCCTCCAGGATTCCTAATTATTGAAAACCCAATTAATCCTGTCTACATGCGATGCCATAATAATTCGTTAACGAGAATTAATTTCAAACTCACTGACCAGTCAAATAATCTGATTGATTTACAAGAAGAGGTGTTAGCGATTAGTTTGTTTGTGAAATCCTGAAAGGATTTTCGTCCTAAGGACTTTCATCATAAAGACTCGATCAAATCATTTATTATTTTTTGTTAACCCATAGCAGCAGAGAGGGTGGATGACAACAAGTTGCGACCAAAATTAATTAAAAAATCGTAAAAGTCTCCGTTTTCATTTTTTTTAGCTAAAATGAGATTTCTTAGGGAAGGCTCGTTAAGATTTCAATAAATTTTTTGTCTGAAAACGTTGTAGGGTTCATTTTTTTTGGTTAAAATGAGATTATAGGACGGCTCGTTTTAAGATTTCAATCAAAATTTTGATTGAAAAATCGTAAAATCTCCGTTTTCGATTTTTTAGTTAAAATGAGATTTCGTAGGAAGGCTCGTTTTAAGGATTCAATCAAAATTTTGTCTGAAAACGTTGTAGGGTTCGCCCTCTTTTTGGTTAAAATGAGATTATAGGACGGCTCGTTTTAAGATTTCAATCAAATTTTGTCTCAAAACGTTGTAGGATTCACCCTCTCTGCTGCTATCTGATTGCTCAATTCCTTCCGTTTACGACTATATTCACAGTATACCCCACGTGACATATCTTATTGCTCAGTTTGACTCGAAATTGCATCTTAATGTGACTAAGCCCATAACTGGGACGGTGCTGAATTTTTCCAAAACCATAAATGAGGAATTAATCAAAAAGGCACCATTATGTCTTATTAAAAGATTAGCATTAGTAATTGTTAAGACATACGTCGTCAGGATCTATTTAAAGATCCTATGTAATTGTTATCCTTTTAACAGACATAAAACAAGTAAGTCAAATCTAACCAAATTATTCTGTAATTTATACAACAATGAGTACAAAATACATAATATTAAATATAATCATGTACCAGAAGTATTAAAATGAATATAAATAACATCGATATAATATTAATCACACAACTGACTATTAATGTATGATTTTTTTCTGGAGAGAAATCGAGTCACTATGTTTACAACCGTTATTGTTATTTCAGTTTGATTTTCAGATCTTGGAAGAAGGTCATGACATCAATATAACATGCAGCATGTCTGCAGTTTATTGTTATCAATTTAATAGTTCATTTCTAAATACCACTACCTTTGCTTGGTAATGGAAAATGTATTCCAGCCAATCGTTTTTAATAATAAATTTAGCCGTTTTAGGGTTTTGATACAATTTTTGTGACTGTGTCTAAGTTTCTAAAACATTTGCTATATATATATATATATATATATATATATATATATATATATATATATATATATATATATATATATATATATATATATGCAACATATCTTTAGGGATCTATGTTATAATTGCATAATATTAAAGAGTTACACTATATTTGGACTTGTAAATCAATAAAAAAATTAACGACTACAAATATGAATGGCAAAAAGCAAAAAAGAACATTATAAATGTGACGATTACCACAATTACATTAGAACTAAAATATGAAGGGTAATATTTTAAAACAATATATACTCCCCAGATGAAAAAATGCATATAAAATGCGGATTAGTTGTAATTTAAACTGTTGTTAATGTTTTGTTATTACGAGAAAAGAACCTGATTCTAAAATGTTTTTTACATGACTTATGAAACATTGATATAAACGAGTTAACTACTTTGGGTAAATCTGAAAAATACTATAATGATATTAAAGGTATTATATATTCACCAAACTATATGGGATATATTTATATTTTTAATTAATGTAAATTAAACCTACCTAATTATAACAAGGTACAATAATCAACTATTCGGAATATAGCCGATGATGTCTCACAAAATACCACACCAACATAAGTTTTTACAAAAAAAAATGAAAATGAGACAAAATTCACTCATAACAAAAACATAAAATCGCTTAATACAGTTATGGATTTTTGCAAAATAAGCGAATACCAAAATAAAGAACAGTTATTATACTAAAACATGTTGCAGAACTAAAATCAAAACCAGGGACAACTATTATACTATTATGACTCTCTGGTCTTCCGATATTTCGAATTAAATCACACAAGTTTTAAAGTTCGGAATAATTTAAGTGTCTGCAGTGTGGCAGTTTGTAGTGATGTATATAGCACCTGGGTGTCATGCCGTAGACATGTAGCATGCTGTCCAAACCAGTCACATTATCCTGACACCAGGCCGGCCGGTCCTAACACTAACCTCTTAATGCTAAGCGCCAAGCGAGGCAGCTGCTACTACAATTTTTATAAATCTTTGGTATGAGTTAGTCGAGGCTTGAATCCGCGACTTCCCGCATCTGAGGCCGTTGCTCTAATTACTTAGGCCACCTGAGTGGTCTATGAACTAAGTAAAAATGCTTTTTCTGACTTGTCAATCTCCACTAGTAGGAAGTAGGTAACATTCTTCAATTGACCTGTCAGTCACCACTTGCCTGAACTACATAAACGTGATTTAATTGCAGCATCAGTATCCACTTATATGAACTAAATAAAAATGAAGCTAAATACAAATAGGAACATGTTTCTGAAAAATATTCCAATACCAAATGTATAATTGGGTTTGCCTTGTGATATACCTTATTATTTGCTTACTGAAATGGCATCATATTTTATGTAGTTATGTAAAACATATGGCAGGGGAAAATCTTAATTTTAATGAAGTTAAATTAAGAATTAATGCACCTCATTAGACTCGATAGGTATATATAAACCGTTAATATTACATGTGTTGATGCAGTTTTCACTCAGACCATTAGCATTATAAGTTTCATACACCGCAAATAACTGTCACTGGTTTATTCAAAAAACTAAACTTTGTCATAGTTCTTACGGTATCTAAGTTTTAGAAATGAATTGATTGTCTCTGAGTCGTTCTCAGTTTTTATCAGAATTGTACTAAATGTTATTGCTCTGTCGTGTAAATACAAAAATATGGTACGATTGTTTCTTTTACATTATACGCAACACAAAATTATCAACGATGTATTGCAAGGAGATAATAGAACATAGTTGATCATGTCTGATTACCAATTCTCATGAAAAATAAATGACGCGAATGGGTAATGGAGTGGGCATGAAATAAAGAATATTGTTAACGGTTGCTTAGGATATTTAATTATAGCGTCGATATTAAATTTAACTTTTTAGAGGAGATTTTGTTATCTTATATAGTTACTTCTAAATCACGATCTTATGAAAAGAAAATCCTCCAGAATCAAGATATACCCTTAGGTCACTCTACAGATTGGCCCATGTTCAGCAAGTCCATTGTTAAGAACACGTACTCAAAAATACGAGTAAATAAACATCACTGGTTAAGATTAAAATTACGATCGCCAGTTTTATTAAAGATCACGAACTTTGTATCGTTGATGAGGACCTTTTGCATATTTACGAAGCATTTCTATGTTCGATTACCAAGCTTACTTTAGACGTTTATAAAATCAGTCAAATTACGTTTGCAGATTGAAGCTAAGAAAGAGAGAGCCTGTTGGCATTGAGGGTCAAATAGTGCTTACATGCTAGTCGCGACAAACATGCTCTTACTATATCTTTTAAAGTAAGGTAGTAGATCTATTTTATTGTTATCTTATACATCCAGTGTGATTTAGTTTTGAGGCATATGAAACAAAATCAATACAAACTTCAACTACTTGTACAATTTCAGACCATTTCAATCCGGAAACATGATGCAGACAGTATGCATGTATAAAATAGTAACACAAATGCCTTTGCTCTCACATAAATGCGTTCTTCAGCTCAAAAATCACAGTCATTGATGAACTTTCAATATGCATACACAAATTAAATTTAGCGAACAAGTAGATGAATGAAAGTTAGGAAACTTTTAAAGCTGCATGATTCTGACTTCCTGCTCATTAAAGTTGCAAACGTTACACAAGCTGCTAAAGGTACATTTTAGAACATTTATAAGTCATCTTAACATCCGTATTGAAAGTCTAAAATGCAAGACCTTGACTTTGTTAAGATGAATTTATGTTAATATTAAATGTTAAAGTTTATCAACTGTATTCATCTTCTTTTAATGGAATACTTCGCTTTTGATGTCCTCTTCCCTGGAAAACCGAATAACATGGGTTATTTGTGTATCCAACAAAACATAAAACGTTTAAAATCGTGTAGATCATTTTGGATAGCCATTTTTTAATGATGCCATTGATAGACTACACAATCTTCACCATCCAATAAGTTATAAAATGGATGTTGTAATAAATTGCGCTTCAAGAACTGAATCCGTTTTATAAACATAAATATATTTTAAGATTGGCACTGTGACACTCTTTATGACAAATCATACTCCATATGAAACAAAATTGTATACCGTAATAAATTAACACCAGAAAATTAAATAAAAAAACATAATATTCTTGACATTGTTTAAATCAATCGTCACAAAAATACCTTTTTATCCATAAAAGTGCTATTTTTGAAGAATAAATACCTTTCTATAAGCGGTTAATGAACCAGCATAGAGGAGATTCATAAACTTAGATGCACAAAAAGTAAACTATTTAATACATTTTTATACACGACGGTATGCTGCTTGTTTATGACGTAATAGATATTCAATCTTTGTCGGGTTATCTACCGAGACGTTATAAACAGGACGTCAGACACTCGCTAACTCGTAGCAATATATATAAAATCTATGTTGGGGTTTGGACCGAGACAATGAAATCCCAGCCTAGGGGTTATATTATTTGTCTCCCCACTAGGCTTGTCCGAGTGGGGAGATATATAATGTAACCTCGCGGCTGGGATTTCATTGTCGTCTCGGTCCAAACCCCAACGTAGATTATTTTTCTCACCCAATATTATCATTTAAAGTAAAATGAACTCTTTAAAAGTGTGCACGTTGCAATATTTACATGTGGCGCATGAATACAAATAAGCTAATGAGGACTGTGGTGTGATAGCTGAGCAAAGAAAAATAACAACATAAAACGTCGCATAGTAATGAGGTATTATACTATTTAATATATGGATGTTATATGAAATTAACAATAATTAGTTATAATTTATTAGAAAGAAACTGTTTCCTTTCATCATTTCCAATTTTGAGTACCCCACTCTCCCGTATTAAAGACCCTCGTCACCCTCCAAATATGCGGACCCCAGAGGATAACAATGTGCTAAACTTTCAAGTTCACGGATTCTTTGAAAATTTATATTTCTGTCTTGGAAATATGGCAAGTGATGCAGTGCAATTTGCTTATGGATTAGTGTGTTGAGGGATAAATGATTCCTTCTGGCTGGTAAGTGTATTATTTGTCAATAAATATTGCAGGTATATTCAGCTGGAGCACAACGGAGATGCTTAACCAAATTATAATAGAGCATGTTTGACATAACCCATTTCTGGCTGTTGCTAAGTTTTCCGTTGTTGTTTAGAGAGTTGAGATGCTATGAAGTGTATAGGTATACATGTATAGTCTTATGTGCATGCAGCAGTGTTTTCTGACATAGTTCATTTCAAACACCTTGAGAATTTTACCCTATCTGTAGCACAGTAAATTTTCAGGGCAGCTTCATTAAATGTAGCTAACAGTATATACTATGTTTCACGCGAAGTGTTTACAACTAGTTCAGTTGCTTTAGCTGCATTTAATGTTCTGAAAATGTAGTGAGCTAGTCCTGACTATAGGATAAACTTGACCATGCTAGTTAGTACGAACTAACATAATATCAAAACCTCGAAATAGTATGCGTGTGTGTATTTGTCTCAATCAAAATGTTTTTGTTTTTGTTTGTTTTCTAAGACAGATTGACTTTAAATAACTATGTTTTTGTTATATATTATTTGTTGTTGTTGCTGTTTTTGTTGTTTTATTTGAGAACAACTATGGCACAGCAGAATACAAGAAGGGTTTATTTTGTTAAAAGTAGTTCTCAGCTCGTGGACGCCATGACTGAGACGATTGGTCTGAGATGACTAGACTGAGATAAGAAAAGTAAGGTTAGCAAAACAGCTAGATTTCTCTGTCGCTTGGGTGAGAAATATGTATCTATTCTTCATAGTTCTATATATCTTGTTTTACAAAAGAAAAATCGGCACGAACCGCATCACATACTATTATAAATACGCTATTCAATATCAAGTCACGGTAATAATGCATTACTAACAGATTGCTTTTCTTTGTAAGTTGTACAAAGTTTTCAAACCTAAATGTTTGCACATTAACAATACTATCTTTCAAATGCATTTAGCACATCCATGAGGAAATTGCGATAAGCATTTTAAAAGCTGAAAGCCTTAAATGATTTTGATTGGTCCTAATCTTGTAAAGAAACTATCGACCAGTGAAGCTTAAATATTTAAAGCGTGATCCAAATTGAAACAGTACAAAACTCGAAAATGACGCTATGTTGCGTAGTATTTCTTGTGGTTTTCTTGGCGAGCCAAGGGCATACAGCAGAGGTGAATAGAAGGATAATTATTATTACTATTATTATTTATATATTTAATAATAATAATAATACTATTATTATTTTTATTATTATTATAAGTGTTATTATTATTATTATTATTATTATTATTATTATTATTATTATTATTATTATTATTATTGTTATTATTATTATTATTATTTACTTTGCTTTTAAGAAGAGATTTTTTTATGTGTTTATTACAGAATATGGAGCGGGTTATATCTAGTATTACTTCAAATAAAATGAACTAGAACTGGTAAATGTGGCGGCACAAAATATGTTTTTCTCTTTGTAATGTGAAAATGTTTGACAAAATAGGGTATTTACATAAAAAAGTATCATAATAAAAGATTATACCGTTTAATTAAATATTAATACTTTATTTTTAAAATGTTTTTATTATAAAACTTGATTAAACAGCGCAACATATTCATTTTCTTCATTATGTGCAAGACGGTGTTTTGATAATTAACTTGTACGTTATGCATGCTAGTACCAGTTATATGTATCCTAATTTATCTTAAAGTTGCAGGATGTTATCAGTGGAATTTACGACATGCGGATAGTGGACTCTATTCATGTATGTAAAACAATTTTCTTCCATGTGTAAAATATTTCGTAAATTACATAGACAGATAGAAACGTGAGGTTTTATTTTATGATGACAATTTGACTATTTACCACAGTAAAAAATAAAATATGTTAGTCCCGCATATAAATGTTTGGAAAAAAGGTTGTAATTAAGTCTCAGTGTTTTTTAAAATATATGATAAAGGAATCGTAGCAAAGGGCGAAAAAATATTAAATGAACTGTTTATATAACTTTTTTAAAATATAAATTTTTCTTTCGATACATAATTTCAAGGAAAGCTACTAACTTAAATATGTCTTTTTGGTAATGAACTGCTTGTGGCATACCATTCACGAATCTGTCATGCCATATTATTTAAATATAGCTTGACTGTTGAGAGATGTGACACATCAAGAAATATATAAATTCCATACTTGAACATAGAACAGCAACCAAACTATTTATATTATTAATTAGTTTTTTTTCTAACAGCTAGAGCTCTTGGTTTTCTTTTGAAACATTTTGTTGTCAAGTGTCGAAAACACTTTATACCTCATATCCTTATGACAGGGTTCACCAAAACTGAACACAAATCATTTCCGCCTTCTAAGTGGTCAAAAACTGTCTCAACTTCATCAGCCTTCTGAGGGACTAAGTGATGTCGAAGGAACACATGAGGCAGACATGAAACTGAAACCCTTGCAGGAAATTGAGATAATGAATGGCGTTCATACATTAGATGGTACTGGGAGATTCAAACGCAAAGTTGTTAACAACCTGGACTACGTATGGCCGAAGGGAATAGTTGTATTCAAGTTTAATGACTTGGTTAACGTTTTACGTAAGTAAATTGTTTTTCAGAAAGACCAATATGTGTTGCTGACATATATCATGTATTGAACGTTATTAAAATAGCTTTATATCTCGTTATGGTACAGTAAGAATTTAATGTATTCCTATTTCATATTGAATGCTTTCAATCCGTAAAGTTTCTGAGAAAACATTTTAGTTTTAATTAAGTTGATTTTAATGCAGCATATTTATGTAATTTCTGTGCTGACAATAGGTGATCTTAAATGACACTAAAGCCATTGATGCATATAACAATATAACACCGACTACATTATACCAGACATTTAGAAGTTTGTACAAAAAGTTGATATTTGGAGTGGAAAAGTAACAGACCGTATATACTTATAATTTGTATAATCGCTGGCCTTTTGGTCAATCGAGTTTGATGTGTCGTATTCTAATCAGGAAACAAAATCCGAGATGACATTTAAACTGTAATTCACAGCATTTAATTTATGTAACTCTAGTCGCTAGAAAAGTGATTTAAGAAACAAAATATAGAATCAAAATCAATTGATGTAGTTACAGCATTTGTAGTGCAAATACCTTGTTCAATTTGTTTTACAGCTAATAATATAAAAACGACGGTCCTGTCAGCTATTGAAAACTGGGAAAGGACAACATGTCTCCGGTTCCGGGAAATGTCTGAAGATGTAAAGCGTCAAGTGGGACATTCGAACTACGTCATATTCTCAAAAGGAGCTGGGTGAGTACATCAAATCAAAATGAAGTAAAATCAGATTTGATGAAAGAAATAAAATTACATATTATTTGGATCAAGTGTATGTTCTGCTTGGCAGGTTTTGTAGTGCCATCTAACGTCTTAGTTTTGGGTCACACGATTCCGTTTGGGTAAATATACGTACCAACTGTGGATGCTATGATGGTGTGTTAGGAAGCATTTTAGTGTGAAGACATCCCATGCAAGTGTACCAATATACCCCCCCCCCCCCCCCCCCAACTAGAGCGAGCACATATTGTCGTATTTTGTCGGACAGGAGAGAGCCAAGCCAGGGAATCGGAAAAGAGTAGGGACAAGGTCTATTGCCGACTATAAAGACTGACACTACAAGGTTCGTCCAAGAAACGGAGAGATCTTGCGGTAATACACGTTTTGACTGAGAATAACTCTTTTTTGTTCATTTAGCACTGTCTTTCCTTTTTGTCGATCTCGATCAGATTGCGACGCGATGCTGCGACCAGAAAAGACCAATAGGCGACCTGGCAACCAAGTTGGCTACCCTGCAACATGACAATCTGAATCGGGAATATTATTCTTTTACGTTGTTGAAATTCTGCAGCACCTATTTTATGCGCGACAGTGCATTCATTAATTTGTTTGCATGTCACTATTGTGTATTAAAATTAGAAGAATCAGCCTCTACTGTTTCAAGCGGATGTTCAA
This sequence comes from Unio delphinus, assembly GCA_029339505.1. NCBI lineage: Eukaryota > Metazoa > Mollusca > Bivalvia > Unionida > Unionidae > Unio > Unio delphinus. Next base: position 107,156 of record JAQISU010001252.1, on the reverse strand, counting down.
ATGTGGGTTTATATTTCTGTGGTTTGAGTGATTTGCTAATACATTTTAGTTTCCTTGAATGAGATTATCGGTTGTATTAAAGTTTTAAAAATATAAAACTCTACACAAAACCATCAAATAAAGCGTTTCATTAAATCTCTGAATTTTGAAGAAAAGCGTTGTTATAAGGTCACTATTGTTCGTTCTTTTCCTGTTTTTGCAAGGCAACATTATTTCTCCTGCATCTTTGACAGCTTCAGAAAAGTACACAATTTTTCACTTTCCTTGGGATTAACCTTTTCCTACCACATTTACTGAGTTTTATTTTAAATGCAAAATTTGTCAGTTTAATATTATAATTCGGTTTTTTACCTACTGTACATACAGATGCTCGTCGTATGTTGGAATGGCGAACAATGGTCCCCAAGAAATTACAATCTCAGAGAATTGTAACAATGTGAGTATTGCAGCAGTGGATTTACTTATAATTGTAACGCGTTTTTTGCCAAAGACATTTCGAAACTATAAATATTACTTAGACAAGTGAATGCTGTTAAGAACTTCGATGTAACTCGACGTCTTGGGTTAGATAAGGAACATTATTTATCGGAATCTACTTTTTATTTGGTTTTAATTATACATGACTTTTAAATTTCAAAATTAATTTAAATATCAGTATGTAATTTTATACTGTTTGTAGATATTTAAAGTATTTCACATCCCTCTGAGAATGATGAAAATAATGTAGGTGTATTTTTATTCAGGTGGTGTCAGTAGCTCATGAAATTGGACATTCTTTAGGGTTTTATCATGAGCAATCAAGACCTGACCGCGACTACTTTGTGAACATCATTACTCAGAATATAAAACCGGGATTTGAGGGAGACTTCAAAAAATACGACCAGCAAACTATTGAGACAAGGGAAATGTACGATGTTGGGTCAGCCATGCATTATGGACCAACCGTAAGTATAATTATCAAACCACAAATCTTTAATCTCACAAGGCTCGGCCGAATTGATAGAGCCGACACTCTGTATTATATCTACGTCGCGAATTTAAGTATTCATCCCCATGTGACAAACTTCCTCAAGGCTATTTCATTTGTTAAAACGATGATGGCATATTTTAAAAGCAACTATTTGATAAAATAACTATAAAATATCACTATCACGAAATTGGATTTTAATTTTAAGGAAACGCTGTTTTTCTTTAAATTAAATAAACGAAAATTTTGATATGAATACGTAATATACTTCTTTGAATTGTCCTTCACGAATGGATATATTTTTCACATTGACAATAACACTTAACCGTCGATTAATCTCGGAGAGACGGGTTGAATGATATACTTAAAAAGAAAACAAATATGTGTACATTTCTATGTTCTTACTGATAACCTTAGATGTCCTAATATTAATACAGCAGTAAAGTTTACATAATAATTATAATATATGTTTTCCTTCGTATTTCTGGTATATGAAAACACTTTCAAAATTCAATTAATAACCGATAAAGTGAATCATACATACATTTTGAAATAAATCAAACATATGTGGTATAGTTACTTCTGTAGTTATCTTGCAGTGGTTCAGTAAAGATAATACCGCCCACACCATTGAACCAAAGGACAAAGGATTGCTGGGTATCATGGGGCAGAGAGATGAGTTGAGTTTTATTGACATCAAGACGGCAAATGAGCTATACAAGTGCAATGGTAAGCATACATTAAATCCGCCTATGAGCTGGCCTATATTTGACTGATCCCTATGAAGGATTTTGAAAAATTAAAATACACAGCTACACGAATCCCTTAACCCCCAAACGACTCATCTACAACAAATAAATGAATGAAAAGAAATCTCTGGTTATCCACAAGCAGAAAATAGGTGGAACCAGCTTTATGGAGACGAAAGGTCAAGGTATACGGACTCGGTCGAACAATTTGTTGTTTGCTATTTAATTTATATTTTAAATGCAAATCAACGATTGGGATTGGGGAGTTTAACGTGGAATTCAACTTTATGTTAGTCTTACTGTATGTAAAATGAGGCGGGTTTTAATACCAACAGTAATCTGTATATCAAGGTTTGACATGGTTTTAGTTCCAAGCTGTCACTGTGTCGAACTATATAAGTGTAAGAACACTTTCTTCCAAGAAGCCACTGAATAGGAACTTACACAACTATATGTACACTGCCTATTAAATCCTCTTTCCTTATTCCAATCTATTGTTTTGTCTAGACGTTTAAACATTTGATGGTTTTAGAAACCAATTATTTTGTAGATAGTTACAAGTACGGTCTTTCAAATGTGGTCACCTTTGAATTGAACCTTTAGTTGAAAGATTGATATTTGTACGTTTCTTCTAAATAATTTTGTTTTCATGTTAATGTGTGCTGACGGTTACATGTGATTCCAAAAAGCCCAAGCTGCACACGAGTGCCAGGTCTTGTACAATCAGATACACCTAATTTCTATTTGGTTGCGTCCCTGGTATCGATAAACTATTTCACAGATGCAACACATATTCTTGTTAAATGTATTTCTGACGCCATAGCTGTAATCATAACAGTTAAATAATATCACTAAATGTTTAAAAGTCTTGATATGTTACAGGATTCCTTATTAAAAAAAGTTTGATGGTTTCTCACTTTCGACATCATCTTACATTGTTATGAATTATTCGAATTTGTGCATGCAAAATTTGCTCAAATTTAATGCGGACAACGTGAAAATGATTTTCGAAGGAATAGGGCTGCATGTGTATTACATGACTAGCGCGAGATTTGTTGATGTGGGGAATCAGATGAGTGCGTGTTAAATAAAATATAGCATTATTTATTATGAATATTGAAATTTAAAGTGCATAGTGTTTAGTTTATATCAGTACAGATCCCATCATTGCTACTGTACAGTGTCATCTATTTAATCTTTAAAATCACAGTGACAACCTTGCACTATTGCAATGGTATTCTGGGCGTCGTCCTTCTTTTGAAAACACGTTCACAAATGCCGCTTGTACTTGATTTGTATCTTAAAGAAAGCAGCCTGACTTAACAGGAGCATTACTAGTCATTATGGAAAGATTTTCTTTGTTGTTTATCTTGTTACATAAATCGAAAATGATTACGTAAAACACTGTTCGAATGATATTGATCTCATTCTATATATTAGGAATGACACAAAGTTAGACAATTAAAGTCACAGATAAGGCTTACAAAAGGCAAGGGTGCTTGAAGTAATTTTCATTGGTTTAGTGTGTTTGGGATAAAAATCCATTACTTGGTTAACTAGTTAGACTTTGTTTTAAGTCCATATTATTAGTGTATGTTACCGTTCCTACACACATCAAAGAGATTCTATCCATAATTGTAATTATTTTCCAATTATCTCAAAGTGTTAACATATATTTTAGAAAGTGAACATTTTAGAGCGTAATATCAATGATCGTTGTTAATGAAGAGATTGTACATGCTTCAAAATTCGTCGGTACGATTTCTTCTTGGATAGCTTTTCACCGTCATTACCAACACAATAATTTGGTTTATGTTTTACAGTATAGAATGCTAATAGGTTCTTTAGTGTGGAGACAATTGGTGCAAAGAAAGAAAGAAACTCCTGCGTCGCCTTGACTGCTCACAACAAGCATAATAATAATAATAATAATAATAATAATAATAATAATAATAATAATATTTATATTTTAATAACTGCCAACTGGCAACACATTATGTAGTTTGACCACTTTAATTTGTAGTTAGGAGAAACTCGCCACATCAAAATTACTTTAGTGCTGTTGCAAAGTCATTATTTCGTTGTTTTTAATTTAAACATATTACAAACCAGTACCTAATGAAAAGTTATTAACTGCTTACCACAACCAAATATAACTGGTATTCGTATTGCAGCGGGATGTTCAAATAGACTGGATTGCAAGAATGAAGGCTACACTGGTCCGAACTGCGCATGCGTATGCCCTTATGCACTTTCTGGAAGAACATGCGAAGAAGTCAAGAGAGGCACGCTAGGTAATACAATGATAAGTATTTTATATACAGACACTATTAACTTGCTTTAAAGTTTCCTTCGTCATCAGAAATTATCAACTTAAATGTAAAAGTAATTATTTATGTTCTGCTTCTGACACCAGCACAGTATTTGAGGCCTAACGAAAAGGCGACAGAGTTTGCTTTATATTGTAATCAAAAGAGCTAACATTTTTAAACATATCGGGAGAAAAATACTGCTCATTTTATTGGATATATGAGTTTCGCTCAACCGGTATACTGACTAGAAAAAGCATCAAGAACACAAACATTGATAAACTAACCTGTTGCTGTGATTAGTTCTTCATCTGATTATCCCAAACAGCGAACGGATAATTCTCCGTTGTCTAAGTGATAGCCCAGTTGTCAAATATAATTACATTCAGCTATAATGATTATTTATACGTGAACATGAACTTAACATTGTTCTTTGTTATCAGTACTTGTAGAATAGTAACGAAATTTGCTATTCTTGCATACCACCACATAACTTTAATTTATCGACTATAGCTGATGTTATTTAAATGTTAATGCAGAATTACAGGCGATATAACTAGTGTTAACCGTTAATACGTGAAAGACATAGATTATGACGTGTACTAAATATGGTGTAGACATGTACTAATAAGTGATAACATTTTATTAATTTAGGATGTGGCGGTATCCTCACAGGAACATCAGGGACTTTGACTTCCCCGAATTTTCCCGGTAATTATGCAGATAATGCTGACTGCTATTGGCTCATCCAAGTAAGCATACATGTTAATCACTCACTTACTTGACTTGTTGATAGATTTAGCATAAACTATTTACTTTCCAATAACAAATTTATCTTTCGTATTGTAATGAGTTGAAATCAAGTCAATTATATCATCAAGCGCGGTGATGCGTGTGCCTAGCTTCACCTGGTAAATGCAAGTGAACATGAAAACATCAGGCATGCTAGTTCATGTATATCATCACATCTACTGTAAAGTAGAATAAGCGTAAGTAAATATTTCTGTTAAATTAATTATGATAGAAAAGACAGGCCAATTTATTGGCGGTGTAAATTAACATATATATATACCAATAGCGCAATAGTAGACTATTTTACTATACCGCACATGAAGTTTGGGCATTACCAATATGAATGATTTATGATGGATAAAATTGTCTCTGTACGTACCATAATTTCATAAACATAGAGGAATTTCGAATTTATCCATCTTTCATTTTAAACGAAGAAGCCAACTTTTTCGAATATGCAATATTTTCACATATCGATACAAGTTTAAGGAAGAAAAACAGGAAGAATCAAACCAAACCTTTTTCGTATCGTACTTAAATTAATAATTGTACGAAATGTAAAAATCTAATTCAGATATTTGTCATTGTAGCTGTAATTCATTGAAAATAGACTCTTCTTTTAAGTAGATACTTGCAACTTTACAAATATGAAGGTCAGAGAAGATTTCAAATTTAATTCATATCATTTAAGTTCCCTGCGCGCTCACACACAGACACACACTAAAAGAATATACCGGTATATATATATATATATATATATATATATATATATATATATATATATATATATATATATATATATATATATATATATATATATAATGTTGCTACGAAGGTGCGAGTTGAATACATACATAAAATTTCTGAAGCAAGCCTGACTCAAGATCTTAAAAAGAATTACGTTGAGTTGCAACACGGTAACCTCTGAAGATTAAAATAAATAGAGTAAAACTAATTTACAACAATTTTCTGCCTGAGATTTGTTGAAACTTTTACTCTTGTTTTTAGGCCACATCAAAGTCGGATATCACAGTGCGTTTTGATACTTTTGAAGTGGAAGACGATGGATCAATATGCAGATATGATTGGTTAGAGATAAGAAAGTATGGTGTCGGATTAGCAGGACCTAAGTTAGTATACACATCAACAGTACATTATTGATTTATCTAGTATGTAAAGAAACATATGGTTCAGAAACATATTATGCATTGCAAAATTATCAATGTATACATATTTTCTATTACTGTAAATTATATTTATAATTTCACTAGTGTCATCCAGGTGGTAAGTTATCAACCTACGAGCAGAAGGATTTGTTAACATACATAGTGTTTCAATCTCAGTCCCGGATTACCCATTAGGCAGAGTAGGCAACTGCCTATGGACCCCGCGACTTTTATGGGCCCCATCAGGGGCCCCCATGAGACCGTGACCGTGGGTCTGGGGCCCCAAAAGTTTGACTGCCTATGGGCCTCCACGGTGCTTAATCCGGCGCTGTTCAATCTACACCACTGCCAGGGTATTGTGTTAAACAAAGCGATCATTACGATCAATTGTAAGGCAAATGTTAATTGGATTGAATCCAGTAATCGTTTCGTTGAACATACTGCTTTTTTAGTGGTAGAGATTAAAACACAATTTTCGTGATATTTTTGTACTGAATCTAGCTTTTCAAAACCAGATTCTTTTGATACGTACCTACTTTATCCATTTTTCATTAGTGAGTCAGTCTCAATCTCATGGATAACGTTTGATGTGTATCGATCTGACAAAATATAACGGTATATAAAACTGAAATTTGTATAGCATTGACAGTAGTTGAATACTAAACAGCAATGGAGCTATTTGGAACTCAAATGATTAAAATCCCTATTAAATCGACAACCTTGTGTCAACTATACAATATATACAACTGCGTAGCGCATTATTATTTTATACCCAGTTAGTAGGACCACCGGAAAAGCGCACATACATATTTAATTTTATCAACAGACCTTTTCATGACAGAAGCATGGCTAGAAACATAAGACGATGAGTCAGGATCTAATACCCCCAGGTTATTCCATTACGTCGTGTGGAAGTGGAATTGCTGTGATTACAAATTACCCCAAGATCAAATGTCGTAACGACACGACAAACTTCAATTTCTACCACATCGTTTTAACGAGTCCAAACCACATTCACACTAAAACAAATGTTACTCTACATTTCCGACTCTACGGCCATGCTCTTAGATGAAAAGATAAGCTGACTGAATCTCTCCTTTTGGAGCAGTTTCCTAATACCCTGGAGTATGGATTCGATAGGTAGCAGCCTAGTTATGTTTGGAGATTTTAACTTTCACTTTGTCCTGGAAACCCATAAACATCAAAACTCATATATTCATATATTCAATTAATGCTTTCAACCTCAAACAGTCCGTTAACTATCCCAGCAATAAGCATGGTCACATTTTAGATTGGATTCTTCATAGCCTTGCTGGCAATATTCGACGGTCCACCCTTGTATCTCACGAACTTGCATCGGATCACCTCTGCATTATATGCCATCTTAACGTAACAGTCTCTACCCCCCTCCTCCGCCTTTATTTGCTACTAAGAGAAACATCTCTATGATAAATAGATGCATGATATGCAAGCAAATATAACAACCTGCATAATAGCAGAATAACTCGATAACTACCTGCATTCATTGTTTGAAAAACACGCCCTTGACGCTCGCAGAGGTTATAAATTCAAAAGTGTTCTACGTGGTATAGCAGTGTTAGGGACCAGCTTTGAATTGCTAAAAGAGACAGCCGTAAAGTTGATTGGATTTTGCTATTGTACAGACAAGTTATTCATAAGCAAATCTATTAAGCTTTTAAGAAAAACGTCACAAACATAGTCCATGCAGCGAAATCAACCCACTAAAACACTAAGATCATGGAAAGTTTTAGCTGAAAAGAGCTCGTCGAGATTGTTAACAAGCTAATGTCAAGGCACAGGCACATGCGCACTGCTTCCAAGTACCTTTTCTCCAGTCTAGCTTCGTCCGTGACAAATTACAATCTATTAGAGATAAGCTTGACCACACAATTTAAATTGACTCATAGTTACAATACAGTTGAGATAAAGAATTTCAGCAAAAACTGTTAGGAGTATTTTAACCTGTCTCCATGGACCATGTTCTTTTGCATATCAGGCCCAGCAACGTGTAACGAATTGCCGATTGAAATTAGACACAAAGACACAGTGATCCCATTCAAGAGTGCTCTTAAAACACACATATTTCGACCGCAAGAAACCTAAAGACCTAATAAAGTTTCCTACCTTAAATATTTTCAGCATGTTGTATATATTCTAATTTCATAGTGTTTTGGGTAATCATATCATTGTATATGATTTTTATTTTATAGGTGTTTTTCTACTTTTTTTTAAAGCGCTTAGAGCTTCTAGAGAGTAGGCGCTATATTAAGTTCTCATTGTTATTATTATTATTATTATTATTATTATTATTATTATTATTATTATTATTATTGAGGCAATAGTTTGAAATCTTTATTGTTTATGTCAAAGTAGAGCTGGCAGTTGATTTTAATCAGGCGTTATGTTGATTTATATTTAGATTCTGTGGAAACGGACCATCGGATCAAGTAGTGTACAGTGGATCGGCACTGATGATTCATTTTCATTCCGATGATCACTACACTTTCAAAGGATTCCGAGCGACCTACACCATCACACCGAAATAGCTCCTTGTAAGATATTCAAAACAGTTTTGTTTTTAAAAAGATGCATAACGTCATAATTTAATTAACTCAGTGCCCAGAAATTCAGTGTCAAAGCTTCCTACTCACCTGTTTATTCTAATCCACCACATGAGAACACTCACATTTTTTTTAGCTTTTTTTTGTTTAAACGCTTGTGTCTGGATATGGATTAGAAACATAGGGCATTTAGATTTTGTAATGTTTATATATGTTACTCTCCAGAATAATTCAATCCAGACATTGTTATAGATTTCTTTCCGAGTAAAGTTACTGCATTTAATGAAAATTTCAGATTTTTCATTCTTCGATACAAATGTATGATCGTGTTAAATTATTTGAGTAAACTATGCAGCTGGTGTAAACACATCATACTGCAAATGTTTACTGAGAACATGTTTTCATAAGGATTCATGGATTCACTCAAAAATTGATTAAGTTGAAACAAAGAAATCTTCCCACTCAGACTGTATGTATAATATATATATATATATATATATATATATATATATATATATATATATATATATATATATATATATATATATTGTGCATAAAAAACACGACTAAAACGACTAAAATTAAATCGACTTGCTCAAAGGATGATGTGCTAAGAAACTTCTGTGGGAAAGGAATTTTTGTTTAGGTGCCTTAAATATATGAACCTGACTCCAAATGTTGTTTGTTATCAGACTTTAGATGCATCATTGATATTATATGTATGTGGAGCCGCAATTTTTTTTTAAAAAATAGATTCATATGCTTTGACATAGCCATACTAATTAACAGTTAACACAGATAAATGCAAGTAACACAAAAACCATAGCTTAAACATTATCATAAACATCTGGCATAGTTTAGTTCAAGTAGCACACTATCTATAGAATTCTCATAATCATAGTAATAGTTGGCACAGGTTATATTCTAACTATATTATCATCACAATCCGTTAATCTGAATAATACGTTAACCATATTATCGTCAAAATCAGGTAATCTAAATAACACGTTAACTATATTCTCGTCACATTCAGGTACTCTAAATAACACGTTAACCATATTATCATAAGAATCAAGTAATCTAATTAATACATTATCTATAGCAGTTTTCTTTTTATTATTCATTGTTCCTTGCTCTTCCTCGTGTTGAAGCAGCTGAACCATTTTCGACATGTACCACACACATTAAACTTCATTTGACGTATTTTTAATGAAAGGCAACCTTGAAGTTCTTTGCTTTGTAGTCTGGTACGTGTCTTCCATGTGTCATGCCATTGTCGTTTCACCTTTTATCTTTGTCGTTTTACCTTTTATCTTTGTCGTTTTACCTTTTATCTTTGTCGTTTTACCTTTTATCTTTGTCGTTTTACCTTTTATCTTTGTCGTTGAGGAGTTGGATCTAAACAGTTTTCACCTATCTAATATAAGTTAACTTTTTGGTTGTTGTATTTTGTAGTGAAATGAGGCTAAGCTAACGTGCACATAAATTAGAATCTCCATATTCAGCTCACCAAATATGACCTTTTGCATATTGCTACCTTCAAGCTAGGTTATAAATACTCTTATAGTGATCATAATGGTGGATTTGTAGATGGGGCCAGGGAGGTTCATTCATGATGCATGTATTATAAACCACGCTGCTCTCTAATTTCATCATTCACATAGGTAATAAATGTATCCTTTTATTAGCAAGACGTGAAAACATATGTGTCATGTTTGTTTTAGATGGAATTAAAATTGGTGGGGTAAAAAGAAGAGAAAGGTGAATATTGAATTTTTATATAAACTGTACGCTATGGCGTTTAGCAACCGACACATTTGTATATGCAAGGTACGTAAACAAAGGCTACATACATGTTTTGGTACATTGAAAACTGCATTGCTACCAATTCTTACTCAATGGTTGATTTCATATATCTATTTTGATGCTTACAAATTTAAAAGAGGTGTAGAGAAGCAAAATAAATATTTTCAGTAACATTATATATATACCTACCATAACACAATTACATACAAAAGGTGAAAATTTGAGATGTCTTCCGGTCTTCATGTTATTGAAGAATTAAATGTTAAAACTAAAATATAAAAACTAGAAAAATGATATTTCTCTTAAAAAAACCACTGTTACTGTTATTAACGTTTATCCTGTCAATACGAAAGTTATGTTCAGTTCCATGTGTACACTCTAGTACTAGTTTCAAAACTTTTTTGTTTATATTTTCTACAGGCAAAGGCGAAGTGCTGGGTGGAAATGAGATGTCATTTCATCCAAGACAATAAAAGCTCACAAACGAATAATACGTTACACAGACACGTATTCTGCATACAGTAATATATCCCAACTCAAATAAATAAAATTAATGCCTTGTGACGTGCTTTTTTGTCTTATTTCAGTTTCTATCTTTGCAAATGTCTTACATTTTCTTCAAGTACGATACATTCACGATACGAATTGTTTTAAATTATGAAAATATATGAATCTGTTATGCGTCAGGTCAAAAAGAGATTGCGTTTCCTTTGGTAGAATTTGAAAGGTGTTAGATAAAGCTTTACACGTGCAAGACTTTGGAACCAAGTAAAGGCTGACTAATGTGTAATGTATTTGCAGCTTTCATTGTATATCTGGAAATTTCTAGGTACCTAGGTAGGATTATAATTTTCTGCCAATATTGTTTTATATTCTTTCACATAGCATGTATGCATATACGGTATATTTTATATCAATTGATATTATTATTTATTAATAAAGAATGTATACTTAAATGGGCATGTTTCAAGAAATAAGTTTATTACAGAAACACATGTTCAAGACGTTTTGAGATTATGTTTTGATCGACACTATGAATTACTATTCAGATGGGCTTACAAGTTTCTATTCGATGTGTACTTGTTTGATTTTGGTTTGCAAATGGATAACTGCTGTCTGTCGTTTCTTAGGCTAATAACTTTTCACAGCATCTAATTTTGTTAAGTACACTCTAAATAACAACCGGCGAACCAATGATTCTGTTGCAAGAAAGCAAATGCATCCCATTTCCAGTGGAATATTCTTTCGAAAGTACCGATAATGTAGTCAAAACTTCCTTTATGGCATCTGTTAATTACTTGAAGATTCCACACAGTGTTTTTAAGTATGAAATTAATCATAATATGTTTTGGTAATATATGTTGAATGAGAACTCCTTAAACAAATTTTATTATATCAAATCCATCACAGCACAGTGGAATCCTATATATATATATATATAACACACGTAACAGATATTCTGGTATTATGTGTTTCCAGCACATATAACTGATCATAACTTACTTTTGGAAGGGTAAACTTCAACCAGAAAGTATATAATCATGTTTCCATGATATAAGAACATATTCGTATTAAGTTTATCAGCTTCTGCGTGGGAAAACATTATACATATTTTTATAGAAATTTTCGGTCTACCATTATGTGGTATATTTTGATTAATTAGTAAAGAGTTTCCACCTTTTTAAGTTTTATTTTTTCACTTAGGTAGTCACGTTTACTTCTATTTATTCATAAATATTTGAGCACGTTGTAAACTTTACCATATTTACTTCATACATTTTACTTGACCCAATAAGGCCATAACTGCGTTGACGTGCCATTAAACCAAATATGTACGTACGTACATATGCCATACATAATGGCATACGATATTATGGAACTGATGCGTCTCAGCTCAAGATATGCAGCCTTGCATATGTTCATGACATGTTGGTGCAATGTGAGAGTACTTTCTAGAGTAACACTTAGGTTTCGTACTGATTGTGTGAATTTAATGTTGTTGTTCTTTATATTTTTTGTTTGAGGTAAAGGATGTGAACAAGAAGGCGAAAGAGATACCATTGAAGTAAAACTATCATTCCTATTAACCAACAGAGAGAGAGAGAGAGAGAGAGAGAGAGAGAGAGAGAGAGAGAGAGAGAGAGAGAGAGAGAGAGAATGTAAATAAAATAAATAATGTAATATGTTTAATTGTATTATTCATTTAGAAAATGTAGACTAAACCGTGAATATTGCTATTCTTGTTGATATTTACCTTGAATTGTTGATGAATGGAAACTTATCATTGGTCTGCATAATATGAAAGCGTCAATTTACGTTTGAAATCTTAACACTAGCCAGTCTATAATATACAATTGGCGTTGTGTCAGTCAAACTATTAAGCAATAATCGATGATGTGGCCAGAGACAAAGTGGATGAATTTACTATATTAATTAAGGTTTGAATAAAGATGTTGTTCTTAAAGGAGCAAAACGAATATCATTGTGGATTCAAAATAAACAAGTAAAACAAAGATACTTCCACATATTCACATCCCACTTAAAAAGAAAGAACATATATAAGACAAGCAAGACATTTAAATTGAGTTTTCTTTTAACAACATCAACAACAACAACAAAACAGACAAACAAACAAACAAAACCAAAACAAACAAATATTTGAGTTGAGTTTGCCTTTAATTTTCTTTTGATTGTCTCAGGGATTTCTGTCAAACAAAGAAGCAGAAATAAGTATCTGGATCCGTTAAACCAGTAAAATATATAATTTACTAAAAGGAATTGCTACGGATTAAAATTACATGCATTACCAAGAGACATAAATCATAGTCTTGGTTCGTAAAAATGATCTACAGGTGTTCACTGGTATTGATTTTAAAACATTAATGCATATATTACGTTTTAACAGCAGATATATCAACCATGATTAAAAGGTTTCTGTTAAATCAAACGGTTATGACCAGATATTGAGATTTCAAGACAGAGGATTATCTTTTAGAAAAACAAATATAGTAGTTTCATCTCATAAAATAATCAAAACATTTGAAAGATTGTAAGACACGATTATCACTATAAAAGTTAAATATAATATTATGGCGCAAAGGTAATTCGTATAAACATATATGACGTCATTTATAATTTTGCTACTTTTTAAAACTTAACATTGATTATGGAAGATGTTACTGTCACATTATTTTCGTATTTATTATCTACTTCGGACAGCACCAATGATATAGGTCACGATGACTCTTTAACATTGATTCAGAAAGTTGTTTAGGTCCCAGTCATTACAAAATCTAATATTTATTATCTACCAAGGAAAACACAAATGAATTAGGTCATAATGACTTCTTATCATTGATCTAGAAAGATGAATATGTCCCAGCCTTTTCATATTTTATTATTTATTTTCTCACTGGGACAACACAACTTAATGAGGTCATGATGACTCCTTAACATTGATTCAGAAACATGTTTAGGTCCATATCTGTTAATATAAGACATTTGTTATCTACCTCGGTAAACACTTATTAATTAGATCACGACGATTACCTTGATGTAATGGCCATACTAGTTTTATTATACAAAGACTTAAATTTGTTTGACTATATTCAGGTACTTAAAACGTCTAAGTTATCAGCCTTGAAGAATACATGTATTGATTTAGAAGCATTCTGATTACTGATGATAAAGTTACCAAAGAGTCCTATATCCCTCTAAGTAATTTAAAAATGTTCACCAGTATTGTTTCAAAACCACGAAAAAGGGTAACTTTAAAAAAGTTTTAAAATCCATACTTTACAGCTGTAGGAAACAGAAGTGAAAAGATAATTATGTCTTTGAAACAAACAAAGCAAACACAAAATTAAAGAGAATTTTCTATATAGATACTGGTGTTAGTCGTCAATTAGACATTACAGTAGAAGATACAAAACATCAAATCACTATTTTTCTAATAACAAGAACACACCATTTCAATTATATAGAGAAGACAAAAATACACATGGTTGATTGATATACATATTGGGAACTATAAAAACAACAGTTTGTTCGAACAATCGTACGTAAAACTGTGTACAACATTAAACAGTTATTGTTCACGTCGAAATGTGTATTAGCAAATACTCATGTCAGTTTCATGTACTAAAGCAATGCTACTTGTGTACTAATAAGAATTATATTCGTCGTACAAATTTGGTAGGAAAAACTCGAGGCGGCTTGGGGCGTGGTAATGGTCTCCGTCTTTCACCAATCGTCTTGGTAGCTTTCAGTTTCTTGACCACCAAGACGCCGACACCAGCTACCGCCATCACGCCTACCATGCCACCGGCCCCCATTGCACCCGCCTTAGCCATCTGGGCGGTCGTTGCGGCATGACGTGGTCTGATGACTTGTACCCATTTTGTGTTATTTGTGCCATATGTAGTGATATTACAGAAGCAGCTCATCCTCCCTGCATTTGCATGTTCTCTCTGTAAAATAATATATAGTACAAGTATATATGCCTGCACATGTTCGTTACTTTTCTGGATACAGATTCGCTCACATTGATACAGAAATACACGATATATATTTTTAAATTCCAGACAAAACATATCAGTTACAATGTAAATTCTAAGTATAATTATGCAAACAATTTTTTTTATCAGTTATAATCAACGTATATGTCTGATATTCTATACTGATGTAATGGAGATGAGAGTGGGATATAACCTAAATTCGGAAGACAAAATGGATGTCACGAGAAACATCCTGAACTTGCAACTTCTGATCTGTTTTAATGTTTATTTATTATATTGGTTGTGTTTTTACGAATTCTAAATGACACATTGAGCATATATTACATCTATAAACCAAATATATGTTCCAAACATCCAAAAAATAAAATATAATAAATAAGTTAAGATACAATATATTATTGATAATACTTACCGCACGCTCAGCTGCAAAAAGAAACAAGATACTGGTTGAGAAACTATACGTACATTTAATACGCTGTGCAATATACATTGTACAGTGTATAATATATTGCCTGGACATGCCGAGTACAAATTCCAATTCTTGTAATATATTTTCATTATATATGTGAATAAATGAATTTTGACTTGATATAAACTCTTTCTCATTTTGGCAAGGTAGTTCTCGGCCCTAGTTAGTATATTGTCTAAATATATAAATTTATCTTGGTAATACCAGGTGTCCAACTGTTCAACTTGCAATGAGTATTAGTGTTTAGCTATGCAAATAATTGATTACGGCGTTGAAGGAAATGACCAGGTTAGTGCTTAAATAATAAATATTTCCATTTTTTTCTGTATCTGTTTATCCTTTTAGTGTTTCAAAACTGGTAGATCTATATTATTAATATATTGTGTCATTAGCAAACTAACTACTACCAAATTCAGCGTTGTTTAATTTAAATTTATTTAAAGTGTTCGGATTAGAACAGCCTAACTGTAATTGGTTTGTTGTACACAAAGCAGCTGAGAACTATCCAAGAGAACAAAACCAAATTAACCATCTACGTAGTGTCGATTGATTTCTCTATTTCAACTTTCGTGGTATTTGTTTTTACCTGCACTTGACTCTTCTGTAGAAGAACACATGGCTGAAAAAAACAGCAGAGTATAGTTTATAAATAATAATAATACTACTAATACTACTACTACTGCTGCTACTACTGCTACTACTAATCATAATAATGGCTTATTACAACCTTTAATCTTTAACAAGTCTAATTGTTTTAGTGTTATTAATCTACCGAAATAAACTTGCTAATGGAGATGAAACGTCAGAGCTCCATGTTTGCAGGCTTGCATATGTTCATGACATGTGTAAATAAAGAGTACAATCAAGAATGATATGTTAGGTTTGATCCGATTGTGTGAATTTAATGCTGGCTTTGCTGATATTTATTGTTTGAAGCAAAACATAGGAATGAGAAAGTATTTACTTGGTGATCAGAATGGTGTCCATTCATGCATTATTCATCTGGAACATATTACATGACATCCATGAAATTCATGGCTTAATGTTGAAAAAGCATCTCTCTAATCCTTGGATGGTAGCAACTAGCAACAGCTGAGTGCCAATAGTTGTATATTGGGGCGTCATCAGTATATAAATGGCGAGATTTCGAATGACAAATTAAAATACTTTAGAGGAGCTGAATGTACGGTCCAAACCATAGATGAAGCAAGCCGAATAGCATCCAAACTACCATTCCGCTATGACTGCGACTGATTTATATTACATTAGAATCCCTAAAAATGACAATGAGACTCTAGATCATACTTTATATAAACACTTATATACCTATGTGCCTAGTAGAGAACCGGTTCCTACAACAATGGTTGAGTTATATTTGTTTAGCTAAGGAGACGTTGTTTTCTTAATATTTTACAAATGTTTCACAGTAATATTGATTCTTTACAAATAATTGTTCACCTTTATATATATATATATATATATATATATATATATATATATATATATATATATATATATATATATATACACGTTCAGATATTAAACTAGTATACCTATTAAATTCTTCCATAATTGGTATGCATTGAACAATAAGTGTGATATTGAAAAACAACTTATCATTTTTGTTTATAAGAGAGTTAATCAATATGTAATTCTAAGTATAAAACACCAAATTATATGCATTCAATAATATTCCCTACATATATCAATCCATCATATATGGAATTGCTGCAGACTTCAGAATCACTTTAATGCAATCACTTGACCATATTTAGCTGAATCTCAAGTGTATCGAGTGCATTTGTTTTAAGAGAATAACCCTTATGGTAATTATACGTTTAAGATGTAAGTTATATATATATATATATATATATATATATATATATATATATATATATATATATATATATATATATATATATATTTGCAGGTAAAGAAAATGCAGTGATTTTAATGTTGTATGCGCTTTTATAATTTTCTAAATAATCCATGTAATGTTAAGATCATGTAATATATATGTACATACAAACACACATGTAATACTTGTATAGGGTTATTATTTAGTATTGGTTACATTACGTTTGGATGTTAACGATGATGTTCCCGCTGTTGTTTGAGTAGTGACTGTAAGATAATAAGATTCATAGTTCGGTAAGAGAGATGTTCTCATTATATCGAGAGACATTGTTGTGGTTGAAAATGATGCTTTCGAATTTGAATGAGTTTCTATTGTTGTTAATAAAGATGTGGTTATGTTGGTCGGAGACGCTGACGTCAATGATAGAGAGCTAGTATCAAGAGATGCTGTTGACTGCGATGTTGTAAGTAAGGATGTTGATATTTCTGGCATTACTATTCGATGAATGTACGATTAGAGGAATTAAAGGTAGAAAAAACATATGTAATGAAACTTTTTATCATGTGATAAAATTATTGTTTGACCCTAGGTTCAATGAAAATACGCCTACAATTGAGAAGAGCAAACGGGATTGTTTATGTAGTTCATTAGTTCACGTATGATTATTTGAATATTCTTATTAAATAATGAGCTGCAATAATACATGCATTAAGTTCAAAGCATTTAATTACAATAACTGTAAGGTCTTTCCGATGCATCTCTATCTACTGGGTATTATTGATACATAGATTGAATAGGAATTTATAGATTATGATAATTTTTAGAATTGTCGAAAAATGATGAAACAAATATGTAGGTAACTAAGTTAGGATACGATCATAATAGATGCGATAACTATTTAATCCGTGCAAATGTATGCTAAGAAAACGTAATTGGGTGGATTTGGTTTGATAGCGAGTGAAAAAACTTACATGTGATACCTAATACTGTCCAGGTAGTTTTCGAATCATTTACCTTTCAAGAACTTGCTTATTTGCCATCTGAGAAGATAACGTTATGTGATGCAATATGTTCTTGACAACTGTCTTTAACATAACATGTACCTGTTTTCACTATTGCACATGTCATCAAAATACACATATTTTAAATTTATTAGGCTACTCATGTTCTTTCATGCAATAATATTTATAATAAAAAGCGTCTGTAATCGTTCGAAGGTGAGATGTTGACAGAGATGCTGACGTTGATGACGGAGAGTTTCTCCATGGAAAGGATACATACTGTGATATTGTTTGTTCGGGTGTTGATCTGTTTGCCATAAATGTTTGTTTAATGCAATATTAGACAAATTAAAAGTGAACAAGACATATGGAAGATTAATTTCTCTCTGCATGCGTCATTTTCGTTGTAATAATCTTATTTGTTATGACCAATTGCAAAGACATTATTGCTTATGTGTTTATAAATAAACACGCGCGAACTGGATAGTTTTTGCAATTCATTATTCCTCGAACGATCTGATTGTTTTATAATTTTAAATAATGAACAAATTAATTTTGAATGCTTTTAAAAAGTAAAATTGTCGATCTGCTGTTTCGGATTCTATAAAATGAGTACCATTCTTTGAGATATTAAATATAAATACATACCGTATTTTGTGGTTATAAGATATCAAAGGAATGAAGAAAACCAATTGTTCGTAATTAAGACAGGTTACACTTTACAGGGAGTAGTATCTTTAATTCGTGTAAAGGTATGGGCAATATGAGGTGATTACAAAACATAAAGGATGGTTTGGGTTTCATTTGGGATGTACAAGCTTACATGTTCTACTTAACACTGTCAAAAAACTTTTCATATCACGTTTTTTGCAAGAATTTATTTATTTGTAATTCTGACAAGAAAAACTACTATTACTATTTTGTTTGTTAATTACTGCCACTGAGGTATAATGGGATCTCTTTACTATTTACGTTATAAAATAAGCACACTAACTTCATTTTTACATATCGTACACCCATCTTAGATAGTTTCCAAAGATCCTACTGCTATCAAAAGATGCATTTAATCTGATTCTATCTATCTATCTATCTATCTATCTATCTATCTATCTATCTATCTATCTATCTATCTATCTATCTATCTATCTATCTATATTTGGGTAACCTGACACACACACACACATCGTATATATATATATATATATATATATATATATATATATATATATATATATATATATATATATATATATATATATTAGTTTTTCCAGGTAATGAACATGAAGTTATTTAAATGTTGTATATCTCTCATACAATGTTCTAAATAATCCGTGTAATGCAAAGATCCTGTGATATATATGCTGACACAAAGACACATGCAATAATTGTATATGGTTCTTATTTATTATTGGTTATATGACGTTTTTTTGTTTCAAACTTAGGTTCCATGAAATAAGTCTCTGTACAGATGCAATCCGGTTATCTTCAGGATATACCCTTTGATATCTGTAACTTTCGATGGATTCTTTCCTTAAGATTTATAGTGTCAATTATAGAACAAAATAGATTTTTTGTTCAAGAAATTCATTTGTTTTATAAAATTATTTATTTAGAAGTTTGAATAAATCAATATTTAGTGCGACGTGTCAGTTATTTAGATTACGTACATATATTAATATTTGTTTCGTTGCATTTTGCATACATCAGTTGCATTTGACCTAGCATTGCCTTGTGAGCAAAGAAAATTCAAATGTATTGCATATAATTATCTTTACCAATGTCAAGTGCAGATGTGTCCATATCTTGATGAGGCCAGCAATTTTTTTTTAACGTTGACAGAGTTCTTGAGACGTACTGTGTAGCCGATATAAATTGGAAAATTATAATTGTCTTAAAATCATGTAGTTTCTAACATCTTTTATCTATTTATGTCTCTTGAGATCTAGAAGGAGTTTACTAAATGTTGAGTTATCTATTCTTTAATCAGTCTTTCAAAAGTAGTACAGGTACGTCAAATATTGATTTGGTTGGAGCCTTTTTAAAATAACTATTATTAAAGATGCATTAGGTTTTCAAGGAGCAGCCTCTGAAACGGATACAGTAATTGGAATGAAATCCAAGTTGTTTTAGAATCTAATTTGTAAATATATAGTTTAAGTTGCGCATGTGTCTTTACTAAAAGAGAATGATTATTTTGCCGTGGGTGTAATGACAATTTCGGCAGACTTACTAGATGTTGTAGATACGGATGTTGGTCGAGTCGGAGGAGACGCTGACGTCGATGATAGGGAGCTCGTAGCAGGAGATGGTGAGGACGGCGATGTTGTAGGTAAGGATGTTGATATTGCTGGCATAAATATTTGTTGAATGTACGATTAGAGGAATTAAAAATGGAAAAACATATATAATAAGAATATTTCTTATCATATGATAATTTGATTGCTTAATCTTAGGTGCAATAAAAATACGCCAACAATAACGAGCAAACGGGATAGTTGATGTAATTCATTAGTTCACTTATTTTATTTGAATATTCTGATGAATTAATGAGTTGAAATAAGACATACATTAATTTGAAAGCATTTAATAACAATAAACTTTATGTCTTTCTGAAGCATCTCTATCGACTAGGTTTCATGCATACACAGATTGAATATGAAATCATAGAGTTTTGCCGCGGGTGTATTGACAATTTAGGCAGACTTACTAGATGTTGTCGAATACAATGTTGACGAAGATATACTCGTTGTTGCTTGAGTCTGTGTAATCGTTGACGTCGATGATAGGGAGCTCGTAGCAGGAGATAGTGATGACGGCGATGTTGTAGGTAAGGATGTTGATATTGCTGGAATAAATATTTGTTGAGTGTACGATTAGAGGAATTAAAAATGAAAAAACATATCATAACAATATTTCTTATCATATGATAATTTGATTGCTTAATCTTAGGTGCAATAAAAATACGCCAACAGTAACGAGTAAACGGGATAGTTGATGTAATTCATTAGTTCACTTATGTTATTTGAGTATTCTGATGAATTAATGAGTTGAAATAAGACATACATTAATTTGAAAGCATTTAATAACAATAAACTTTATGTCTTTCTGAAGCATCTCTATCGACTAGATTTCATGAATACACAGATTGAATATGAAATCATAGAGTTTTGCCGCGGGTGTATTGACAATTTAGGCAGACTTACTAGATGTTGTCGAATCCGATGCTGACGAAGATATACTCGTTGTTGGTTGAGTCTGCGTAGACGCTGACGTCGATGATAGGGAGGTCGTAGCAGGAGATGGTGATGACGGCGATGTTGTAGGTAAGGATGTTGGTATTGCTGGAATAAATATTTGTTGAGTGTACGATTAGAGGAATTAAAAATGGAAAAATATATATAATAAGAATATTTCTTATCATATGATAATTTGATTGCTTAATCTTAGGTGCAATAAAAATACGCCAACAGTAACGAGCAAACGGGATAGTTGATGTAATTCATTAGTTCACTTATGTTATTTGAATATTCTGATGAATTAATGAGTTGAAATAAGACATACATTAATTTGAAAGCATTTAATAACAATAAACTTTATGTCTTTCTGAAGCATCTCTATCGACTAGGTTTCATGCATACACAGATTGAATATGAAATCACAGCGTTTTGCCGCAGGTGTATTGACAATTTAGGCAGACTTACTAGATGTTGTCGAATCCGATGTTGACGAAGATATACTCGTTGTTGCTTGAGTCTGTGTAGACGCTGACGTCGATGATAGGGAGCTCGTAGCAGGAGATAGTGATGACGGCGATGTTGTAGGTAAGGATGTTGATATTGCTGGCATAAATATTTGTTGAGTGTTCGATTAGAGGAATTAAAAATGGAAAAACATATATATTAAGAATATTTCTTATCATATGATAATTTGATTGCTTAATCTTAGGTGCAATAAAAATACGCCAACAGTAACGAGTAAACGGGATAGTTGATGTAATTCATTAGTTCACTTATGTTATTTGAATATTCTGATGAATTAATGAGTTGAAATAAGACATACATTAATTTGAAAGCATTTAATAACAATAAACTTTATGTCTTTCTGAAGCATCTCTATCGACTAGATTTCATGAATACACAGATTGAATATGAAATCATAGAGTTTTGCCGCGGGTGTATTGACAATTTAGGCAGACTTACTAGATGTTGTCGAATCCGATGCTGACGAAGATATACTCGTTGTTGCTTGAGTCTGCATAGACGCTGACGTCGATGATAGGGAGGTCGTAGCAGGAGATAGTGATGAGGGCGATGTTGTAGGTAAGGATGTTGGTATTGCTGGCATAAATATTTGTTGAGTGTACGATTAGAGGAATTAAAAATGGAAAAACATATATAATAAGAATATTTCTTATCATATGATAATTTGATTGCTTAATCTTAGGTGCAATAAAAATACGCCAACAGTAACGAGTAAACGGGATAGTTGATGTAATTCATTAGTTCACTTATGCTATTTGAGTATTCTGATGAATTTATGAGTTGAAATAAGACATACATTAATTTGAAAGCATTTAATAACAATAAACTTTATGTCTTTCTGAAGCATCTCTATCGACTAGATTTCATGAATACACAGATTGAATATGAAATCATAGAGTTTTGCCGCGGGTGTATTGACAATTTAGGCAGACTTACTAGATGTTGTCGAATCCGATGCTGACGAAGATATACTCGTTGTTGGTTGAGTCTGCGTAGACGCTGACGTCGATGATAGGGAGGTCGTAGCAGGAGATAGTGATGAGGGCGATGTTGTAGGTAAGGATGTTGGTATTGCTGGCATAAATATTTGTTGAGTGTACGATTAGAGGAATTAAAAATGGAAAAACATATATAATAAGAATATTTCTTATCATATGATAATTTGATTGCTTAATCTTAGGTGCAATAAAAATACGCCAACAGTAACGAGCAAACGGGATAGTTGATGTAATTCATTAGTTCACTTATGTTATTTGAATATTCTGATGAATTAATGAGTTGAAATAAGACATACATTAATTTGAAAGCATTTAATAACAATAAACTTTATGTCTTTCTGAAGCATCTCTATCGACTAGATTTCATGCATACACAGATTGAATATGAAATCACAGCGTTTTGCCGCGGGTGTATTGACAATTTAGGCAGACTTACTAGATGTTGTCGAATCCGATGTTGACGAAGATATACTCGTTGTTGGTTGAGTCTGCGTAGACGCTGACGTCGATGATAGGGAGGTCGTAGCAGGAGATAGTGATGACGACGATGTTGTAGGTAAGGATGTTGGTATTGCTGGAATAAATATTTGTTGAGTGTACGATTAGAGGAATTAAAAATGGAAAAACATATATAATAAGAATATTTCTTATCATATGATAATTTGATTGCTTAATCTTAGGTGCAATAAAAATACGCCAACAGTAACGAACAAACGGTATAGTTTATGTAATGCATTTATTCACTTATATTTGTTTATATATTCTGATTAATTAATGAGTTAAAATAATATATACATTAATTACAAAGCGTTGAATTACGAGAACATTAATGCCTTTCTGATGCATTTATATCAGCTGAGTATCATTCATACAAAGATTTAATATGAATTCCTAGCGTATTGTTATTTTTAGAATTAAATAAAATGGATGACAAAAATATGCAGATAATTATGGTAGGATATCATCTTAACAGATGCGATGACTATTTCATTCGTTCAAAGGAATGTGTAACTGTGTTAAAATAATGTAATGAATTGGGCAGTTTTTAGTGTGATTGCAAGTGTGCAAGCCTACGTGTGATACTTAATACTGTCCAATTATTTACCGAATCATTTACCTTTCAAGGTATTGTTTTCAGCCATCTGACAAGATAACGTTATGTGATGAAATTTGTCCTGGGCAACTATCTTTTTAACATACCATATACCTGTTTCGACTATTGCAAATATAATCAAAATACATATATTTTTAATTTATTATTCTACTTACATTATCTCATGCAATCCTAGGTATACTGAAAAGCTTCTGTTACTCTTAGACTGGCGAGTAAACACTAAGCATATGATATATAAAAGGTGATAAAGCTATTACCTAATTCACACTGCGGTCCCGTGAAAAGGTCTGTACAGTTGCATTCTGCATCTGTTAAGGTTACTGCTTGACAAACGCCGTTGTTTTGGCAGTGCTTCTTTTTACATGGAGCTGGAACTACATGTTACCAGAACAATATAATTACTTCTAAAGTTGTGCGTTGATTTGTGAAAATTCAAACATGATTAAAGCTAAGTCGTTAACTATGTTTCGTACCCTTTCAATCGCTTTGTTACTCATAATAATTTATGAAGCTATAACTACCATGTTGCCACCCCAGAAATTACATTATACCATTATATGACTGACTTTTATGTATGTACGTAAATCTTTGCAAGATTGACCTACAGAAGTCCAGTTATCATATTATATTTCACACTGTGGATACATGTATCACATAGTAATTTACGTTTTTAATACATGTACTTGAGAGTTTGAAGCTGGTTGCAAAAACATAAAGAGTAAATGTCAATCTCTGATAATTGTTATATTTGTATGCTCTGGGAAATACTTCAGTTTATTTGTATGTTGTCTTATGTAACCTTTTCCCGAAATACCAACTTTAGGGCTTATTTATCTATACAAATGTTTCATGTGGTATGAAAAGGTGTAGATAAATTAAGTTACGTTGTACTTGTACGCGTGCTGCTTGTGTGGAAAGACAAGTGGTGTCCATTTCAATGTACCTACAAGTTCCTTCTTCCCAGGATTCCTTGTTTTATATATCTCAAAACCGCGAATACCATTATAGTTATCACATCACCAGAAAGTTATCATTAGAAACTTATCGTATTAGTTCATGTGTCCTCTATTAGCTAATTTTTCTTATTCAATAGTTAATCTATTGTAAGATTGCAGTTTTATAAACTTATATATCGAATCTCGATTTAACGAAAACGCTACAATTGTTCCAAGGGTTTAAGTAAAAACACCCTAACCGACAGGTAATTTACATGTTTTAAGGTCGGACGTAAATTGTATGAAAACACAATCTAAATCTGATCCATGTATCCAATTGTAAAGCTGAAGACCCCTTATTGTTTTCTTATCACATCAGGTTTTCCACAATTAAAAATAAAATCAATCTGTGTCAGAAACTAATGTATATAATTCATAAACTCATGTATATAATAGTTCCTTATCGGTGTCGAGAACATATTACACAGTAAAGAAATAATTAGTCTATTATTTAGTGTCGCTATAAAAAAGCTAAGCTTTTAAAGGTATCAACCACATAGGACAAGCGTATAAACAATTGCTAACGCATGTAATGACGGAATCATTGTTAAATGGTAAGTACCTGGTCAGTGAAGCTTGCTCTAGACGATAAATAATCATATACAGAATTTATAATATTTTGCTTTGCAACGAACCTACAAATATAGAGATTCATATTTCTGAAGACATTTAAAATTATTTTTTGGCATATGTAGTGTCTTATAATTAATGTTTGAAAGAATTCATGTGTTCGAATGTCATTATAATGTTAGTATCAAACTGAAATTATATCCTTCGGTCATTAATGCTAAATGCATAATTAATAATATTATTCATAATTTTACCTAGCTTGTCATGTTTGGAAATTACGTTTGAAAACTCATGAAAGCAGAAACTTTTTAAGCTTCATTTCATTTATCAGGATACCATTAACAACCCTCATATCTTTATTACACTAGAAACGTCTTTCTTAATGTGTTATAAACGGCTTATAAAGCAAGCACTAAAAGATACTATACCTTTTAGTGTCTGTTCCACTTGTACATTTAGACATCTCGTATTATCACTGTTTCTGAAATTCACGTAAAAGTACTATAGTATGAATTTAATTATTTTGCTTAGGTAAATACAAAATCAATATATTTTACTTGTCTTGTTCTGAAGCTGATATTATTAGGGAAAATAAACACGCAATAATAGGGGGTTTCTCTGAAACGGCTCTAAATTTGACTGCAATCGGTTTGTGTCTAGTCTTTGGAAACTTTATAGATTTCAATCTTTACCTCCGCGACAAATGAGCCCAACATATATCAGGAGAACTGTCATCGAAAGTAGTCAAGGTGTCGCTCTATGCAAGATCGAACTTCGTCTTATGAAAGCATATCAGTATATAAATGTATAGAAGTTCGTTATTTGATTCTAATCTGTACATGTCGTGGAAGAAGGAATCTTTGATTAGGTATTGATGTTTGCTCACATGTATAAATCAAAGAGACATTGTCTTTCACAGTGCCAACATATAAAATAATACAAGATTTATGGCTAGAGAAACAAAGGGTATGGTAAAACCAACTAACGCGTTACACATAAGGATTCTGAGCAAAGTGTATTCGGGATAAATAATGCCGTGACAAAAGTAGCTGATATAGTCCTACTTGGGTTTCATGCATATTCTGTTTGAACCCGTCTGGTTTCCGGAAGGGGTGAATGTAGTATCAACAACACATTTGCCATCTTTCATGCTCGCCGGAAAGAAGTAGATATTATCAACCAAGCCTGCTTGAGTCAGATCGGGGCTGGAACACAGCAAATTTAAATAAGGCTATTAGTATGACATAGAAAGGCAGATTAAGCTATATATTTACAATCATTTAAACCAATAAACCATAAATAAACGATCACATTTATGAAAAATTATTAACATGAAAAAGAATATAATGAAAAGAATATAATGAAATATGATATGATTATTTCGATAAATCGAGTTGCATGTATACTTTCTGTTGCAAATTGTGAAAGTTTGTTTTAAGAAGTTTCTTCTTACCATGTTCCATTTTCCGTATCTGTATAAGTGAGGATATGACAAGCTGTATTAACTTGACACTTTACAGTGGTGTTATCATTCAATGTCGGTTTCTGGAATGGTGGCTGTAATAATAATAATAATAATAATAATAATAATAATAATGATTATAAATTTAACTTCATAATTACTACTTATATTAGTGATGTGTACTCTTCATAGACACTGCTTGCTACAATTAGCTACACCGTTGTCTTAAGCGGATTTAATTTGCAAAAACAAAAGCGAGACATATTCAGTTATAATTCATAATAAGTCAACAAAATCCCGTACAATTCTTGCACTCAATTCATGCAAGAGTTTAGGAATATAAAACGCAACATTAAGTCCATTTTTTTACATCATAGTGTTGTACAAATGAAAGCTGTGAAATGAACAATCACTCCGTTAATTAAATATATGATGACCTTTCAATGAATCTAATGGTTAAAATGTATTCTGATAATTACAACAATCTGATATCCCATTGGTATAACGATGCACGCATAGCTGATTGACATCTGTGGGTCCCTGTTGAAGTTATGATGCAGATGTTGATTTAGGGGTCATAACAAATATCAATAATAGCTTAAACACTATAATGTCTTAAATTAACCAATATATAGGATCAGTGCTATATTAAAACGTGACTGGATCGGAATCCAAATGGTTATACAACTTTTATTATCCTTTCAATATAAGGAAGTAAATTATATTACATTCTGTAGAAAAAAAACGTTTTAACCAAGCTCATTTTTCAAAAGATTAGCAGTATGCAGAAATGTCTAAAACACGGCGAATGAAAATCGAGTGTAAAGCCTGAAGAAGATATGAACGAAAGATATTAAAGACATTGAAACAGTTCATAGCATATATATCAGATAAGTATATAGGACTCTTCTATGTCGAGACGTCTTTCTCGTGTGTTGTATAATAGTGCTTTAAGATCAACCAAGGACGCGGACACAATCATGAGAAGCGGTTGAGTGGATTTTAGAATTTGTAAATAAATGTATGTTCGTTTTAAAAATACGACTAATAAAATAAAATAACAACGCATCCTGTATCAGGAGTTAAATTACAAAGTTCCATAGGTTTGAACTATCTTAGCATATTATTAAAGGTAGTATTAGCAA
The DNA here is from genome assembly GCA_029339505.1 of Unio delphinus. NCBI lineage: Eukaryota > Metazoa > Mollusca > Bivalvia > Unionida > Unionidae > Unio > Unio delphinus. Next base: position 78,895 of record JAQISU010001252.1, on the reverse strand, counting down.
GAGAAGAAAACTTGTTTCGTGTAATTGTTAGCACCAGAAGCTGGTAATCAAGTACATTCACGCTTTAAGCAATCTGCATTTCATAACGCATACAAAATCGGTCTATAAAAGGTATGTTGGGAAATCAAAGTTAAGATAAAGTAAATTGGTGGTTATAACGTACAGAAAAGTAATAAAAAAAGAAACACAGTTATTCAATCACTATTAACTAGAATTGGGAGAAATTGAAAATTCCTTTGGAAGTTACTTCTAAGAAGCCAAAAACTTAAGAGATGGGATAGTAAGGAGCCATATCTTATGCAAATTATGGTTTAGAAAGCAGTAGATCAAATTCGTACGAATATAAAGCTGTCAACAAAATTCTGTTGAAATACAACAATATCCAGAATGACGGAAACGAAAGATCTGACGACCATACAACTGAACGGATAGTCGGACATATATATATATATATATATATAATGGCCATATATTTTGATTACAATTGATCTCCGACGACTTGGTTGAGCGGGATCTTGATAATAATAAAACAGCTGTACTAAGTATACTAATGCTGTACAGCCATATTACATTTCATTGTTTATGCCTGGAAAGGTGGCTGTAATAACAACAACAGCAATAATAATAATAATAATAATAATAATAATAATAATAATAAAACTCTTAAATGGTAGAACTAACTTATCGCAACATTTATTAATATAAGAACATTTACCTTGTATTGGATACATACATATTTGCGAGTGTAACGATTTTGCATAAGCGTAGGAAATATTATATTAATGTTTCTAATGATTGGATTTTCGGATAATTTACTTACCTGAGATGGTTGGAGTGATTCTGAAACACAAATAATAGTAAGAGTTGCAACGCAGGTGGAACTTTTATTTTTATTATTATTTCTTCGGATATCTCTGTGTCACATGATCATAGAGTTAATGATGCCATTTAGAGAATGTGTATAGATTTATTCTTTGTATGTATCGTACGCTATTTCTATTGTTACGTAATTCAGAGTAGGATACACATTATAGCGTTAAGTCAGCTTTGTACATGGCACAAATCATTGATTGTACTCTTGTTTCGGAAAAGATGTTTAATCGGATTAGTTTAGGTTTACATTATTGTATGTCATACTTCATGACTTAATGTATATAATTACACATACATCAGCTAATGATAATTCTATTATTATTATTATTATTATTATTATTATTATTATTATAAATTATAAAGTCGGAATAAGTTATATCTTTAATTTAATTATATGTAATAAAATATCCCCCAAGAAATGAACTATACTGCTCAATTTAAAATGATATAATGTCATGGACTCCTAAGTTAGAATCATAAACCAGGTGAAATCAAGTATCATAATATTTCTGATAATTTTATCCAGTTTTGAAATGAATTTGGGATAATGCTTGTATAACTGTTACTTACGGTTAAGAACCCTTACGTTACAGCACATTTCATCAATATTGACGCTGAAAGAATACACATGAAATCAAATGCTGTATGGGAATAGTGGCTATAAGTATCCTGGTTTACTTGGTTTCATAAGAAGACACACAATATAGCATGCAAAATTAAATTATACAATCACAACAATGACTTTGTAAAACAACGTACTCATTTGTTGATTGAATGCAGCCTTACTGGGTCTGGTAATGTTGAATATGATAAAAACTGCTCATGGATAAGGACGATTTTCTATCGTAATTGTTACATATGCAGTCGCAGCGGACAGCCAATCGTATTTTATATTTATCGGAAGCTCAGGGTCATAAAACAGCGCAATGTTAAAACATGGCAGACATACAGAGCAGTATAGCACTGAATTCCTCTGCACCACCGGAAGTGGTGACATATACATAATATTTACACATTGTAAATGTTTGGAGTACACTAATATAATTATAACGTATTTTAGTTTCCAATAGTTATTAATATATACGCCAAAGGCGTGATTCTGTATCAGATATCGAATCCGCATCACAAAATATTTGGTAACCTCGAATTACTAGAATAAACGAGTCATCATTACGGACTGTTTGTTAAATTTAGTTACCTTCAGCATCATTGAAGAGACAACTAAGTGATTTCATTTCATTTCGTGTTATAATAACATATACGTAGTGACTGGTATCGGATATAAGCAGGGTCTGTTCAAAACGTGTATGCAATACCGAATCTTCGTTGGAAGATACATTTAAGAAATTAAAAGATGATATCACAAGAGAAAATGCACCGACAAAACAACTTACTGACTGACGGGGTCTGCAGTCTGTACACACAATTGATACTGTCCTACAGCTGATGGATTGATAGTTACGTATCCACTGTATACTCCAATGTTTGACCCATCATCTAACGTCGATGTCCCTGGTGATAAGGTTGGATCAATGTGGCCAAATTTAACAGTAGGTCTAAAAGCGAGAATGCATGTGGTTTCAGTGTCCTATATATGTGCATTTCTTTGGCTGAAATTTCACTGTTTACTTATATCAATAAAAAATTATTTTGAGGGGTTAATTCCTCATACTCTTATTTTCTGCTCCTATCATCTTATTTTTAATATTCTGAAGGGATTAGCTTCCAAATAATTCATCAGAATACTATGCGTTTAATAACGTTTACTTTCATAAATACATCCATGATGTTCGTCACAACTGCTGCATAATCATAGAACGGCAATACTAGTAATTCTTGTTTCTTTTCTTCCTCTTGGTCTGCACCAGAATACTAACTACATTAACATTTATGTCATCTACGTCATCGATTCTTACTACTATTACTACGTCTGCGACTACTACTTTACTTGTTTTGATTGACGTCTCCTTTCACGGTCACAGGAAGCCAACACTCCATGTTTTCGTAACAGATCAGCGTATCAGGAATGGCTAATTCTATGAACACTGGTTGACGGCTTCCATTCTGAAATACATCAACGATTCAAGAAATAACTCTTGAAGAAATAATTTATTTGCATGCACGAAAGGAAATAATCAATTTCGTTTCCGATATACTATGAACAAATATCTATCACCTTCTCGGCAGACCCAATAATATAGATATGTATGCATGCATGTATTTACACGCGACCGTTCCATTTATATAAAAAAATAAAAATAAATCAGACATTACAGCTAAGCTAATGTAAATGAATGGAGAGATGAGTTTGAGAATCTTATTTTGTTAAAAAATTTATAATTGTTGGTTCAAATGCTAGAACAATATGTACAAAACTAATCAATTACTGACCCAGTTGTTATGTACAAGATAAAACGTATATGAAAAAGAAAACACAAATTCCATCTTCTGATTTACATGGTTTATATGTCTGAACATCGTTCATGTATGCACTGTAAACAAACGTTTAGTATCAATTGTACAATACATGCCACCACACTAATGCTGCTACTATTAGATGGTTTTTCTGGATGCATGCACATCCTAGCATACATTTCTGTCAATCAATACATCTGGCAACATATATGTTACACTATCCCTGTGGATACTATCTTACCGAAGAAGGCAAATTTGTTGGAGGATCAACAGTTTCCGAAGTATCTGCAAGAATATAAACATAAGTACATTTGCATTTTTTCCGATTCAGCTGAAAGAAAAAGCTTGATGTGGAGAGAGTGTAGAGACTGCAAAGCCTCAAAACCGTATGGTATTCATGCACCATATGAAACTAGTTGTTTCCTTCTACTCGGAGTAACACTAAAAAAATGTGACTGTGTATTGAGCATAACCTTCTATTTGACATATTTCAAATACAATTTGTTGTATTCAAAGTAAATGTATATTAAAATAAATTTGGATCTATAATACGAACTATAATTACAAGCAATGGTTTCGATTAAAGCAAACGTAAAACCATTCAAATTTCTTTAAATAAAAACACAATGAAGTAAGAACATCATGGTAGCAACTCGCAGTTCTTTTGAACTGATTAACTGTTGAAGTCCCCATGGTGGGGTAAGTATTAAAACTATCACAATAAGTCTCAAGTTATATTCTATACATTCAATTAGAGGAAATAAGATTTCGCTTTGATGTGCAATCTTCTGGACATGATAGATTATTACTGGTTAAATAAAATAGGCTTGTTACCTGTACATTCGACCCCACTGTAGCCAATGCTACAGATACATCTGGCATCCTGTGAATTCGACAGACAATGACCACCATTCTTACAGTCCTTGTTTATACACATCCCAGTAGTCACTGATAAATATTAACATATGGTCTTAAGGTACAGGAAGGCACTTTGCATAATTATGCTATACATGCTGAATGCATGTTCACTGATATTGTCATTCTAGTAGTATAAAAAAACCTTATTATTGAGATAGGACATTATAGGATGGGATAGACATGATAAGTACTATAGTACAAAGAAAAGAAAGGTTATCAAAAAGATTTGTATAGCGCCCAATCTTTAGAAGCTCTAAGCGCTTTATAACATCTATAATATGACTAGAAAAAAGTCATGAAATTGGAAAACATAACAAATGTTGAATATATTTACGGTAGGAAATATTATTGGGTCTTTAAGTTTGTTCTTGCAGTCGAAAAATGGTGAGATTTAAGGGCACTCTTGAAAGGGATCACTGTGTCATTGTGTCTAATTTCAATTGACAATTCATTCCACGTTGCTAGGCCCTGGTATGCAAAAGAACGTTGTCCATATAGCTTCGTTTTTATAGTGGGAATAATGAGTATACAATTGTCAGAAGATGAGCGTAAGTATCTTCCTGGTGTATACACACGGGTGAGGCCGGATAGGTATGATGGAATGGAGTCCGTCAGTGAAACGTAGCACAGAGAACAAATTTTGTGTTTTATTCTGGATCGAATGGATAGCCAGTTACATTGCTATACACACTGTTTAAATTCAAATGAAAAAGAATTTGGGTTAGAACAACGTTTTCTAAGATTTGTTTTATATGAACGGGAGATTAGAAACTGAGCTAAAGTACTTTAAATTGGTCAAGTGTTGGTTTCTGCTGCAGAGGTTTTACAATGGCAGTTTTGAAAAACGATTGGACATCCCAGGATGAGAGAGAGAGAGAGAGAGAGAGAGAGAGAGAGAGAGAGAGAGAGAGAGAGAGAGAGAGAGAGAGAGAGAGAGAGAGATTAATACCATCAGTTAATGAAGAAAAATATTGGGTCTAAGCTCTTCAGTAGCAGTAATGTTGGAACTGGATCAATTTCACATGACGTTGGAACACTCTATATCACGATTGTCTGTACTAAATCCATAGAGACAGGTTCAAACGCTCCTAATAGTTGTTGCTAAACTTCCGTATCAAAACTGTATGGTGACGACTATTCAATTGAAATTGTGTAGTCAAGCGTATCTCTAATGGTTTGTACTTTGCCACAGAAGAAATTTGCCAGTAGATCCGGGACGTCTATTGGAGAGAAGGTAGTTGGAAGTGGTGTATATTTGTTCCGTGACAATAGTTAGTTAGTTATCTCGAAGAATTCTTTGCAGCTGGAGCTCTCCGTGATCTTAATACTGTAGTGGGATAATTTGACTAAATGGACTATATTTGTGACATTCTTCTTAGCGGCTTCATATATTTGTTTATATTTGTTTATGAAAAGCCAAAGCCACTCTGCTTTACGACTGTCTCTTATAGCAGTGTGAAGCTGGTTCCTAACATTGCTATGCCACTGATAACACGTTTGAACTGATACTCTGCACTTGGTGGCTGGGGCATGTTTTTCAAGCAATGAACACAGGCGGGGGAAGGACCTCATGGAGTAACCGGTGGGTGTTAGATCCGCGTATTTGTGCTCATTGCCTGATGTGTTTAGCCATATTACTGTCAGGAAGATGCTGATATTCTGATCGTTGATAAAATTAACTGTGCGCTTTTCTGGTGGTCCTACTGATTGGGCGTTGAATAATGCAATACATAGTAGTATATATTGGACAGTTGACACAACGGTTGACAATTAAGATTGATTTGTACCAGGTTATCAACATTAACGGCGAATTAATAACTTGTTTGGGTGGAAAGGACCAAAGGGAGATAACTTGAATTCTTATTCCTTTTCTACGCTGCCCAGAATTGAAACAACGGTTCATTTTTCGTTTCCGTTTACATTTAAATACTGATGAATATTGTCCCAGTTCAGTAGTCTTGAGCACATTGTAGTATGGAGAGGCAAGGAGTGGTCACTTAAAGCAATTAATGAAGGTCCATCATAGAAATTAACGGGTTGACGGGCAATCACGTGATGGCGGTTTATTCAAGAACAAAGGACGTCATAACATTGAAGCAAGACAGTTGAGAAAAATTCTAATTGTTCTCATTTACAAAACAAGGAGATGAATTAACAATACGAACTGAACAGCCAATGCATGATGAAACACAATAATATAGACGAAGATAGACAAGCACATATATCATGAAAAACAGCACAAAATCGGAAGAGCATCTTCAAACCGGTTAAGCTATAGCGGCCATCTTTCCGCAAAAGATTAGACACGACTTTAATCCTAAGCGAGGCAAGAGTAAGGAAGACAAAATCCGATAAAATAGGGTAGAAAAGAATGATGAAAGTCTTATTGTCATATTTACCATAAAGCTATGTCCGATATTGAAATAAATTGTGGAAATACAACAACATTAACACCGATACTTGTCCTATGGTAACATATTTAAAAGGCTTAATATAATAATTAATTTTTAATAAAATCAACAATCCTTATCAGCCCATTTAAATGCAGGATTCCACATGAACGTTATACCTGTATTCTGTTTTATCTATCAAGTAGAGAATTACCGACAAAATAGAAATGCAAATATAAGAATTTTGGAAAATTAGTACGATTGATCTGTTGCCATATTATTCGTGATGGGAGATACTAATATTAATTTCGAAGAGTTATCGCATTTCATGATACAATATTTTCACATACTTCATTATCAAATTGATATAAAAATGAATCTATACACCTATAAGTATATAGAAAAGGACCTTGCATTAAACAATATATAATATAGAGCACATCCATTTCTACTTACGATTAGCGTTGGCAAGAGACTCGACATAATAACATCTAATTTCTCCTCGAAGTCTGAAATGTAAATGATTGCCAAATTAGGTAATAGTTTCTCACCCATGCGACAGAGAAATCTAGCAGTTTTGCTAACCTTCAGTCTAGTCATCTCTGACCAGTCGTCTCAGTGATAGGTGTCAACGCGCTACGAATACTTTATTCAAGGGGCGCAACCATTGTTCTTTAATGCTTTGCCTGATGGAGTTATTTTCGAATGAAACAATTGCTAACACTGTGGGACATTGAACAAATTAATTTGTTTTGGAGGGAAAAATAACATACAAAAGATTCAGAAATAACATCTTGACTCTTAAAAGTAAGGTACCTACTAAATGTATACAGTACGTGTTTTGGACGATGGAAGTTTCACAAATTATGCAAATCATGAACTAGTAATTTCAGAAAATTCTATAAAGCATGAATCACATGATCTTTCGTTATTTCTTTTTAATGTCTAGGAAACTAATACAATAAATGTGCCTCTGAAACCAAACCAAATTTCTTCGGAGAAAATCAGAAGTGGAAATAAAATAAACTTTGAAACGGTCAAAGTGAGCAGATTTAGGGAAGTGGACGAAAATGTTGTCAGAAATTTTATTTTAGAGCAAGAAAGTGTGAATACCAGACGCAAGAGAGTGGAGCACATACAACTTTACACGAATTTCTGGCGTCTGCCATGAACAGCATTATCTCAAGATTTTTCCTTTCAATTCGTCAGAATGATGGAAGTGAATATGAGCGGACAAATTTTTTAGATGTAAAAAAGGGCCTTCATATTGATAAATAACACACAATTTAATTTAAAGAATAATGTAGAAGCAAAAAAAATGATGAATAGCGCAACTTATGTACTTGAGAGAGAGAGAGAGAGAGAGAGAGAGAGAGAGAGAGAGAGAGAGAGAGAGAGAGATTTGTTATCCTAGGTATAAGACTTGGTATAATTAATTATTATTTATTATAGATATGATGGGCAGTTTTGAACGCTATGCGAGACGAAACTGACACAATTGCAGCTTGGCTTATGGTCCTGAATTGTATCACGCAATAGAGGCCCTAAAAAGTAAACATAGAGATCTGAAGAAGAAAGGAAAAGGAAACAAACCCAAAAATGCGGATGCCGTAATGGATGATGAAATATAGCAAAAATGGATGAATACTCGCTTTTGGGTTCCAGCACACCGGCCAATTTACTGAACACTTTATGGTTAATTATGCTTTGCACCTTGGGGTATAGAGTGAGAGAGAAGAAACACAGAAACTAAAAGTGATGAAAAATATCATACAATAAACTTGCAAAAATTAAACAAGAATATTTAGAGTTTAACGAGAGACAGACGAAGTCGAAGACAGGGGTGGACATACAAAATACAAGAAATGAAAAACCAAGGATGTACGCTAACCCTCTATTTCCAGATAGCTATCTGGTAACTATGTACAAATGGTTTGTAAACAAACGTCCAATTTACCTTGCCCTTGTAACTTACATGCATGCACGTGGGCAAAATGAGCAATGGCTTTTACATGCACCAGTTAGTGCCTCAAAGCTAATGAAAAATTGGCTTCTAAATGCATTACTGATTTTAGCGTGAGAAAATATATATGTAAGAAGCAAATAAAAACCAATGTTCCAGACACCCAGGCTATACACATCACTGGCCACAAAAATCACAACTCTTTCAAAACCTCATCTCCATTGTGCCCTAGTTGTATCAAGCACGTGCATGCAATCTTTGTTGACAATTAATGCACTTACCAACTATAGGAAATCATGTATTATTTCAGACGTTATTCCACAAACAAATTTCTCAGTAGCATAACCTTCTACTTGTATTTGAATGGTCTTTCATACAGGGTGGTAATTTTGCAATCAATATTTATTACAACACATGTCACACACCGTTTTACCACTTCCTAAGAGAATGAGAGTGACTGTGCCACATTGACACGGATCTATAATTACCAGTGAATAACCCAAGCACTGATACTCATGCTACATGTATCTTTTTGTTATAAGAATAGCTTATATACGGCAACAGATATATTGGTCCAGTATCGTTTCATTGTTAACAATATAACTTTCTAAATTGGAACTTATAAAAATGACACACTTTCTTGTATTGAATATTAACTATTTATTGTTAATTTAATAAATTATATACATATACAAAGTGTGATAATACCCGAGTACTATACGTTACATGTTTTTATATATTTGCTCACTCATACAAACTTTTTAATTCGGATGACATGGTCACGCCCCAGTCTTCACTGAAATTTGTATTAATGCACAGCAGGTAAATATTTGAGTATTTCTTTTTTTTACTTTAAAGGAAATAATTGGGTGTTAAAAAGAATCTACGTTGGGGATTTGGATCTAGACAAAAAAATCTAACTAGCAGGGGTCACATTATGTCTCCCCAAACGGATAAATATCGCGGAGAGTCAAATAATGTTAACCCCCTTGACTGAGATATCCTTGTCTTGGTCCTAACCTCAACATAGATTATATATCTCGATTAATTAAATAGTATGAACGTTGAGTTGATGTTGATAAAATAGGCAAGTAAGTACACCATTTACTCAGTTTGTCTTATATTTTAGAGAAGACGTCATATATGTTATAATCGCGCATCATTGCAACTTAGAAACAATAACATTAAAATATAATGTATAACCCATACGAATATCGATATACTGTTAATGATGTAAAAGTGTGCACTACTAGCCCAGACAAAGATTCTTGAAGACAAATTTTCCTTTTTTGTCCCTCCATTTCCTTCGGCGGTATGTAGGAAACATCTGTGACACAGTCGTATTGTATCCTTGCAGACGGTGAAAATATGTGAAGACCATGTGTGGTGTTGACTACTTCTGATATGGTCGGACTGAAACATGGATTTGAACATGACTTATAATTAATTCATCGCTATCTAAAACAATTATTTGTAAACTTTTTCAGAGTTTCCGTTCTTGTTTAACAACAAGCATTAATATATTAACATGCGCTTTTTAAAAGAGAAAGCCATGAAGATGGTATTTATGTTTTACATAGCTGCTGCTAACTTTTTTACTATTTGAAAACGAAATGATCATGAAAGAAAGTTGTTTGGAAATACATTACTGTTGCATTCCTTTTTAGCATGAATTAGAATTGTTTGCTTCAATAATATTATGTAGTATACTATAATTACTGAGTTTCTCATTTAAAATGACGTGCTTTATAAGCTGAAGTTCGCCGATGTCACTCGGTATTAACAAACAAACACTATGGTATGGACATAGTGTGGAGTGGCTTTGGTTGTGGTTAAATTTTATATTGCCTTCAGAAAATTGACGAAAGGTGTTTCTTCGTAACTGTTTCGTTAGTGGTCATTAAAATGGTATCTAGTTTGCAATAATGTCACCCAAGAAATATGGAATTTAGTTCCGAACGTCAAAGTCTACATATATACTACACTTCGACAATGAAAGGAAGTTTAAAAGATGCATATATTCAAACTACAAATATTTTATGTTTTCAAAGTATAAATATAAAGTAAAACGAGAGGATCTGAAATAACATTTTTTAACATTTGTATATAGTTGAAGTTAATAAGGTTTACAGGTCCTGCGCTGAGCTCCACACATATATTTGTTTGACATTCGCGATAAGTTGGTCCAAGTTAAATTTGAAGTGTGCGGTTGTTAAAAAAAAGAACCAAAGAGACTTCAGTATATTCCACCACAATTATTATTCAAAAGATCCGTGACATCTTGGTATGTTGATTGAATTTAAAAAATGACTACAGTTTGCATTAAACAAATATATAAGCATAGCTCATACGTTTAACTTTAGTACAGAATGCTGCTTTAATAACTTTGGTATTAGGCGACTTATAGTTTTACACATTAAATTTGAAGAAGCTTTATACTAATCGATATACCAACAAGACCCTGTTATGATGGTGCATAGCTGGTTTTTATTCACAAGTAACTATCATACCCAAGAAATTTTCAGTTGCGTAATACAAAACATTCAATCAATTTAATATGATTTATTATAACACCCATATTTTAATATGGTAGTGGAATATTGTATATTTTATTGTGTTGATAATTTTGAATAAAATGGTCAGATTGAAAGTTGGCTAAAAAACATAACGTTTTGCAAGTCGAAATTATGAAACATCTTCGTGACATATTGGTTGTGTTGACAGAACTTACTAGACATTATAGAAGCGGAAGTGTTTCTTATACTTCTCAGTATATGAAATTACTCTTCCTAAAATAGCGGAAGGTTTGCATTCCAAAGATAGTTTTTTGCTTCAATAAAACATGTTTTATTGGTTTAGAGTTTAAAACATTTTTGTACTTTTCCATATAATGTGGCAATATCATACCAATCTGATGCGTTCTTCGAGGTATACATTAAAATGTGACAGGCAGACTCAGTCTTACACATCACAGTCGATCCGTCTGGAAGTGTTGGGTCAATGTAGCATGGTCGCGACTTGAAAAAGAACAGATACATATATTGAATAGTTTTATCATTAGAATCAGTATTCCTGACATCAGAAACGTTCGTAGACGATACAAATATCGATGTATTACTTTGACTTTTATATAGATACGGCAGGCACTTGCGAGTACATCCGGGTTATCTGTTGATTTCAATGTTGCGTTATCCGTGAAACAGGATATCTTGGTTAGACTGTGATGACGTAAATGGAAGATAATATTGTGTAAACCCGCCAAAGTAAAGCGACGTTAGTAACTTGCGAGAGTTGCATAGTAAATAGAACACGAATAACGAACGTTATATATATATATATATATATATATATATATATATATATATATATATATATATATATATATATATATATATATATATATATATATATATATATATATATATATATATATATATATATATATATATATATATATATATAGAGAGAGAGAGAGAGAGAGAGAGAGAGAGAGAGAGGGGTTAAAATAATATGTAGAAATTAAATAATTGCTCTTAAATGATACGAATCCCTTTACAACCGTTCATCATTTATGCTATGAAATAAAACATATATAATCATACCCTGTCAGCTGGAGGTGTAGACGGGGCTACAAAATAAGAAAAATGTATACATTATAATGAGTAAGAGAGATATTGCAACATAAAGTATCCAGATCGAATTGAGCATTAATTCTTTAAGACCTCGAAGAAAATATTAAAGTAAAAATTTGACTTTATTCACGATTTGATCGTTGTCTTCGTACAAAGTATATGAACCACTAAGTTATTTTTTTCTTACTTTTAAAACTTATGTTTGTTTTAGCAAGCAGTCTTCCATGAAATCTTGCGATAGCACTTCTACGTTTTATTGGTTGCAAAGTCGTAGTCTTGAATAACTTTTATATACTCTGATTTCTGCCTTGGGAATCCAAATGAGATGTGAATGAATTGCTGCGTTGATATGTGGGTGACCGCTCCTGTGGCCTAGTGGTTAGAGTGTCCGCCGCGGAAGCGGGAGGTCGTGAGTTAGATCTCCGGCTGAGTCATGCCAAAGACTTAAAAAATAGTACTAACAGATGCCTCGCTTGACTCTCAGCATTAAAAGGTTAGTGTTAGGACTGGTCGGCCTGGTATCAGGATAATGTGCCTGGGTGGGACATCAAGCTATATGTATGCGGCATGATGCCCCAGTGCTAGACATCACTATAAACTGCCTCACAGCAGACATCGTAGCGATATGACTGAAAAATTGTTAAAGCTACGTTAAAAATCCTAATCAAACAAACACACAAACATGTGGGTGTGTCAAACACGCACGGTGACCAATGCCGCGAAAACTATCTTTGGGTATTGTTTGCATGTTCTAGATGGCATAGGGGTCAGAACGTAGAGGCAAACCGACGGTTGTAATTGACCTTCGGACCCGGGTGAAACTCTCCGTAGCAAAAATTAAAAATCTTCTAACATGGATAATAATTCTATTGATTCGCATCAAGTATTCTCATGTTGAATTCAGGGACATCATATTCCGTTCTATTTGGTGCATATTTTTATTTCTATATCTTCTCTGTCTGTCTGTCTGTCTGTCTCTCTCAGAGAGAGAGAGAGAGAGAGAGAGAGAGAGAGAGAGAGAGAGAGAGAGAGTGAGAGAGGGATATAGAATGTTTTTTGACCACTTCGTTAGACTCCAACAGTTGCGATTATTCCATTCACTGATCCAATCGTTTGTGAATAAATAATCTTTTATCGCGTGCATCATTGTCGATATAATGTAGCATTGATTTTTTCTTTGCATATTCTCAATTTACGATCTAATTTATAGCAAAAGCAAACTATTAAACTCCAAAAGTAAATTAGCCAATATATTCTCCTTGGCCGTTGAATATCAATTATAGTAGTCGAATTAATAAAGCATCGATCCACCATGTCTGAAATAACTTTAAGTCGAGAGAAATCTAACTTATAAATATGTGTTACGTACCAGTTACTTGTACATTAAAACAAATTTCCTCTAACACACGGCTGGAACTAAAAAAAACGGAGAAAAACAATACAGATGAGACACATGACATGTAATAAAATAAACAAACTTTACAAGACACTTTGTACTAGGACTAGAACAGCATTAAGAAACTATGGACTATTTAATATGGTGTTTTACCCTATACACAGAGCTACATTTGCTTTGTACACAATAGTGTTTTGGTGCAGGAGCCGTGTTAAGAAACCAAATTGGCCAATATAAATCAATCATTCCAATTTTCAGGCACTTAGAAGTTGTAAGTTTAAAGGGCACCTAATTTTGTTTATGGAGACGATAAAGATGTGTTTTGCTGCATGACATATAGAACCATAGGCATACGATTGTATGTGTATTGCTGATATCTTATTGTGTTGAATGGTGCCTATAATGACTGACCGTTGCAAAATCAATGTCAATTGTTTATCATCTGAATGTTAATTAATAAGAATCTATTACCATTTAGCTTTCAAATATTGGGCTCTCATTTAAGTTGATATTATATCGTCAAATTGACAAGTTTTCGAGTTGTATCCTGTTGACTTAAGTGTTGCAACAAATCGTATAGCTTACTTTTTGTGATCCTTGCCTTGAATGCAAACACGTTGTGTACCATTACCCGTTGCTTTGATCTTCAAATATCCCTCAAACGTTTTGCTCACTGGATTTGTGCTGTTTACGACTAAGTTTTCTACATTGATGGTAGGAGGCACGTGTCCAGGTTGCACAAAAGGACTAAAACATAGCAATAGTGTTGTTCTCAAATGGTTGGAAATTTTGAACTATATCCTGTATACAAATGTGCAAATGTGAAATTATTTACTTGTATAGCAATCTATTTGACGATAATTACAATTAATGATGAATATCGTTTTAATTAATCCTCTTGGTGCTATTAAATGGTTGGGGATGCACCATATACAATAATTGATACATATAATTATGATTTACTTTCTTCATAATGTAATTGTACCATACATAGGCATCTAACTTTCTCAGAGAAGTAAGCAATGAAATTAATAGTTAATTCAACAGGTTAAGGATGTACTACATTGTGGATATTAATGCATTAAAATCAATATCTGCAAGCTTACGTGTTAGGTGGCTGTCCAAGAAATTGTAGAGGAATGGAGCAGCTTTCATTATAGATGCATTCAATTTGCAGTGGTAACGCCAAATTTCCTACAGCCGGCTAGATATCAAAATATATTAAAACGTGTTTTTAAACGTAGGTACATTCGTATTCACATCTTTATTGTTGATCATTTTGTTTTAAGTATTAGTTTTTATCATTCATTGCCCCAAAGAACAGCCAAACGTAGAATGACATAATTGGCTATTTGAATAATTGTCACAATTTTGTGTACGAAATGGTTTTAATGAGTCATACAGGTCGACGTATATGATTTTGTTTCAGTTGTAAAATCCTAGACAATATGTTCCGAAAGAAATTATGAAACCAATAATGTATCGAAAATGTTCCAATTGATTTCAGTCAATCCGGTTTTACCATTTATAGTAAATGATCTCATATTATGTTTTGATCTATAACATTACAGTCAAAACTATTTCAGTTGTATTCATACTTACCCTGTTTGTGTTATTAGTAATAGACGTGGACGTATCTGCAAAATAAAATACACTTAACAGTGAATATGTCATACGCGTTAATAGGCAATATTTAAATGGATGACAACGTTATGCAACAAACGTTTATGATACTATATGTATCAATGGTGCTTTGTGATAGATGAGCTTATAGTACGCTGATATTTTTAAGACATGTTCTTTGGAATCCTACTATTAACAACTGAAGGGTTTGCTTTCTTATAAAACGCCGTGGTTTCTAAAAATGATAGTTATATAGTTATGTTATAATGAATAGGTATGTTTCCCTTCTAAATTCCATGCCATCGTACAATTGTAGTAGTGTGTTAGATTTTAAGGCGGGTACGATTTATCACTTATGACCTCAAACAATTCTTTATAACATCGCAACCCCTCGAAACAGAAACATAAATTGAAAGCTGTACTAAATATTATAATCCGTGTATTACCATCGTCACACGTTTTCCCAGAATAACCGATGGGACAATAGCATAATGGCTGACTAGTTGCATTTTCGGTATCGCAAAACCCGTTATTTTTACAGTGCAGGTTACTACATGGACCACGTGCTGGAAAATAGAAAGATAAATATCGAATTGTGTCCAAGCTCGCAATGTAACGTATAAAAATAATATTCTATCTATCTATCTATCTATCTATCTATCTATCTATCTATCTATCTATCTATCTATCTATCTATCTAATGGTGGGTTAAAGAGATTCAAGAAACGCATATATTGGCACGAGTTCAGGAACCTTTATATAAATTTCAGGTTAACAACTGATACTAATTGTAGTCCAGTTATACTTAAGAAGACACTGGAAATATTGCCATTACAGGTACCTATATGTGGACAAACAGCATTCACAAGTTTAATTGTAGCCACTAATGTAACAGATGTTTCTTATAGTGTATCGCGAAATAATCAAATAAAACATGATTGGTATGTACAAGTGCAATGTTCAACCACTTGTGAAGAAATTCCCCCAAACAGATGAAAACATAAGTATCATTTTGTCGAATTACCTTGCCTTGAAGAAGCTGTTATACTATTTTTGTACAGCTATAGTTTATTAGTATATTTTTTAATCCTATCATTTGTTCTAATACTGTTTAAATGCATCTATATGCTATTGTAAGACTCAACTATAAATGAAATCTTTCTGTCACTCGTGATAAAGTAAGTGATTTTATTAAGTTGTTTCCATTTTTATGCCTATCCTGAGTATCTACATTCGCAAACTCTTGAAAAGAAAATATTTGTATACTTTAAAGATTGTATAAAATTAATTATAACAAAATTTATTTGGGACATTCCGTGCCTGGCAGAATTAAAATTATGTATTATTTGTATGATGTTCTATAGTCGAAAGTTGCACAAAAACACAACACTTAAACAGATACTATACCAATTGATATTGTTTCCACCAGTACATTCAGACATCTCGGATTATGACTATTTCTGAAATTAACGTAGACATACAATACAATGCAGTCCATAAAGTTTAGTTGGCATGTTATGGAGTAGATAATCAGGGAAATTAAATCCGAAAAAAAAAAAACAGAACAGTTTGTAAAATTGCTTTAGTATTTAGTAACTGTTCTTCTCTAATCTTTAGGAATTATGTGAACTTTTTTGAACCTTTTTTTGTTAGAAACATATGATCATATATCAGGAGAGAGCTGTCGTTGGAAATAATCATGAATACTCTCTATGATTTATTCATACTATTTGTTTTGTAACGGTATTTGCGTAAACAAAATTACAGAAATGTTTTGTCTTTTTTTATTTCTACAAAGAATTCGTCGCGTTGCAGCTTTGCGAATTGTTCACTTTTAAAAGGGAAAGACATTGACACTACACATTGTAAATAAATACGACAATGCGAGAAGATTGAGTAATACATATTTATAACGAGAACGAAAGGGTGACAACTATTATGTTGAAAACACGTAACATGAGTAACAATGGAGATAGGGAGACAAACATGTTGAACTCGGGCTAAGTTGTATCCGGACAAAGAAGCTAAGATATGCTTACCTTGTGTTCAAACATATTACATTCTCTCCCGTCTGGTTGCTTGAAGGGGTGAAGATAGTGTCAACAACACATTTGCCATCATTCAAGCTCGGTAGAAAGAGGAAGAGATTATCAACCAAGCCTGTTTGAGTTACATCGGAGCTGGAACAAAGGAAATTCAAAAACGACAGTTGATATGGGGTTGGAAGGCCGCTTAGGCTATACATTTTCAAAAATTTAAACCCGAGAAACTCAAGGAATAGTTACACTTATGAAACGTTCTTGACATAAAAATAGAATATAGTGAAATGTAATGAATTTGTTCTTTATTATTCTTCTATTGTTAAATATGTATGTCAAATTTTGATTGGGATTTCTTGTTTTTATTCAAAACTGTAAACACATCGCTTTTTAAGATGATTCCTCTCACCAACTTCCATTTTCCGGATCCAGATACGTGAGGATATGGCAATTTGTATTAACTGCACACTTTACAGTCGAGTTAGAATTCAATGTTGGTTTCTGGAATGGTGACTGAAATAATAATAATAATAATAATAATAATAATAATAATAATAATAATAATAATAATAGAATTGACGACGATGATGGTGATACTATTACTTTTAAAAATGCAATGGATGCAGCATGCATAGGACGTGGTGCTGCATGCTGCAATGGGCTTTATTGGGAACGTAAGAGTAAAACAGTGAATAAACGAAAATGATATCCATTAATCATTTTAATATGTGGAATAAATTCATTTAAAATCCATACTGATATACGAAACAATGTTTTGATAACCATTGATGAAGATGTGATGTGGAATAAACGTTTAGGCTAATGTGAAATCATGAACCATACATACAGGAAATAATAGTTTAAACATTTGTATCTCTAAGTTGTTATCGATAAGATTCACAATCATTTTTGGAAACGACATATTAGATAGAACCCCATCTTCGTCTGTAATTCGTCGTTGTAAATTATGTCACAATAGCTCAAATGTTAAGTAGTGTAGATATAAGCGTTTATAGTATGTTTATAAATCTAAATTAGTTGATTTATAACAAGAAAAGAGTATAACAGTAGAGTATCAAGCGTTAAGAAGAGACAGAAGAGAGAAAATAAGAAATAAATGTATGAAACAAGGTTGGTTGGATATATATCGAGACTATTTCTTTGCTGTGGAACAAATCAGCGTGTGTTCAATTTTTGTTGTCTATGCTTCAATAAACATTATCATGTCTTAAGATCATCCACGACCATGGACGCACTTTAGATGTTCTAGATACATATTTGAGTGTTTCTCTTGGTTTTGTCAATACATGTACGTATAGTTTAATAAATACAAATATTAACTTAATATGACAGCAACACATGTGTAATAAATGAAACTATACCGAGCTGAGCGATATAGATATTTCATATTTACCATCTTAATACCTGTGGTACTCGCATGACAACAAAGTACGTATTAAATGTAAATGTAAGCATTTAAGGTTTATCAATAAAATATGCTTGCAGAATCTAACAATCTTTCAATTATTACAATGTATGATGGGAAACGAAAGTTATGAGAATGTCAACTGGTAGTAACAACGTATGGAAATGATATACAGAGATACTGGAAGCAAAGTTTTATTTACTTTTGCATCAGTGTAAAACTGAATTGGGGAACTTGAAAATGCCTTGGAAATTTATCGTTTAGAAAACAGAATATTAGGAAACGGTAACATTAGAAGCTGTATCTCATAAAATAGTGATTTATAAATCTGTATTGTAGGCTCTTTAGAGATCGTACTAATATAAAGTTGTAAACAAAATCGGAATATCCAGAGCAAGTTATATTACGGAAATTAAATACCTGCCGGAAGTTCAACTAAACTGAGAGCTAGCCGGACTGAGTGATATATACTTTGATTACAAACGCGCTCCACTGACTAGTTCTCGCAAGATTATGGTAGCAATTAATCAAACAGCACATCAATGCATATTGATGGTATGTAGTCTCTTTAAATGTCAATGTTTTTGATACTACTATTACTATTAATAATAATTAATGGGTATAGTACTTTATCGCTAAGCTTTTTAATATATGGACTTTTACTGACCTTCTATGGGACGTTTAATAATGTTTGTCAGTTTAAGGACCTTTCATAAAAGGAGTAAATTTTTTTATAAATTGGATTTGTTGACATTTTACCTACCTGAGTCGGTTGGAATGATGCTGAAATAAAAATAACAATACCAGCTGTAACAGAGGTGGGACGTGTATTTTTTATATTAAAAAGTTCTTCCAAACACTTCGTGTGACACAGGAAATCAAAGTCATTCATAGTGTATAATGCATTTCCTATTTTATATGGATAGTTTTTATTTCCTATGTTACGTAATTCAGAATATGATACAGATTATTGCATTAAGTCAAAATTTGTGCATCGTATCAATAATTAATTGTTCATTTTGGTCGTGAAAAATGTTTTAATCGGATTTGTTTATTTTGCTGCATATCATACGTAATAGCCTAATGGACATGAATACGTTTACATCAGCTAATGATAATTTTAGTATTAACACATTTATTAATAATATTATTATAAATAATGAAGCCGGAATAATTTAACTGCATATTATTTTTTCCCAACAAACAAACCCTACAGTTTGCTTTAAAATGATGAAATGTAATGACCACCAAATTCAGGAATCTAATACCAAGGTAAATCCAACAGTGTATAGTGATATCAAAATTTTGTACAATTTTAAAGTGAATTCGGGATATTGTTTGCAATAATGTTACTTACAGCTAAGAACCGTTACATTACAGCATATCTCATCAACATTGACTCTGAAAGAATCAACGGGAAACGTCAAATAAGAAACATAAGAGCAAATGCTGCATGGGAATAGTGGCTATATTTATACTGGTTTATCATAAGAAGACACAAAATATAACATGTTTTAAGAATTAAATTATAAAGTAATAACAATGACTTTATAAATCATCATACCTTATCACTAGTTCGATTTTCTCCTTAAATACCTTATGTTGGATCTGATCAGATATGTGCTCAGTGATGAAGAAGACACTTTGTGGCAATGACGACATACGGTAGTAGCAGCGGAAACACTTTAAGACGCATCATAAAATAGTTTATATCCCATATTACTTGAATAAGCGACCGATAATTACGGATGGTTTGATACATTTAGTTACCTTGAACATCAGTAAAGAGATAACCCAGTAATTTATTTTAATTTCCTGTTCTAATTGCACTAGGTACTGACGGGTATATGATATAAACTATAATTAACGCCACATTTGAAACGTTTACACAAAGAGAACCTTGGTTTGAAGATAAATTGCAAAATAAAGATGACGTAATAGGGAAAACAACTTACAGACTGACAGGGTCTGCGGTCTGTATGCACAACCGATAATGTCCTAGAGACGATGGCGTGAATGGTACGTTCCCAGTGTACACTCCAATGTTTGACCCACCATCTAACGTCGGTGTCCCGGGTGATAAAGTTGGATCAATGTGTCCAAATTTAACAATAGGTCTGAAAACAAGCATAACATATTCATCATTGTCCCATATATGCATTTTGTTTGGTAACGTTTCACTTTTTACTTATATAAATGAAACCTATTTTGAGATAATTCCTCATACTTTACACATCTTCCGTTACCGTTTTTCAATAACCTGAAGGAATTAGCTGTCAAAATATTGATCATAATGCTATGCATGTTATAATGCTTACTTTCATAAATACATCCATGATAAACATTACAAATGCTGCATAACAGAAGAATAGTGTTACGTATATCTGATTTAATATATATTTAATTGTTTGTTGTTATTGTAAATTCCTTTTATTATTCATTACAAATTATTAAAATTACATGTATTCACTTGAGATCATGTGTTTTTTCTCAGAAAATTGAATGACCTCGATTGTCTTTGGTAAACTAGTAATATTGACCTAGATCTTGAACTTGACTCAACGTTAGTGAAAACAACGTAAACAGATTTTATTGTCATTAAAAATGATTGGTTGTTGTCAAGGTCAAGATGGGACTAGTGAAGAAGTAAACCACACTTTATTCATAATAAAAAAACAATGAATGGTCTCCTTCCTCCTCTCTTTCGCGATTTCGTAATGTGGGGATTTCTTTCGTAAGTGGGTATACGAATACTAAATACTCTTTGTTTTAGTGAAATATATTCAGCTTTGGGCTCTTACAATGACGTAAATTAAGTATATTTTGTTGTAGCAACATTTTTAAATCCATGATAAAGATTTTTTTTCAGTTCAGTTGGGTTTTAAGGAATTAATTCGTATTTCTGGAAATATTTAATGTTGTCATGAAACATGCTTGGAACAAAGACAGTTGTTAAAATCTTAATTTGATTTCCAACACCGGAGTGTTAAATCTTATGATTCTTGAAAGAACTAAGATAAAGACAAACTAGACTGCAGAATACGTCATTGTCTTCCATCCCGGATTTTCTAACTAGACTCGAACAGCGTCATCGTTTCCCATCTTAGATTTTCCAACAATACTCAAACATGAATTTTGTATTTAAATACATGGATTGTTCTTGTATTAGTTTTGGATTTGAATCTTAAAACTGTAAGTTTTTTTCCATTTTCACAATCTGTTTTCCAGAGAAATACATTTTTTTTGTTAAATTTTACAAAGCTTGTTGTTTTCACTCTTTCTTTGTCACAGATTAATAGAGCTTAATCTCGTAACACTATCAATGCCAATACTCCATTTTCGGCTTTTTCTCTCGTTCTTCAGGTAAGAGTTGCACAAAAATGTTATGTACGATACCATTTGTTATCGTTATCAGCTACTACAACTATATACTATTTCTGCTGCTGCTACTTTACCTGTTGCTGACGTCTCCCTTCACGGTCACCGGAAGCCAACACTCGATGTTTTCGTAACAGATTAGCGTTTCCGGAATGGCTAAATCTATGAAACCTGGCTGTCCTGTTCCATGCTGAAATACATCAATGATTCAAGATACGAACACAGGATTGATTTAGTATGCGGGTAAACTATGTGCCGACATACTTTTGGCACTTCTTGGCAGACCAGAATATGTATTTTTTTATTCATGGATGTATGTACACCTTATATTCATTGATATAATAATTAAGATAAAAACAATAAATTAAAATTAAAACAATACAGCTGATATAGAGTTGTAACACTACTACTACTATGTATGTATGTATGTATGTATGTATGTATGTATGTATGTATGTATGTATGTATGTATATGTATGTGTGTTTTTGTGTATGGGTAGGAATATTTATATTGTGTAAACTATGCATGAATTTTCTGTATACATGCACACACGAGTATAATTGTCCGTTCATATTCAAAATTAGCGCCCTAGATATTATCTTACCGAAGTAGTTGAATCTGTGGGAGAAACAACAGTTTCTGAAGTATCTGCAATAATAAAACAAAACAAAAAGACACGTGTATTCCAATTCGGCATAAAGAATGATCTTGACATGGGGTAGAGAGACATCAACGCCTTGACACCGTAACGTATTCATGCGCAATATTAAACGACTTCTTTCCTTCCACTCGACACGAATTTGTTTTTTTTTTTAAGGATTATTACCCTTTATGTTTTATTGTTCTAATAAATTGGTGTATTCAGTTTGAATGAAAATTAAAGCAAATGTGAATTTAGCATGCGAACTGATATTCAATCAATCAAAAATGATAGCCCCCAATGGAAAACCATATCAAATGCTTTAAATAGAAACATGGTGATATTGGAATGTCATGGTAGTAACTCGCTGCCCCTGTGAATTGGTTCATCAGTTTGAGTCCCTTTTGTTGCTATAACCCTTAAAACCAGCTCGATAAGTTTTAAGTAATAATTTATGCCATAAGCTAGACAAAAGAAGTATTTATTTGGATGTTCTAAGTTCTCGTCATAAAATATGTATGGCTTGTTTGAAAGTGCGAGGCTTCTTACCTGCGCATTCGAGCCCACTGTATCCAAGTTTACATACACATCTGGCTTCGAGGGGACTCGACAGACAATGTCCTCCATTTTCACATTTCTTGTTTACACACAGGCCCGTTGTGGCTGATATATACAAACACATCGTCTTTCGGTACATCAATACAATGTGCATGCTCTACTTCTCGAATGCATGCACATTTAAATTGTCATGTTATTAAGATTAAAAAGGAAAATGTTGAGACAAGCATCAATTGGATAAAAAATACACTATTAATCTAAAATATGGATAAGTTTTTATTTGTTTTAAACATGTGTGAATTCGTCAAGATAAGATATTAGCAAAGATCAGACAAGGCTAATCAAGACATTGGAAAACAATGAAGATACACAGACATAGACAAAACTAAGTTAGAAATGATATTATCGTTTTTTATATATGTTGTACCAGAAAAAGAGAAAAATAATTACAAAATACCAACTAGTACAGGTTCTGTTTTTGTTTTGTATGTTTTACGCCATTTTCAGCACAATATAGACTATACATGGCGGCCAGTATTAATGGTGGAGGAAGAACCCGGAAACCCCCGGAAAGAACCACCGACCCACGAGAAGCTACTGGCAAGCTTTCTCGCATAACTTCATTAGGCGAATCTTAGACTCGAACCCACGCAGACAGAGGTGAGATTGCAGTGGTCCGTAACGGACAGCGCTTTAGACCACTCGGCCACTCGATGCCCCTACAGGTTCTGTAACAACTATTTTAGAGCAATTACTATTAATATTGCTACCGGCTAATCTGTATTATCAGGCCATCAAAATTATAAATTTATACTGCTTTCAGGACTGAGTGACAAAATTACTAAAACAATTATTTGTGTAAGCTCATGTTTGTCCAAGCTCAAGATTTTTGGAAAATGCTTATATTTGAATTTTGCAATGGCGACAATTCAGACGAAAAAATGTTTTAAAATGGGGGATCTTAGCATTCATTTATATCTATTGTTTTTAATTTTCACAAATGATGATAAGATTTGTTCCACATACTATGTACAAGAAATATAATGTTCCTTGAATAATTAACATAGCGCATATGGTAACTGATGAACTGTTTATGACATACAACAAACTTTGTTTTTACTTACGATTAGTATTGGCACGGGATATTACATTATAACACCTTATTTCTCCTTTAAGTCTGAAATATACAATATTGACAATCTAGTCAATGTTTGTTTTGTTTACACGATTGGAAGGAACATTAGTTTTACTTCAGATAACCAAAATAAGTAACTACACTTAATGCTAGGTCTTCCTATACTTTTTGA
Source organism: Unio delphinus (assembly GCA_029339505.1). NCBI lineage: Eukaryota > Metazoa > Mollusca > Bivalvia > Unionida > Unionidae > Unio > Unio delphinus. Next base: position 54,336 of record JAQISU010001252.1, on the reverse strand, counting down.
CTAGACTCATGTTTGATTAAACCGCACTTCATCACATATTATGAAAATTCAGTTCCTAAAAATGTTAATAATTACGGATGTTAATATTGGTCACTTAAAACGATGTGAGTGCACACTACTAACCCAGGTAAAGATGTCTGAAGACAAATTGTCCTGTTTTGTCCATCCATTTCCTTCGGCGGTATGTAGGAAACATCTGTGACACAGTCGTATTGCATCCTTGCAGACGGTGAAAATATGTGAAGACCATGTGTGGTGTTGACTACTTCTGATATGGTCGGACTGAAACAGGGATTTGAACATGACTTATAATTAATTCATCGCAATCTAACGCAATTATTTGTAAACTTTTTCAGAGTTTCTGTTCTTGTTAACGACAAGCATTAATATATTAACATGTACGTACGTACGTACGTACGTACGTACGTATGTATGTATGTATGTATGTATGTATGTATGTATGTATGTATGTATGTATGTATGATCCACATATTTTAGTGAATGTACAAAGTTGTTAATTGAATAGTTCGTGCCGAAAATATTTGTTTCTTTAGTTACAGTGACTTTTGACCTTTGACCGACAGTGTTATAATTTATTGAAAGTCCAACCCATCCTCTAACTGTAGAACCATTAGTTAATGTACAGCCAGAGTCGTTGTGCGAAATCGATGTTTCTTATTAGGTTTCTTCCTTTGTCTGAGTAGAGGCCATCAACAAGTTTGGTGATTGTAGACGGTGGCCTACCAGAGTAGTTCTGCAGAAACGATATTATATAGAGAGGGTCGGACCGGTGCATGGACGAGATCATAACATGATCCGCGTCGCATTATGAAAGCCGTAAAAATATTAAAGAAAAGATCCATTTACATTAGGCTTGTTAAAACAAACGTGAGTATAATTTAACAGACATTTACTATCTTATTTATAGGCATGCCGATTTGTCAGGAGAAAACATTCAAAATAGACCCAGGACCATTCGCCGCTGATAAGATTGAATGTAGTGTTACAAGAACTCACAAGCGAAATATATATATATATATATATATATATATATATATATATATATATATATATATATATATATATATATATACATATACATATATATATATATATATATATATATATATATATATATATATATATATATATATATGCTGTTTGAACTTATCATGAATTGGTAAAAAGATATCGTCATCAATAGATCGGAAATTATGATATATTCTACAAATGAAATTACTATCAAGAAATCTCAACTAGTTTAGCTGAAATAATCATAAAAGTTAAGTTAATGAAAAAAGCGCTCTTTAAAAGAGAAAGCCATGAAGATGGTATTTATGTTTTACATGGCTGCTGCTAATATTTATACTATTTTAAAACGAAATGATCATGAAAGAAAGTTGTTTGGAAATACATTACTGTTGCATTATTTTTTAATATGATTTAGAATTGTTTGCTTCAATAATATTATGTAGTATAATATAATTACTGAGTTTCTCGTTTAAAATGGCGTGCTTTATAGGCTGAAGTTCGCCGATGCCACTCGGTATTAACAAACAAACACTATGGAATGGACATAGTGTGGAGTGGCTTTGGTTGTGATGAAATTTCATATTGACTTCAGAAATTGACGAAATCTTTTTCTTATCAATTGTTTCGTTAGTGGTCATTAAAATGGTATCTAGTTTGCAATAATGTCACCCAAGAAATATGGAATTTAGTTCCGAACGACAAAGTCTACATATATATTACACTCAGACAATGAAAGGAAGTTTAAAAGATGCATATATTCAAACTACAAATATTTTATGTTTTCAAAGTGTAAATATAAAGTAAAACGAGAGATCTGAAATAACATATTTTAACATTTGTATATGGTTGAAGTTAATAAGGTTTACAGGTCCTGCGCTGAGCTCCACACATATATTTGGTTGACATTCGCGATAAGTTGGTCCAAGTTAAATTTGAAGTGTGCGGTTGTTTACAAAAAAGAACCAAAGAGACTTCATTATATTCCACCGCAATTATTATTCAAAAGAATCCGTGACATCTTGGTATGTTGATTGAATTTAAAAAATGACTACAGTTTGCATTAAACAAATATATAAGCACAGCTCATACGTTTAACCTTAGTACAGGATGCTGCTTTAATAACTCTGGTATTAGGCGACTTAAAGTTTTGCACATTAAAATTGATGAAGCTTTATACTAATCGATATACCAACAAGACCCTGTTATGATGGTGCCTAGCTGGTTTTTATTCACCAGTAACTATCATACCCAAGAAATTTTCAGGTGCGTAATACAAAACATTCAATCAATTTAATATGATTTATTATAACACCCACATTTTAATATGGTAGTGGAATATTGTATATTTTATTGTGTTGATAATTTTGAATAAAATGGTCAGATTGAAAGTTGGCTAAAAAAACATAACGTTTTGGCAAGTCGAAATTATGAAACATCTTCGTGACATATTGGTTGTGTTGACAGAACTTACTAGACATTATAGAAGCGGAAGTGTTTCTTATACTTCTCAGTATATGAAATTACTCTTCCTAAAATAGCGGAAGGTTTGCATTAAAGATAGTTTTTTGCTTCAATAAAACATGTCTTATTGGTTTAGAGTTTAAAACATTTTTGTACTTTTCCATATAATGTGGCAATATCATACCAATCTGATGCGTTCTTCGAGGTATACATTAAAATGTGACAGGCAGACTCAGTCTTACACATCACAGTCGATCCGTCTGGAAGTGTTGGGTCAATGTAGCATGGTCGCGACTTGAAAAAAGAACAGATACATATATTGAATAGTTTTATCATTAGAATCAGTATTCCTGACATCAGAAACGTCCGTAGACGATACAAATATCGATGTATGATTTTGACTTTTATATAGATACGGCAGGCACTTGCGAGTACATCTGGGTTATCTGTTGACTTCAATCTTGCGTTATGCTTGAAACAGGATATCTTGGTTAGACTGTGATGACGTAAATGGAAGATAATATTGTATAAAGGTGTCAAAGTCAAGCGACGTTAGTAACGTGCGAGAGTTGCACAGTAAATAGAACGAAGAACGAACGTTATATATATATATATATATATATATATATATATATATATATATATATATATATATATATATATATATATATATATATATATATATATATAGAGAGAGAGAGAGAGAGAGAGAGAGAGAGAGAGTTGTTAAAAATATGTTGAAGTTAAATAATTGCTCTTAAATGATACGAATCCCTTTACAACCATTCGTCATTTATGCTATGAAATAAAACATATATAATCATACCCTGTCAGCTGGATGTCTAGACGGGGCTACAAAATAAGAAAATGTATACATTATAATGAGTAAGAGACATATTGCAACATAAAGTATCCAGATCGAATTGAGCCTTAATTATTTAAGACCTCAAAGCAAATATTAAGGTAAAAATTTGACTTTATTCACGATTTGATCGCTGTCTTCGTACAAAGCATATTAACCACTAAGTTATATTTTTCTTACTTTTAAAACTTATGTTTGTTTTAGCAAGCATTCTTCCATGAAATCTTGCGATAGCGCTTCTACGTTTTATTGGTTGCAAAGTCGTAGTCCTGTATAAGTGTTTTATATGCTTTGATTTCTGCATTGGAAATCCAAATGAGATGTGATTGAATTGCTGCGTTGCCATGTAGGTGACCTCTCCTGTGGCCTAGTGGTTGGAGCGTCAGCCGTGGAAGCGGGAGGTCGTGAGTTCGATCTCCGACCGAGTCATACCAAAGACTTACAAAAATGGTACTAACAGCTGCCTCGCTTGACTCTCAGCATTAAAAGGTTAGTGTTAAGACTGGTCGACCTGGTTTCAGGATAATGTGACTGGGTGGGACATCATGATACATGTCTGTGGCATGATGCCCCAGTGCTGGACATCACTATAAACTGCCTCACGGCAGACATCGTAGCGATATGACTGAAAAATTGTTAAAGCTAAGTTAAAAATCCTAATCAAACAAACACACAAACATGTGGGTGTGTCAAACACGCAATGTGACCAATGCCGCTAACACTATCTTTGGGTATTGTTTGCATGTTCTAGATGGCATAGGGGTCGGAACGTAGAGGCAAAGCGACGGTTGTTATTGACCTTTTGATTCGGGTGGAACTCTCCGTAGTACAAATTAAAAATCCTCTAACCTGGATAATAATTCTATTGATTCGCATTTTTTAAAAACGTCTGATTGTATCATCAAGTATTCTCATGTTGAATTAAGGGACATCACATTCCGTTCTATTTGGTGCATATTTGTATTTCTATATCTTCTCTGTCTGTCTGTCTTTCTGTCTCTCTCAGTGTGTGTGTGTGTGTGTGTGTGTGTGTGTGTGTGTGTGAGAGAGAGAGAGAGAGAGAGAGAGAGAGAGAGAGAGAGAGAGAGAGATATTTAATGTTTTTTGAGCACTTCGTTAGACTCCAACAGTTGCGATTATTCCATTCACTGATCCAATCGTTTGTGAATAAATAATCTTTTATCGCGTGCATCATTGTCGATATAATGTAGCATTGATTCTTTCTTTGCATATTCTCAATTTACGATCTAATTTATAGCAAAAGCAAACTATTAAACTCCGAAAGGAAATTAGCCAATATGTTCTTCTTGGCCGTTGAATATCAATCATAGTAGTCGAGTTAATAAAGCACCGAACCACCATGCCCAAAATAACTTTAAGTCGAGAAAAATCTAACTTATAAATATGTGTTACGTACCAGTTACTTGTACATTAAAACAAATTTCCTCTAACACACGGCTGGAACTAAAAAATACGGAGAAAAACAATACAGATGAGACACATGACATGTAATAAAATAAACAAACTTTACAAGACACTTTGTACTAGGACTAGAACAGCATTAAGAAACTATGGACTATTTAATATGGTGTTTTACCCTATACACAGAGCTACATTTGCTTTGTACACAATAGTGTTTTGGTGCAGGAACCGTGTTAAGAAACCAAATTGGCCAATATAAATCAATCATTCCACTTTTGAAGCACTTAGAAGTTGTAAGTTTAAAGGGCACTTAATTTTGTTTATGGAGACGATAAAGATGTGTTTTGCTGCATGACAGATAGAACCATAAGCATACGATTGTATGTGTATTGCTGATATCTTATTGTGTAGAATGGTGCCTATAATGACTGACAGTTGCAAAATCAATGTCAATTGTTTATCATCTGAATGTTAATTAATAAGAATCTTTTATCATTTAGCTTTCAAATATTGGGCTCTCATTTAAGTTGATAGTATATCATCAAATTGACAAGTTTTCGAGTTGTATCCTGTTGATTTAGCTGTTGCAACAAATCGTATAGCTTACTTTTTGTGATCCTTGCCTTGAATGCAAACACGTTGTGTACCATTACCCGTTGCTTTGATCTTCAAATATCCCTCAAACGTTTTGCTCACTGGGTTTGTGCTGTTTACGACTAAGTTTTCCACATTGATGGTAGGAGGCACGTGTCCAGGTTCAATAAAAGGACTAAAACATAGCAATTGTGTAGTTCTCAAATGGTTGGAAATTTTGAACTATGATCCTGTATACAAATGTGCAAATGTGAAATTATTTACTTGTATAGCAATCTATTTGACGATAATTACAATTAATTATGAATATTTTTTATTAATCCTCTTGGTGCTATTAAATGGTTGGGGATGCACCACATTCTATAATTAATACATATAATTATGATTTACTTTCTTCATAATATAATCGTACCATACACAGGTATCTAACTTTCTCAGAGAAGTAAGCATATAAATTAATAGTTAATGTAACAGGTTAAGGAAGTACTACATTGTGAATATTAATGCATTAAAATCAATATCTGCAAGCTTACATGTTAGGTGGTTGTCCAAGAAATTGTAGAGGAATGGAGCAGCTTTCATTATAGATGCATTCAATTTGCAGTGGTAACGCCAAATTTCCTACAGCCGGCTAGATATTAAAATATATTAAAACGTGTTTTTTTTAAACGTAGGTACATTGGTATTCTCATCTTTAATGTTGATCATTTTGTTTTAAAAATTAGTTTTTATCATTCATTGCCCCAAAGAACAGCCTAATGTAAAATGACATAATTGGCTATTTGAATAATTGTCACAATTTTGAGTACGAAATGGTTTTAATGGGTCATGCAGGTCGACGTATATGATTTTGTTTCAGTTGCAAAATTCTAGACAATATGTTCCGAAAGAAATTATGAAACCAATAATGTATCGAAAATGTTCCAATTGATTTCAGTCAATCCGGTTTTACCATTTATAGTAAATGATCTTTTACTACGTTTTGATCTACAACATTACAGTCAAGATTATTTCAGTTGTATTCATACTTACCCTGTTTGTGTTATTAGTAATAGACGTGGGCGTATCTGCAAAATAAAATACACTTAACAGTGAATATGTCATACGTGTTAATAGACAACCTTTATATGGATGACAACGTTATTCAAGAAACATTTATGATAATATATGTATCAATGATGATTTGTGATAGATGAGCATATAGTACGCCGATATTTTTAAGAAATGTTCTTTGGAATCCTACTGTTAACAACTGAAGGTTTGTTTTCTTATATTACACCGTGGTTTCTAAAAATGATAATTATGTTATAATGAATAGCTCTTTTTCCCTTCTAAATTCCGTGCCATCGTGCAATCGTAGAAGTCTGTTAGATTTTAAGGAGGGTACGATTTATCACTTATGACCTCAAGCAATTCTTTATAACATCGCATCCCCTCCACACATTAACTAATTCGCTGTCATATGATTAGAAAGAGAAACATAAATTGAAAGCTGGACTGAATATTAGGATCCGTGTATTACCATCGTCACACGTTTTCCCAGAATAACCGATGGGACAATAGCATAATGGCTGACTAGTTGTATTTTCGGTATCGCAAAACCCGTTATTTTTACAGTGCAGGTTACTACATGGACCACGTGCTGGAAAATAGAAAGATAAATATCAAATTGTGTCCATGTTCGCAATGTAACGCATAAAAATAATATTCTATCTATCTATCTATCTATCTATCTATCTATCTATCTATCTATCTATCTATCTATCTATCTATCTATCACTCCCTCCCTCCCTCCCTCCCTCCCTCCCACCTATATCCAACCATCGATCCATCCATTCATCTGTCGTTGATAAAAAAATCAATCTCGCAAAGATCCGGTGAGTTGGGAGAAGGATTCATTTGCTATATGTTATCTATCTATCTATCTATCTATCTATCTATCTATCTATCTATCTATCTGCCTTATATCTATCTATCTATCTATCTGTCTATCTGTCTGTCTGTCTATTTACTTTTTAATGCTATCATGTGTTCTAATACTGTTTAAATACAACTATTTGCCAGAGTAAGACACAAATAGAAATGAAATCTTTCTGTCACTCCTGATAAAGCAAGTGATTTTATTAAGTTGTTTCCATTTTTATTCCTCTCTTGAGTATCTACATTCGCAAACTCTTAAAAGGAAAAGATATCTATACTTTAAAGATTGTATAAAATTAATTATAAGAAAATTGATTTGGGACATTCCGTGCCTGGTAGAATTAAAATTACGTATTATTTGTATGATGTTCTATAGTCGAAAGTTGAACAAAAACACAACACTGAAAACAAATACTATACCAATTGATATTGGTTCCACCAGTACATTCAGACATCTCGGATTATGACTATTTCTGAAATTAACGTAGACATACAATACAACGCAAGCATCCATACAGTTTAGCTGGCATGTTATGGAATAAATAATCATTCAAATTACATCCGAAAAAAAACAGAACAGTTTTTAAAATTTCTTTAGTATTTAGTAACTGTTCTTCTCTAATCTTTAGGAATTATGTGAACGTTTTAACCTTTTTTTGTTAGAAACATATGATCATATATCAGGAGAGAGCTGTCGTTGGAAATAATCAAGATTACTATCCATGGTTTATTCATACTATTTGTTTTGTAAAGGTATGCGTATACAAAGTTACCGAGATTCTTTATGTTTTTTGTTTTTATTTCTACAAGGAATTCGCGTTGCAGCTTTGCGAATTGTTCATTTTTAAAAGGGAAAGACATTGACCTTCGTCGTCGTCGTCGTCGTCGGCATCCGTCCGTCTTCGAGAGACGATGGTGTAGCTTCCGATTTGGGTGTCCTATCTGCACCTTCGCGAGTGGCTGAAGAGTCCGACCCTTGAGTGACAGTCTCTGTTGCACTTGCTGCAGGTGTATGCTGATGCTTGCTGAGGATGTTTTTGGTTCGCCTTCCTCCTTGCTCACTTTGCAGCGAGGTTTGTGTTTCTCATCTCCTCAGCTTTCTGAGTGCCCTGTCTGACAGCAAGACGCCACGCGGAGCGGTCGTCAGCACAGCTCTCCCAATTGTTTATGTTGATGTTGGCAGTCTTCATGTCATTTTTGCAGACATCTTTGTAGCGCAGACGTGGCCTTCCAGTCGTTCGTGCACCTTCTACTAGCTCGCCGTACAGCTGGTCCTTGGGTATGCGGCCTGGGTCCATTCTCCTAACATGGCCTAGCCAGCGAAGGCGCCTCTCGCTGAGAATGGAGAACATGCTGTTCATGCCGGTGCATTTCAGAACCTCTGTGTTGGGAACTTTGTCCTGCCACTGGATACGAGAATGCGCCGCAAGCATCTCAGGTGGAAGCTGTTGAGTTTCCTCACGTGACTCGCGTATGTGGTCCATGCCTCACTGCTATAAAGGAGTGTGCTGAGCACGCATGCCTGGTAGATGCGCAGTTAGGTCTTCTCGGTGAGGTTGTGATTGTCCCAGACCCTCTGGTTCAGTCTCGCCATAACTTCTGATGCCTTGGCAATCCGGCCATTTACATCAGTATCACCGGAGAGCGAGTTAGAGATGGTGGACCCAAGGTATGTGTAGTCCTCAACAACTTCCAGGTTTTACCCATCAATGGCGATGGTGGGAGCGGAGTCTGCGTCCTGCACCATTACATTCGTCTTCTTCAGACTGATGGTCAGTCCGAACACCTTGCAGGCGTGGGAGAGGCGGCATACTAGCTGCTGCAGTCCATCTTCCGTGTGTGATGTCAAGGCTGCATCGTCGGCGAAGAGAAATTCACGGATGAGAACCTTTGTAACTTTAGTCTTTGCACGGAGACGGGCGATGTTAAACAGCTTTCCGTCAGTCCTGGTGTGTATATACACGCCCTCGCTGCAGTCCTTGAAGGCGTACTGGAGGAGAATGGAAAAGAAGATGGCAAAGAGAGTTGGCGCAAGGACACAGCCTTGCTTCACTCCGCTGCTGACTGGGAAGGCCTCTGATGTTGCGCCGTTGAAGCACACTGTGCTGTGAATGTTCTCGTGGAACGATGCTATGATAGCCAGCAGTCGTGGGGGGCAGCCTATCTTTTTAAGGATCCTGAAGAGTCCGCTCCGGCTGACCAGGTCGAATGCCTTGGTCAGGTCTATGAAGGCAATGTAGAGGGGCATCTGCTGCTCACGACACTTCTCCTGCAGCTGTCGTAGTGAGACGATCATGTGTACAGTTGACATGCCTGCTCGGAAGCCACACTGGGACTCGGGGTAGACTCGGGATGCTAGGGTCTGCAAGCGCGCAAGGACGACACGGGCGAAGGCCTTTCCAACAATACTGAGAAGTGAGATGCCCCGGTAGTTGTTGCAGTCACTGCGGTCTCCTTTGTTCTGTATAGGGTGACAATGTATGCATCTCGCATGTCCTGGGGGATGTGTCCTTGTCCCCAACAGAGGCAGAGGAGTTCGTGCAGAGGCTGGATTAGTGCCAGTTTCCCTATCTTTAGGACTTCAGGCGGAATGCCGTCACTGCCAGGGGCCTTCCCACAAGCGAGGCAGTCGATGGCTTTGCTAAGCTCTTCCAGGGTGGGTGGTGTGTCTAGTTCCTCCAAGACTGGCAGGTCTGGGATGGCGTCTAGGGCGGTGTCCGTGACGACCTTTTGGGTTGCATGCAGCTCAAGATATTGCTCAACCCAGCGCTGCAGCTGTTTGCCCTGGTCTTTGATGACTTCGCCAGTCTTGGACATGAGTGGTGCGATCTTGAGTAATACATATTTGTAACGAAAATGAAAGGGTGACAAAAAACACGTAACGCCAGTAACAATGGAGATACGGACACAAACATGTTGAACTCGGGCTAAGTTGTGTCAGGAGAAAGAAGCTAAGATATGCTTACCTTGTGTTCAAACATATTACATTTGCTCCCGTCTGGTTGCTTGAAGGGGTGAATATAGTATCAACAACACATTTGCCATCTTTCAAGCTCGGTAGAAAGAGGAAGAGATTATCAACCAAGCCTGTTTGAGTTACATCGGAGCTGGAACAAAGGACATTCAAAAACGACAGTTGATATGTGGTTGGAAGGCCGGTTAAGCTATACATTTTCAAAACTTTAAACCCGAGAAACTCAAGGAATAGTTACACTTATGAAACGTTCTTGACATAACAATGGAATATAGCGAAATGTAATGTATTTTTATTTATTATTTTTCTATTGCTCAGTATGTATGTCAAATTTCAGCCTGGATTTCTTTTTTTTTTTTTAAACTGTAAACACATTGCTTTTTAAGATTATCCCTCTCACCAACTTCCATTTTCCAGATCCAGATACGTGAGGATGTGGCAATTTGTATTAACTGCACACTTTACAGTCGAGTTAGAATTCAATGTTGGTTTCTGGAATGGTGACTGAAATAATAATAATAATAATAATAATAATAATAATAATAATAATAATAAAAATAATGTGATGACAATAATATTAACGGCAATCATATTAATAATAATAAAATAATTATAAGAATACTACTACTACTACTACTAATAATAATAATAATGAATATGACGATGATGATGCTGATGTTAAGATTATTATTAAAAATGCAATGGATGCAGCATGCATCGGACAGGGTGCTGCATGTTGCAATCGGCTTTATTGGGAACTTAAGAGTAAAACAGTGAATAACCGAAAATGATATCCATTAATCATGTTAGTATGTGCAATAAATTCATTTAAAATCCATATTAATATAAGCAACAATATTGGACAAATTTTGATAACCATTGATGAAGATGTGATGTGGAATAAACGTTTAGGCTAATGTGAAATCATGAACCATACATACAGGAAATAATAGTTTAAACATTTGTATCTCTAAGTTGTTATCGATAAGATTCACAATCATTTTTGGAAACGACATATTAGATAAAACCCCATCTTCGTCGTTGTTGTAAATTAATGGCACAATAGCTCAAATGTTAAGTACTGTAGATATAAACGTTTATAGTATGTTTATAAATCTAAATTAGTTGATTTATAGCAAGAAAAGAGTATAACAGTCGAGTATCAAGCGTGAAGAAGAGACAGAAGAGAGAAAATAAGAACGAAATGTATGAAACAAGGTTGGTTGGATATATATCGAGACTATTTCTTTGCGGTGGAACAAATCAGCGCGTGTACAATTGTTGTCTATGCTTCAAAAAACATTATCATGTCTTAAGATCATCCACGACCATGGACGCAATTTAGATGTTCTAGAAACATATTTGAGTGTTTTTTTTGGTTTTGTCAATACATGTACGTACAGTTTAATAAATACAAATATTAACTTAATATGACTGCAACACATCTGCATAAATAAAAATATACCGATCTGAGTGATATAGAGATTTCATATTTACCATCTTAATACCTGTGGTACTCGCATGACAACAAAGAACGTATTGAATGTAAATGTAAGCATTTAAGGTTTATCAATAAAATATGTTTGCAGAATCTAACAATCTTTCAATTCTCACTATGTATGATGGGAAACAAAAGTTATGAGAATGTCGTGTGGGCGTTACAACGTATGGAAATGATATAAAGAGACTCTGGAAGCAAAGTTTTATTTACTTTTGCATCAGTGCAAAACTGAATTAGGGAACTTGAAATGCCTTGGAAATTATCGTTTAGAAAACAGATTATTAGGAAACGGTAATATCAGGAGCTGTATCTCATAAAATAGTGATTTATAAATCTGTATTGTAAGCTCTTTAGAGATTGTACTAATATAAAGTTGCAAACAAAATCGGAATATCCAGAGAAAGTTATATTACGGAAACTAAATACCTGCCGGACGTCGAACCGAACTGAGAGCTAGACGGACCGAATGATAGATAGATACTTTGATTACAAACGCGCTCCACTGACTAGTTCTACCGGGATTATGGTAGCAATTAATCAAACAACACAACTAAGCATATTGATGATATATAGTCTCTTTAAATGTCAATGTTTTTGATACTACTATTACTACTAATAATAATCAATGGGTATAGTACTTTATCGCTAAGCTTTTTAATAAATGGACTTTTACTGACCTTGTATGGGACGTTTAACAATATTTGTCAGTTTAACGACCTTTCATAAAAGGAGTAAACATTGTATTAACTGCATTTGTTGACATTTTACTTACCTGAGTAGGTTGGAGTGATGCTGAAATAAAAATAACAATACCAGCTGTAACAGAGGTGGGAAGTGTACTTTAAAAAAAATTTCTTGCGATAACTTCGTGTGACACAATGAGAAAGTTAAATCATTCATAGTTTGTAATATATTTCCTGTATTGTATGCACAGTTTTTATTTCCTATGTTACGTAATTCCGAATGTGATAGACATTATCGCATTAAGTCAACTTTGTGCATCGCATAAATCATTAATTGTGCATTTTGGTCGGGAAAAGTTGTTTTAGTCGGATTTGTTTGGTTTTTATTGTTATATGTAATACGTCATGGCTTTATGTACATAAATACGTTACATCTTCTAATGATAATTTTAGTATTAACAAATTTATTATTAATATTATTGTAAATAATAAAGCCGCAATAATTTGATTAAATATCATTTTTTTCCCAACAAACAAAACATACAATTTGCTTTAAAATGATGAAATGTAATGACCACCAAATTCAGGAATCTAATACCAAGGCAAATCCAATAGTGTATAGTGATATCAATTTTTTTTTACAATTTTAAAGTTTCGGGATATTGTTTGCAATAATGTTACTTACAGCTAAGAACCGTTACGTTACAGCATATCTCATCAACATTGACTCTGAAAGATTAAACGGGAAACGTCAAATAAGAGACACGAGAGCAAATGCTTCATGGGAATAGTGGCTATATGTATACTGGTTTATCATAAGGAGACACAAAATATAACATTTTTTAAAAATTAAATTATATAGAGGATATTTGCTTGAAACGAGTGAATAACGGATATATTTCATCGAGTGGATGAAAAACTCAGTATTTTCACGAGTGGCGAAGCCACGAGTGAAAATACTAGAGTTTTTTATCCAAGAGATGAAATGTATCCGTTATTTACTTGTTTCAAGCAAATATTCTTTTTATTTTATGCTCACATAAATTTATATAGAAAATAAAAGGGAGTTAAGTATGTTCTGACCCAAATATGTAGTTCCTGTAGTGAAAAAATATTGTTATTTTTTCACTGTTATTTTTTCACTTGTTATTTTTTCACTGCAGTGAAATATCAATATTATTTTAACTAGAAAATCAAGTAATTCACTGCTGAGCATAAAATAAAAAGTATTAACAATGTCTTTATAAATCATCATACCTTATCCTAACCCGATTTTCTCCTTGAATCAGACCTCACTCTCCTATGCCGGGCTGGTTATGTTGGATCTGATCAGAAATGTGCTCAGTGATGAAGAAGACACTTTGTGGCAATGACGACATACGGTAGTCGCAGCGGAAAACTTAAAGACGCATCACAAAATATTTTTTTAAATCAAATATTACTTGATTAAGCGACTTATAATTACGCTTGATTTGATGCATTTAGTTACCTTGAACATCAGTGAAAAGATAACCAAGTGATTTGTTAAATTTCCTGTTCTAATTGCACTAGGTACTGAGGGTATATGATATAATCACTAACTAACGCCACATTTGAAACGTTTACACAAAGAGTCTTGGTTTTAAGATAAATCCGCAAAATAAAGATGACGAAATAGGGGAAAATGGCACCCACAAAAGAACTTACAGACTGACCGGGTCTGCGGTCTGTATGCACAACCGATAATGTCCTAGAGACGACGGCGTGAACGTTACGTTCCCAGTGTACACTCCAATGTTTGACCCATCATCTAACGTCGGTGTCCCTGGTGATAAGGCTGGATCAATGTGGCCAAATTTAACAATAGGTCTGAAAACAAGCATAACATATTCGTCATTGTCCCATATATGCATTTTTTTGGGTAAAATTTCACTTTTTACTTATATAAATGAAACCTATTTTGAGATAATTCCTCATACTTTACACATCTTCCGTTACCGTTTTTCAATAACCTGAAGGAATTAGCTGTCAAAATATTGATCATAATGCTATGCATGTTATAATGCTTACTTTCATAAATACATCCATGATGAACATTACAAATGCTGCATAACAGAAGAATAGTGTTACGTACATCTGATTTAATATATATTTAATTTTTTGTTGTTATTGTAAATTCCTTTTATTATTCATTACAAATTATTCAAATTACATGTATTCACTTGAGATCATGTGTTTTTTCTCAGAAAATTGAATGACCTCGATTGTCTTTGGTAAACCAGTAATATTGATCTAGATCTTGAACTTGACTCAACGTTAGTGAAAACAACGTTAAAAGATTTTATGATCATTAAAAATTGATTGGTTGTTGTCAAGGTCAAGATGGGACTAGTGAAGAAGTAAACAACATTTTGTTCATAATCAAAAACGATCAATGGACTCCGTCCTCCTCTCTTTCGCGATTTCGCAATGTGGGGATTTCTTTCGTAACTGCGTATAAGAATACTAAATACTCTTTTTTAGTGAAATATATTCAGCTTTGGGCTCTTACAATGACGTGAATTAAGTACATTTTGTTGTAGCAACATTTTTGAATCCATGATAAAGATTTTCTTCAGTTCAGTTGGGTTTTAAAGAATTAATTCGTATCTCTGAAAATATTTAATGTTGTCAGGAAACATGCTTGGAACAAAGACAGTTGTTAAAATCTTAATTGGATTTCCAACACCGGAGTGTTAAATCTTATGATTCTTCAAAAAACTAAAGATAAACACAAATTAGACTGCAGAATATGTCATTGTCTTCCATCCCGGATTTCTAACTAGACTCGAACTACGTCATGGTTTCCCATCTTAGATTTTCCAACAATACTCGAACATGAATATTTTAGAACATTTCATTACAAAGAATTTTGTAATTTAATTGATGGATTATTCTTGGATTAGTTTTGGATTTTAATCTTAAAACTGTAAGTTCCTTTTCCATTTTACAATCTGTTTTCTAGAAAAATAAATTTTGTTTACAAAGCTTGTTGTTTCCACTCTGTCTTTGTCACAGTTTAATAGAGCTTAATCTCGTAACAATATCAATGCCAATACTCCATTTTCGTTTGTTCAGGTAAGAGTTGCACAAAAATGTTATGTACGATACAATTTGTTATCGTTATCAGCTACTACAACTATATACTATTTCTGCTGCTGCTACTTTACCTGTGGCTGACGTCTCCCTTCACGGTCACCGGAAGCCAACAGTCGCTGTTTTCGTAACAGATTAGCGTTTCTGGAATGGCTAAATCTATGAAACCTGGCTGTCCTGTTCCATGCTGAAATACATCAATGATTCAAAATATGAACACAGGATTGATTTAGCATGCGGGTAAACTATGTGCCGACATACTTTTGGCACTTCTTGGCAGACCCAAATATGTATTTATGCTTTCATTAATGTATGTACACCTTATATTCATTGATATAATAATTAAGATAAAAACAATAAATTAAAATTAAAACAGTACAGCTGATATAGAGTTGTAATACTACTACTACTACGTATATATGTATGTATGTATGTATGTATGTATGTATGTATGTATGTATGTATGTATGTATGTATTCATGGATGTATGTGCACCTTATATTCATTGATATAATAATTAAGATAAAAACAATAAATTAAAATAAAAACAATACAGCTGATATAGAGTTGAATATAGTTGTATTGGCAGGTGATAGTAACTGTAAGACTACTACTACTATGTATGTATGTATGTATGTATGTATGTATGTATGTATGTATGTATGTATGTATGTATGTATGTGCGTCTGTGTGTTTATGTGTAGGAATATTTTATTCTGTAAACTATGCATGGATTTTCTGTATACACGCAAACACGAGTATAATTGTCCGTTCATATTCTAAAGTAGCGCCTTAGATATTATCTTACCGAAGTAGTTGAATCTGTGGGAGAAACAACAGTTTCTGAAGTATCTGCAATAATAAAACAAAACAAAAAGACACGTGTATTCCAATTCGGCGTAAAGAATGATCTTTACATAGGGTAGACAGACATCAACGCCTTGACACCGTAACGTATTCATGCGCAATATTAAAAGACTTGTTTCCGTCCACTCGACACGAATTTGGTTTTTTGTATGGATTATTACCCTTTATTTTCCATTTTTCAAATAAATTGGTGTATTCAGTTTGAATGAAAATTAAAGCAAATGCGAATTTAGGATGCGAACTGTAATTCAAACAATAAAAAATTGATAGACCCCAATGGAAAACCATATCAAATTCTTTAAATAGAAATATAGTGATGTTGGAATGTCATGGTAGTAGCTCGCCGCTCTTGTGAATTGATTCCTCAGTTTAAGACCCTTTTGTTGCTATAAATTTTAAAACCAGCTCGATATGTTTTAAGTAATATTTTATGCCATAAGTTAGACAAAAGAAGTATTTATTTGGATGTTCTAAGTTCTCGTCATAAAATATGTATGGCTTGTCTGAAAGTGAGAGTCTTCTTACCTGCACATTCTAGCCCACTGTATCCAAGTTTACATACACATCTGGCTTCGAGGGGACTCGACAGACAATGTCCTCCATTTTCACATTTTTTGTTTACACACAGGCCCGTTGTGACTGATAGATACAAACACATCGTCTTTTGGTACATCAATACAATGTGCATTCTCTACTTCTCGAATGCATGCACATTTAAATTGTCATGTTATTAAGATTAAAATTAAAATGTTGAGACACGCAACAATTGGATAAACAATACACTATATAATCTAAAAAATGGATACGTTTTTATTTGTTTTAAACATGTGTACATTTGTGAAGATAAAATGGTAGCAAAGATCAGACAAGGCCAATCAAGACATGGAAAACAATGAAGATTTGATACATTGACATAGACAAAACTAAGTTAGAAATATTATCGCATTTTATATATGTTGTACCAGAAAAAGAGAAAAATAATTTTAAAAATACCAACTAGTACAGGTTCTGTAACAACTATTTTAGTGCAATTACCATTAACATTGGTACCGGCTGATCTGTGGTATCAGCCCATGAAAATACGAGATCTATTCTCATAAATTATAAATTTATACTGCTTTCAGCACGTAGTGGCAAAATCTCTAAAACAATTATTTGTGTAAGTTCAAGATTTTGGGAAATGCTTTTATTTGAATTTTGCGAGAATTCAGATGAAAAAAATGTTTTAAAATGGGGGATCTTAGCATTTATTTACAGATAATGTTTTCAATTTTCACAAGTGATGAGAAGATTTGTTCCACATACTATGTACAAAAAGTAGAAGTTTCCCATGAATATTTAACATATGGCATATGCTAACTAATGAACTGTTTATGATATACAACATAAAACTTTGTTTTTACTTACGATTAGCATTGGCACGGGATATTACATTATAACACCTTATTTCTCCTTTAAGTCTGAAATATAAAATAATGACAATCTAGACAATGTTTGTTTTGCTTACACAATTGGAATGAACATTAGTTTTACTTCAGATAACCAAAATAAGTAGCTACACTTAATGCTAGGTCTTCGTATACTTTTTGACAAGACTCATGTTTTGATTAAACCGCACTTGATCACATATTATGAAAATGATGTTCCTAAGAACGTTAATAATTACGGATGCTAATATTGGTCACTTAAAAAAGATGTGAGTGCACACTACTAACCCCGGTAAAGATGCCTGAAGACAAATTTTCTTCTGTTGTCCGTCCATATCGTTAGGTGGTATGTACGAAATATCAGTCACACAGTCGTATCCTTGCTTTGCAGCTGGTGGAAACGCGTGTAGGCCATCTGTGTAGTCTAATACTTCTGTGACTGTCGGGCTGAAATACAGTATTTTATATGACTTAAATCTGATGAAATATACCATCGTGTGATTTTACCCAAGGTAATTATTTTCAAACCTTTCTTAACATATTGACAGTTTTTAACAGTATTGCAAGTTCAAAGTATACCCGACTTTTCATAGCTGCATTTTTGTGCGTGTGGGTGAGTGTTAATGTATAGTGGATAGGGTGCTCTGTTTCTTCCAAATTGTCAGATTTGTTCTCATATCTAAGATATCATACGCTGCCAGTTTAAGCTTACTTGTGAGACAGCGGACAACAATATAAATAATTTAAGTATTATATGGTTTACGGTTAACAGAAGCTGCAACCTTAATATCATATCATCTCAACAATATTTAATCACGTTAAGCTGGTTAAATACTGCGTTTGAGCCCGTAAATGTTTTAATAAAATTATGACGACTGTTACAATAGGGGTGCGTAGCACATCATTTACAAATCAAGACGAGAGAAAGTCATTTTGATCCACTTAGGTTTTAAGTCATTGTGAAGCCATATGTTCAGTGAGAATATCATTTTTTAATAGACGTAAATACATATTATTTAGGGTTTTGCATGAAGGAACAATAGTAACGTAGAACATCTGCAATTTGCTGTTATAAAGTTCGTTCTTGTTGTGACGCTGTTAGTAGGAGACGTATACGTTACTCTTATCATTAATGAAGTGGCATATAGCACATCTTGGGGGATGCGCAAACATTAGTGTGTCCTCATGCTGCATTAAAACACAAATAAGGCATTTACTGGCTTGAAATCACAGCAAAGCACTTTCTCGCGCAATATAGGATAAACCAATTGCACTGATCCATCAATGTATTGGGATTCATATTAAGCTTGGGTCTTTGCATTCACAGACCACTGTTAATCAAATGGTCATATTTACTCTGCATCATCATGCGAGTGAATATATCCAGTGTTGTTTCAGAGTGATACTAAAATGTCTTTGCACGTACACTGTGCGTGTGTTGCACATACGCTTCCTGACACACTGCTTTCAGACAAGACTTAATTGATCATTAGATTACTGGGCACACGCATTCTTCGCTGATCTAAACATTCGTTAATGAGATGTTACTCTGTCTCAAACGTCTCTTGCAGTGAGTTCCAAAAAATATTCATTAATTCTTTAAGTTAAAAATCGTTTTATTTCGAAATTATATGACAGGGTCATACCAATCGGTTTTCATCGATGTAAACATCACAATGTGGCACTCAGACTCAGTTTTACACATGACAGTGGATCCATCCGGAAGTGTTGGGTCAATATAGTATGGTCGTAACTTGAAGAAAAAGAAATAACTTCAATATAATGAAATGGTTTTATAATTATTCTTACATGCTGATATTTCTGATGTTGATATGTTCATATTATGCGCAAATAAATCCAAATATAATCAACTGCAAGCTTGGGCGACTCTTTACCAAATCTTTACTGAGATAATTAAAGATTGACTTTACGCATGCCTAAGGCCAGTCCGTGAACTATATTTAGTTACAAAGTCTAACAGTCACTTCTGAGTAAAACTGGCTGTTTGCTGGCGTGAATATTTTATTCTGCCTCATACAGTATGACGTTATTCGACCGATGAAATAAGTAAAAGTTAATAGAATGCGAAAATAGTTATATTAGCTCTAGTCAAGAAGGGGTACATATTAGTTGAGTAACAGTAGAAAGAGAAATTGTTTATTCCGTAAATAGTATACGGTCAATAATAATTGCTATAAAATGTGATACATTATTTTGCAACCCTTCTACATCTTGTAATATGAAATCAAAATGATGACATATTACCATGTCAACTGTAGCTCTTGACCCGTCTCCTGCAAAATAAAAATGGTGTGCACTGCAATAAGCAATGGATCTTTTGCAAGAACAAATATCTGAAGAAACGAGTAAACATATATATATATATATATATATATATATATATATATATATATATATATATATATATATATATATATATATATATATATATATAAGTAGGTTTCTTTTGCTACATTAGTTTCAACACTGGATTTCTATTTCATGGTTTGATGGTTTGAACATTATTTGTGCGATTGAATTTGGGGCGGAGGTCATGATAAGATATCTTGACATAAATGATAGCAATGCATTATTGAACGAAAACGCTATGATGATGACTGTTTTTAATATTATATAGCATTTATAATGTCTAGGTGAATCATGTTCTGATGATTTTAGTACATTGAAACATGAAACTCAAGCGGGAAATTTACGAATATATTTACCTTTATACTTGAATATAACTCATGTAGCTGGGATAAAAGTGAACCGACTCGGAAAAGGAAATCTAAAAACATTACTTACCAGTTACTCGGACGTTAAAGCAAATTTCTTCAGACACACGGCTCGAACTAGAAAATATAATAAAATGCAATATAGATTGTATAAATGGTTTATGCAATAAAATAAAAACAGAGAAACAGTTTTACATGAAATAACCAATACTTAGTTGAGTATTTATATTTTATTTTGTCTACAGAGGAAAATGCACAAAATGAATGTGAAGAAATAATAGGTAAATGGTCATATTTGTAGGTGAGCAGTTTCTGAATGTAAGTATGGCACGTTAATCCCATCATTTACCTTCGGAAACAATTCATTGCATAATTACTTACATGATATTGTATTGTGTAATGTATACTAACTACAATTATATCTTGTTGAAACTTTAGATTGAAAGTAAAACTGCGTTCTGCTAGTGAGGAAGAAACGTTACAAGCTTACGATTTATGAGAGTTTATGATGAAGATTAATGCTTGTAATTGTTTACGTTTGATTATGATAAAGAAGAAATGGTATATAACGAGATCACGATACATTAATAAAATAGAGCGAGGAACCGTTGGAACAAATGCTCAGTATATTCAAATAGATTTATCTAGAGAAAATTTCGCATGTTTTTAAATCATGACCATTCTATCCAGCTATACTATACTAAATATTTGCTTATCAAATACTACTACTACTACTACTACTACTACTACTACTACTACAACTACTACTACTACTAATAATAATAACAAATATGATGGAAAAATGGACACTTTATCTTGTATGCATGATGATGATTCTATTACATAAAAGCTTATGAACTTACTTTCTGTTATCCTTGCTTTGAATGCAAACACGTTGGGTGCCATTACTAGTAGGTTTCATTTTCAAATATCCTTGAAATATGGTACCAGTAGTGTTTGTGCCGTTCATAACTAGGTGTTCTACGTTGATGGTTGGAGGCACGTGTCCAGTTTCCACAAAAGGACTAAAACATAGCGGGGTATTGTTCAAATATTTGGAAATACTATACTGTGACGGTGAATATGTACATATACAAAATAGTTATGTGTACAGCAATCTTTCACACAATAATAACATTCAGTTATAAATATATTCTGAATTAATGATGCTTTAAAAAAATACAATTGTACACATGCATACACATACTCGACAAACTAGAATTAGTGAAATGACTTTAGGAGTTTATAGATAACTGCGAGGGATAAATAATACAATACATATTGCATCAAAGCCATTGAAAGCAAAATCTAAAAACTTACATGTTGGGTGGTTGTCCAAGTATCTGTATCGGAACGAAGCAGCTTTCATTATAGCTGCATATAATTTCCTCCGGTAACGCAAAGTTTCCTGCAGATGGCTATACATGAAATTATATTGAGATAAGTTTTAAACTAAACACTAGTTTTAAACAAGAGGTTATTATTTTATATTTTTACAGTTCATATGTATGCTTTTGCTTCACAAAGATATATTAATCAACGTCCTAAAAATGGTAAAAAATATATATTTACAGAATTATATGATCATTAATCAAAGATATGCATGTACTAATCATAACTAGTGCTACAATAAATCTTACAGTTCGAATTACCGACATATTTATTAAACTCTAAAAAATATATGCAAAATTGCGCTTTAGTGTTCTGAAAATACACTATTTAATAAATCGTTAGTTTGTTTAATTATTTTCACCCCTTCAGACTGTACTGAGTAATTAATTGATGCGTAGTTAAAATATTTATTTAAGTTTCACTTAATACAGTCGTTTACTTGTATACATACGTACTCTGTTTGTATTATTAGTAATCGATGCTGACCCGTCTGCAAAAAAAGGTGTAATTTGTTGAGAATATGTAAATTATCTTAGTATCCATACTTTAAACAAATACAAACGATTCTTTAACGATATTGTATGAGATGATGATTCCAAAGGATGTTTGTTGCCTGCGAGGAAATACTTAGAACTATACTGGTACCAATATCAAATGTAGCTTAAACCCCACTATTATCAATATAAGAATATTCTTTTCTGTAGTATTCTCTCTATCCACAAAAGTTAGCAATGTTAAATGGTGTTATGCAGAGTGTAATATATGTCATCTCGCATCATGGTATATCTGTGGCATCGTACAAAGGGTTGTATTGCTAATACTTCCTAATACAAATGCATGCTATTAGCTAAAGGAATAGGCAAAGAACGACATATTGGAAGTTGAATATCTCGTAGAACATATATTACCTTCTCCACACGTTTTTCCAGAGTAACCATTGGGACAATGGCATATAGGTTGTCCGTATGCGTTTCCAGCATCGCAAAATCCGCCGTTCCTACAGTGCAGGTTACTACATGGACCATGCACTGCAAAATATTAATATAAATGTGACAAATACTATATTTCCAATGTAGATGATAAATGCAAAATTGTATATACTCCTTTCAAGAATATATACAGTTCAGAAAAATTTACATACGTTTCCAAACATCGCTGTACTTATCATAATCCACTTATCACAATACGTGTATTATGTTCTATTTATCATCATAAATTTTTTCTTAGGAACAATATTGTTTTCCAATGTATCTTTAAACTCGCGAGGCAAAGAATACTAAGCACAAATTTGAATTATGAAATGGAGTTGCCAGTAAGGAGTATGACAAAACATGATAAACAATTATGTGATATGAATATAACCTTTCTATGTGACGGTATTTTTAATTTGGTTGAGGAATAAAGACTAGATTTTAAGTTTACCTACATTTGAGATGTTTATACTTACAGGATACATTTTCGCCTTCTACTTCCATGTTAAAACAACGTTTTTCTCCAGTCACTTTTTTCCTGTGGATATCAAAACGATGATTTGTAAATGTTTCCTAAAGAAAATACCATAACTTGGCAAATGAGCGAAAGTTGGAAGAATCTCATTAACATTGTTGAAACCTCTTGAAAGTTAAACTATCAGAATTGATTATGAAATAGAGAATACGTACAAAATGAAAAGCAAGAATCAAATAATTTGTACAAACAATGATTTGTTTTACACCCGTAAGTTAGAGAGGTTAGTCATAAATTGTTGGAGTTAGCACATGACCATATTCGAGCAAAAGGCCTTATCTGAAAAGTTTAGAAAATGCATTGCAGTATTTATTTGTTACCACAAAAGCTGGGCTTCCAAACATAAGCGATGATTTTGTCCGATGTAAGATGACGACGGGTTGAACACCAAATCCATTGAACAATGTCCAGCTGCCGTTGTACCGTCCGTACAGGGCTCACAATGGGAAAAAATGTGGAAATCTTTTTCCAAACCTTCCGTTAAGATCATAGTCGGACTAATAAATGAAACATGTGCAGAATATATGTAATAATAAATCAACAACAGTCAAAGGTAAACTAACGGCACATCTCTAACTATGGAAGTTTGTATAACAGTGTATTCTTAGTCTTAAAATATTTAATGAAGACGACATTACAAACAAGATAATGACAATAGATGTGTGGTCAATATAGTCGTGCACATCATCTTATGTTTAACTCTAAGTTACAATATTAGTTTCTATATATGCATTCATCATCAGGTGTAAATGAATTTATAATAATTCCCTTTCGGACGTAAAGTTATTGGAGCAATTTAAATATGAAGAAATGCGAAACACTATAGACACAGTTCAGACTATTACAATATTTGTGAAGTGAAGATGTGGAATATAACTTTTTTCCGATACTAGTATTAATAATTTCCAGGACTGGAATATTAACCAGTAATGGATATCGTAGCTTCCTTATCACTTGTAAATATTTTATCTCAACTCTAAACATTCTAATCACTCGTAGATAGTGTTATATGGGAGTCTCTGTATACATCATTTATATGTGTTGCGACTTTTAAAACAAAAAATAAATAATCAAAAGACCCTGACGTATAACTGATCTCGCCGTAACGGCTAGAATCTAATTGAATGCAGCAGATATACCAACCAATTATTCGGATTCGATTTCCCTGAAGACACCGTAAACATCATGTGACATGTTACTCCTGATGTGCAGACAATTGTTGAATTCTGGTTAATACTGGGTGCTATAAAATGTGGTTTAGTCTGTGAAAGTAAAGGGTAACAAATAAAAACGATGTTATGCTGTGAACTCTGTGTAGTGGCACAAAATGTCTTTGCAGATACAACGCATTTTCTATTTAAGAAGCGCATAATATGTTTGGCGTTTTAGAATTCATAATGCATTATGTAGAAGCATACTGTCTATTTATCTGTTTACAAATGTATATCACGAGACATAATATAAGTTCAGTTTGCAATGAGCATGACAAAAATGCATAACATACAATATTCGCTTATCAACAAAATAGTTTTGACAAAGAACAGTCAGTAATTAACGTTTCTGTATTTGAAGCAGTACTATTTTTGCTGTTTTTGCACCTGATTAAATGTTACAGCGATACTGTGAAATTATCGATATATGTTTGAATCAATACTATTTTTGTCCTTCCCTGAGTCTTTACTTTTATTCAATTATATTTGCACTGAACAAACGTTATCTGTATTTCCGCTATATTCCAAAAGCCAGCGATACCATAAGTATACACAAATTACATGAAAAGCTAAAATTGCAAACCGTATCTCCAAAGAAAGAAGATGAATCTGAAGAAGAAGAAAAAACAACAGGCATAATATTACGTTTCGCTTGCTAAACAGATCAGAATGCAAAACTGATTTGCCAAAATATTATTGCTATAATCTACATTTCGCATATAATATTTAGCTTTACCTATCTATTTGATAGCCTGAATAATCTGAAACCGAACAATTTGGGAGTCAGTTTAATATTTTCTACTTTTATTGATTACATGGAATCCATATTGTGACATTTAATGTTATTTATACATGCATGTCCAGAAATCATTACTTGGTCTACAATTAACGGCTTTTACAAAATAGAGCATTACTTGACAGTATTTAAAAATAGCATACATTGAAACAAAGCAATCTTAGATGCAGGATTAATATCTTGCATTACCTGGTTTGACATCCACTTTAAAGCATACTTCATCAGCGTTTACTCTGAAATAAAGAAACAGACACACTATCGATTATAGCACGAATCATTATTCTTTTAAATACCAGGGTTGACTTTGATATATTTGCTATTTCGGTTAAGATTCCAAGAAGAAACAATATACATTTATTCAAAGTATCGATTTAGTAGTTTGAAAATGGAAAGAAACCTACACATATAAGTTAGATATTTGTGTGTGGCAGTGAAATGCTACTTGCATGTCATCCAAGTTGCATATGATATATCGTGATCCTTCTGAAATCTGTTGCAAAGTGTCGATAAATGCATCAACCTGTATAAAATAGTACACCCTAAAGTAAGCAAAATTGTGTATCAATATTATTGCTTCATGAGAAAATTTAGTTGCTGATCATGAATTATAGATAATTTGCATGGAAATATTACTAGATGAAAAGGTGGTAGCTCTGAAAACAAATCCGGATATCTGATTGTGAGAATTTATCTTGTTACATCCATTACTGTCAAAATTATTGTTTGATGCCGTGTCATATATTAACCGGATTAGTACTCTTTTCATTAAAAGCGTTCAAGATAACCAATCATTGATCTAACTAAACCATATATGTATATTGTATATAAACGTCCCACACCATTATAATTGCATTACCTGTTTTTATTTAACGTTTGTAGGCACACTTTCTGGTTTCCAGGTAGTTTTGGTGTAAAACTTATTTCAGAGGTGTATGTCCCATTAGTAGAATTTGCCTCCTTCGGTGTCGTAATGCCATTAATTTGTATCGTCGGACTGACAAATCCAAATTCGACAGTAGGTCTACAATAATGTATTCAAATGTTGTGCATTAAACGTAGATTCAATGCCAAAATAGAATTACAAATAGCTGCTGAACTAGGATATATCGTCTAGCATCAATCTCTTAGACTCAATAATGCATGATAGTAATAGTATATATGGGTGCTATGAGCACCAACGTGTTGTTATAACCAAAACCCGGCGCTCATTTTCAATATGGAGAAAGATACTCTGACATAATCATTTTTAACATGAGATACAAGAGTTTCAATCAAGTAATGATCGAAAAGAATGGTCTGCATAATTGTGTTATGGAAAGGAATTTGATAAAGTCCTTGTAATAAAATATATTTGTGAACCCACTAACACCATTTAACACTACTGACATTTATCTTCGGATTTCTAAACTACAAAAAAGTTTGGTGTCTAAAATTATTTAAGAGGTTAAATACAAAGTTATAACCAACCATATGTGCTGGGATGAAGTTAGATGTGCCCACAAATAAATAGGGTTTGCTACTATTTATTCCAATATTGCTGAAATTAATTTTCGGGATCCTGAAACAGAAGTCCCGGCCTAACGTTCAATGTAAACACGGTCTCAAAGGTCGCAAGAAGTTAAAATAATTTGGGTACACACGTTTGTAATACATCTGAATCTGAAGCTGTTCAAAGTAACTATTGGATGAAGGTGGATTAGTGATTCCGATGTTTTGCAATCTGCTGAGGAACTAAAATTTGTACTAGGGCTAGCACCCGATTTGAGAGTGGGTATTTTGCATATATCTTGTTTCTCGCGCATATGACCTCGTCTGGAAAAGGCCATATTAGTTGCATTCTCTTATACTACTATGGTCTTTACAGTAATCTGATAAAATGGTATATTATAATATGGGATCTAAACGCTGTCTTGGAAACAAATATATGATATAGCATTAGATAAAACATAAGTTAAAAGAGTTATGGTTCTGAGCTGGATACAGTTCATGGGATTTATAAGTTTCCATTGCCCGAAGGTGTAACTAGAAACAGCTTGGTAAGCAGTAAGATTACATAACCTTGATAAGAACATATATCAAGATCACTACGGGCGAGGAAGTTATAAGAAATAAAATCTGCATCAGACATATCGACGGGTTCAGTCAGTTCAGAGGGCTATACCATGGACGACAATACAATTCAGCGTCTTGAATTTAAAACGCTAATTGAGCAGAAATGTCAACAAGTCTCCTAATTATTATTTGCCGCAGGTGCTATCCAGTGTAGACGTTTGTCACAACCTACGATCTTCTTGCTGACACAATGTCCCATAAGCATGTGTTAATACATCTTGGATGCTACCCAGAATATGACTAAATAATTGCGCAGTAGAGACTGATACAGATATGAGAATAATGCAATCAGGATATGTATCATATAATACATTGGTAACTACGATGCTTTTCCTAGCCTAGGCGATTCATTGGAATCAGAATGATAGTTGCGTCTCTAGAACGATTTGCAAAACGAATACGACTGTGCTATCATAATCAGCCACGAATATCCTGATTGTATTTCTCGTGAAATAGACAATATGCCCAATAAGAATCCCGAGGAATAGTTAATTGCCTTGGAAAATATAAACATTATCTAATTTTATTCTCGCCTACCAGGCTCAGACCAACATATCTAGAGCGTCATAACCAAATGGCTATAAATGGTATTTGAATTAGAGACATATAATCAACATAGCCATATAATGTACAATCTGGAATCAGAACAAATAATGTCAGCGCACGAACGTGCATATAACACTATAGTAAAATAAAATGTCACATAACCTTGAATACAGAAAACTTCAGCTGGATAACAGAAGAAATAAGATCATTGAATGGTACATATAAATGTATCAAGGAGGGTCTCAAAATAATTTATCAGACGTCAAACTAACGCATCTTGATTAGTCTGATCTTTAAGCCGAAATTGGTATCTAATTAGTAAGAGACAGGCTATTAACTAGGATACAAATATAATAAACGTTCGGCAACTATCTTTATACGCTTTTGTCAAGACAGTAATAAATTGTATCAATTTTTAAATCAGGCTGCATTTATGTTTTTACCGAGTTTTGAAAACCATTAGTTTAAGTGCCAACGATTTTATCTGAAACCTGAGATGCTGATATTATGTCTTTTTGACATAAATTGTCTCATATTTAATAACACACATATAACTTAGCTCGACCATGGTGCTGTACACAATTAGGAATTCCTTTGCCAAATTGGCCGAGTTGAATGCGACTCAATGGACGTAGGTTATGATCGCAATTCGAATATTTGTAAACGTGACAGATGCGTAGAGGCTGACACATTTTTTATTGTTAAGATGTGGCTCAAATGTATTGATGGTGGTCTGAGCTACTGCATAATTAATCAGGAGAAAAAGTTTAGGAAGTCGCCTTAATGCTATCAGAAACGAAAACAACATAACCAAGACGTGTTCGTAATATCTGTACGTTTGTTTCCTTCTATTTTAGTTTGGTGGTTGCATCGATTATGCACAATTAGTTCGTCGCGCTTAGCATTTTGGAGCTGGTTTCCAATGGGATTAAAATGTATATTTCATCTCATAAATACTGTATATGCTAGTACATGGCACATAAAATAAATAATGATTCAGCTTAACCGTTCCATGGTATAATTATGTCATACAGATGTTGTGTTTGTGTAGGGCTTGCTGAAAACCTTCTCTTGGTTATGTAGTGCCATTAAGATAAGGTACACATAAGAAAAGATTTTTCGTGTGTCATAATCAACACTTATTATTCCAATCCAACCATCTGGTCTTGAGTTAAGATGTGTAGTTTCACCTGTGCGAGTATAAATTAATAAATGTGGGTGACAGAGTAATGCTTAACAGAACCAAGAAACGTTTGAAAGAGGTTATATACGGCAAATATCAGCTTTTAGCTGCGAACCTATCTCGGAATCATTTTATGACCTTGATTTAGTAGCAAAATATTTCTGCCACAATCGAAGTATTAATCTGTAATATCATAAATGGACTTTGCAATATAACATCTGCATCACTGAACGGCGGTGTTTTTTCTGGAAATAATGAGACAAAAGTTCCGATCATATATATATATATATATATATATATATATATATATATATATATAATCTAGTGCTTAATTTCTTTTATCGGAGAATACTGAGTCAAACAAAGAAGCGTTCAATGCATTTAATGCTTACCCATGTGGATTTGGATAGTTTCCGGATATGGCAAATGGAATGACGCAAGGTTGGTTGTTTACACACACTACTTCCTTCGGAATGAATGTATCGGTGAAGACTGACTGTGGAAGATAAAAGCACCATTGTAAAATATAATTGTACAAATATAGGTAACAGTGAAATAAAGTATACCACGGTATTTATTTACGTTCAGTCACGTGATTTCTCTGACGTGTTATGCAAATATATATTCTGTTTTTGTTTTATTCATGGTGTATATAGATGGCATATGATCTTTAAATAGGTGCTAAGATGTTATAAAATTCATAATGTTAATAATAAACGTGTGTACAAGTGAAACTGGTAATTAAATATACACACTAACTCTGTATAACGCTGCTAAGGCGCTACCTAGTGTACGAACAGCGCGTAACCTAACTGGTTTCATGAATGATGATATTTTATTGCGAGCTGTCGTGCGCTCTAAATAACCGCATTGTGACATGTTAGTACATATGTTGAAATGAGTGCTATATTTCTTTACAGTTCAATGCTTAATTTGCAAACGTGATTACATTGGTGCAGAACCCTTATCAAGCTTCTGCAAAGCGAGTAAACCAACATAATAGAGACGTGTTAATGCATGATGAGATTTTCTGATGATGAATATGTCTACTGCCCCTGTTAAACAGCAACACGTTTGTTGTCTAAATCAGTAGTCAATAGTTTAAAAGGCAATATAGATTAGTATTATGCTAATTAAACAAAATTTTTAAAGTTTAACTGAAAATGGAAATGTTACATAATGGGCATAATAACACATGAAGGTTTCTGAGTGTATCATGCAACAGGGTAAGGTAAGGCTCTCTCTCTCATTCATATATATATATATATTACATACAAATTATTTTTGCATACAGACACATGATAAAAAGTTGAAATTAATTACTCAAAATCCGTCATTGAAGCCGTACAAATGTCAATGTCATCCAGTGATATTTCGGGAAATAAGGCATCAATTAAAGGCTATTGTAGATTAACTTAAAAATTAGAAGAAAAAAATGTGAAGTAATGGAGTTTGAACAAACATATATCTTTGCACCACATTGTTAGTTGTTAAGTCAATTTTCTGATTCTACTACTGATTGCCTATTCAGCAAAATACACTTTTGCCACGCTGAAAATGCCTAGATGTTGTATAGAAGTAACCGCTTTGAAATAGTTTGTGTCTGTGTGATGTTGACATTTAACATAGCTTTGAAGCATTTTCAGTAATGTCGCAACGTTTTCTGCCGTGTGACAGTTTATAGTCTATATGTCTAGCAGCGGGGCATCAAGTCGCAAAGATTTAGCAAGATGTACCACCCAGTCTCATTATACTGACACCTGGCCGACTTGTCCTAACACTACTCCCTTAATGGTGAACGCCTAGCGAGGCAGCTGTAAATATCATTTTTAGAAGTCTCTAATATAGTAATATTTAGATTGCTTAAAACGGACGTGGTACACTGCTGTTACGTCTCTTTTATGATGCATACATATGCAAAAAAAAATACAAACAAAATAGCCTCTGTGGAAAAATGTTTATGTACAATGTACATATACTCATACTTACACCGTTGTTAAGTGGATCCTTAACTCCATCTGGAATAACTGGAAAAGAAATTAAGAAAGTCGATCTATTTTGCACTATATTTAATTTAATCTCTCGTTGACGTATATGACATTTTCAGACATATGATTTTATTCATCATATGGCTTGTTTAGGTGCAGTTCATGCTTATGCTTGGTGCAACTAATATTATGTTGGCATTCCTTAACATAAAAAAAGTACATAAAGCATATTATGGGAACACTATGGTAATGGGTGTAGTATCATCAATGTGGAAAATCATTCTCTAACATTATATGAATGACGTAAAAGCAAATCAACGCTTACGTTTTACGTTGTGCGAGAAATGGTGGTACAGATCAAACTAAATAATATGACATTTGTGAAGATGTAAAAGAATGTTTATTTTGGATAGCAATACTTATTAAATATAACCAAATGTGGATTTTGTAAACTGCGTAGAAGATACGTTCAGTTTTCGGCAATATAAATGCAATACGACGAATCGCTTGAACATCTAGTCAAGAGTAATGATGACATTAATTTATGAATCATGGCACATAATACCGGATGATCTTTTACAGTAGAAAACAAAAACATTTTTGAAACAAATAATAAATAAGACTAAAGTATGAGCTATTTCTTTTTACGTTTCCATTTATAGGTAAGCTATATTTTAGTGATTTTTTTTGTTGCTTATGTGGACTAAATGTTGTGTCTCTCAAGCGGAGAAATTAGCCAATTTTCCAGGAGCATTTGTTATAATGTACAGTAATTAATAGACTTTATTACAGCATGGCTTTGTTGACAACAATGGGTATCTACCAAATGTCTCAGAATAAATAATTATATGGATATGTTTAGGCATACGTGTTTAGTAATTAGAGACAGTAATAACTGCTTGCATTAGGTCTTTAAGTCGTGTTTGTCTTGTATAGCGTCAAGTATCAATACTCGGCTAGGAAATGCAAACTCGTGATTTGTACAATTATGAAACAAGAAAAAAAAACATACAAGTGTGAAGTTTCGCGATGTATGATTAGTAGTTAACTAGAGAGAAAGTTCTTTAGGAATTTACTCATTTTAAGAGCCTTTCATTAACCCAGTACTAGTGTTTTGAGGTTCTGGGAAATAAGGGAAACATGGAAAATCAAATCACGCTATCGAAGGAGTTGAGATTGAGTCATCATGAAACTGCTCGAATGTAACAATACCATTGAACCTTAATTGTCATCCAAACTGACCCGCAGCAATAATTATGATTGGACAACACTGACCTCTCATTGTAAATATCACAACGCTAAAACTTTGCATCAAAATACCATGCATACTGTAGTTTAAAGGAAAACAAATCTAAGAAACATTCTCATCCGAGAAAAACTAACAAAATCCTCACCAAATAAATTACAATTGAATCATGTGAACCATATGTGGATACATAATTCAGATATGTTAATACGTACTGGAAATCACATTACTGTTTCGCTATATCATAGATGAATGTGAATTCTGTAGTTGTTCTTTAATTCATCATAATCATGACCTTTGACTTTATCAATTTGCTTCTTTCTTTAATAATGAGGAAATATTTCGAAAGTTTGATCTAGATTATAAAATTAATGTCCATGTGCATAAAAAAGATTATTTTTTTTGAGTAAAGACTTTGAATTTTGATCTTTTAATATCGAACTCGAACTTCTTATTCTTTGTGCAACCGATTCACAACGTTGTCTATAGACTGTTGATGTTAAACTAATGGTATTATGCTAAAGCTGGTTTCTACTTTCACTAATAGTAGCTATGATCTATGATATCCTGGACCTTTAAATTAATTGGTGTCTTCCGGGCAATTAGCGAAAGCCATTGAAACCGACTGTTAACTGAAGATGAATAGTAAGTTTAGTTAATTTACAATTCTCTCATTTATTTCAGTCACGGTTCAAGATTTGGAAACAAATTTGCAACTGCAAACGGTGGACAACTTGACATACTATTTATAAACCATTTCTTTCAGGCACACTACCATTGACCATTGATACTTTGACTTCGATATCGATATGATTATGTCTTACCCTTTGTGGAAGTCATTAGCATATTTTAGAAACTGTTAGATGGTGGAAAACTCAGATTATTTCGCAGAAACCACATTGATGCGGACCAAGGGTCTAATCTCTGTAGAGTGCGATATTAAAATTATCTAACCTGTACGATAATTTTATCTAGTCGTATTTATAAACAAATATGATAATATTGTCAAGCATTCTCATGAAGAGTCTTTGGATGACACACCCTGTTCCTTTTGTGCATAAAGTCAATACTCTAAAATGTATTCTATATATCTTGATTTAACTCCTAGAAATCCGGAATTACTGTGTCCTTAAATGAAATTTAATTACTAGGCCGCCATGCGGATGCATGATTCTATCTCCAGCTTTGGAATATTATGTTTAGTGATGTTTGCAAAACAAGGGAGCTTGTGCATGCAGGCAAGACGATGGGTGCTGTTTATCCTTGGACAAAGGTTCAAAGTTCGTACATTTATAATAATAAAAATCATCTTAGCATTATAAAGCCTTCTAATATTATGCATATATGTTTTCAAAAACTTAGAGAAAAGGAAAGAAGACAAGTGAGACGGAGATAAAGGTTGGTGAGATCTTACCATCCGAGCAGTTTTGTCCCTTGTAGCCCAAAGGGCAGAAGCAACTTCGGACATCATGATTGACTTCACAATATCCATGTTTACATGGCGAGTCCATTGCAAGACAGGGTCCTTTTGAATAAAATGAAAATAATATATATATATATATATATATATATATATATATATATATATATATATATATATATATATATATATATAACAACTAGGACACACACAAAATGTAGGCTTTACTTTCTTCTGCTTAAGACCTTTGGAATCGATCTTCTATTAGGCGTAAGATACTATTATTTTCATATTCTGGACTGTAGATGGTGTTACAGTTACATTCCATACCTACCATTGCAATAGGACGAATACAGTGCACATGCTATGTCACATGTTCCATACATTCTTAGAATATGGTATGTTATACACTGAGGCAACAGGCAGCCTAGTGATCTAAGGCGCTTACAGATAACTGACATCTTACTTCTGTCAGGGTTGTTTCGAGTCACGGCCAACGTTGCTATGTCGGAATTTTTTCCAATTGCTTCTCTTAGGTTGCTGGTTTGTCTAAAGGTTTTCACGAGTTTTTACTCTACCAAGTGTGATGGCGGCCTTAAAAATTACTTCTGTCAGGGTTGTTTCGAGTTACGGCCAACGTTGCTATGTCAGAACTCTTTCCAATTGCTTCCCTTAGGTCGCTGGTTTGTCTAAAGGTTTTCACGAGTTCTTACTCTACCAAGTGTGATGGCGGCCTTAAACATTCGAAATCACCGAAACCAAAATGTTTTACATCGACGGACCATCGTGATCCTGTATATATTGAGGAACAGATGAAACTGCCAAAATATTAAATGGACGAGTAGTGTAACATTCAATTTTATTTGTCCTGAATATGTATGTGTACGTTGCATGGAGATAAAGGGTAATCTCACTTGTTCTTTACCGTCCACTCTTTCCCCTTCCAAGTTTGTTCCTGACAGAAGCTAATAGAAATAAATCTATTATAATTAATCAAATTTATTTAAACCTTGTACATCTGCCTTGCATCAAAGCATGTCAAGATCATACAGATGCTGTCTGGTTCCAACTGTATATTTTGGTTTATCATTTGTAGGTATTATAGCAGCGAAATTATATTTTTTACACTGGCACTTTAATGACTTTGTGATTTGGATCAGATCATATTTAGTAGGTGACATCGCAAATGAATTTCAATGAATGTGTAAATTCTAAAGTATGAAAAGGTTAGTCGTCAAGGAGAGATAAAATATTCGTAACAAGGACTCACCTTTCTCGCAAAATTGACCCGTGTACTCCTCTCCACAGATACAATTGATAGTGGAATTAAGTTGTTTCAAACATCGCCCGGTATTCTTACATGGGCTTGGTAGACACGGATCTAACAATCAAAGTTGGGAACATGAATTAAATGTGCATAAGGACTCGAATGTGTGAATATTATCTTTAACATTGGTATATTAGGACAACACTATTAAAAATATAGATTGTTAAAAGTACTTGAATGCATGATTATATTGTATTGTAACAAATTTTGAATATGCGCCATTTGCAAGGCTCTCATGTTATAGATATCATATATTTTCGAATTTACTTGCTTGATTGTGGGAAGTCGGTGTTGGGGAGATAGTCCGTAGTCGAAACAGTAACCATCGACTAGGGGTATACGTTACAGCGTGCAGTGTCGATGAGATTTCATGATAGTTGGGGTAATTACGTAGTGAGCTGAGGCCAGAGCCACATAAGTGACCCTGTAGCCATGTAGTCCCTATTCAAAATTTAATTGTTTGGATTGACTGTTAAACATCATGTACATAATTTGTGATGGTGTTTGTTAAATTTTATAATGGAATAATTGAGAAGTAAAGGTTTCGTCATCTGGGGACGCCTTTTCTGTTGTATGATGGTAAAAATGGTGTAGAGTTATAGGCGAAATGAGACTTAAAATCATGATTTGCATGATCTAGTTTAGAGTAGGGAAATTTGTTCCCTGTGTTTGGTATTTTAATTGTATATTTTCACAGCGCCGCCAAAAACTGACCCTACTTTACGGCAATGTAATAGTTAGAAATCATACAATTATAAAGTTGGCATGCAAGTGTGGCGTTGTAATGCAAATGTTATATATATTGTCATACATTGAATATAGAAAAATCATTTATAGTTTGGGCGCGTTGAAGTTTCCAGTTTGCACCATTAGTTGCAGAGAAGTCGTTGGAAAAAGGGAAACATGTGACTTCTACCTGGAATTACGCTAGGTCGAATTCACTCGGTATAGAGAGGCCTATGGTTTATTATAGTATTTAGAATGCGTATTATGAGGACAGCAAAATTAGGTACAGAGATCGAAGTGAAAGTACTAATATTATATTGGAAATATAGTACTCCATACATTATATCATTCTTGAAAGCCTCAAACGTAAAACAATAAAATGTGCAGTACAATTACCTTTACTTGGATCAATTACATCGATGGTAAAACAGCGCTTCTCACCATCTGTTTCACTGAATAAAAGTAATGTATTACAATAGTCAAGTCACAAAATGTTCCAAAAACAAAATAGGTACACATTTACCAAGGATTAGCATTTTAATTTTTCTAAACGTAAACATCCACTCAGTACTTGGAAAGACAATATATGTCACATTTTGTAATTTTTGCGAGACATGCTTCTCCTGAAATTCAATATGAAACATGTAAAACTTAATTTAATATTACATTTAGTTACCATAATCGTTATTACTGAAGTAAAATACGTTTCAATATAATTGATTGAAATTGAAAGGTATCCTTTTTAATGTTCCTTTCTTTAAGACAGATATTTTTTAGTTTGCATATCATTATATACGATATGGAACATAAGAGGCCAGCTCCCATGTGAAGTTTAGTAATAAATTGTAGCGTAATATATACCCAAAATTCGATAATTGATCAACGTTTTATGCATACGGAATAAAAAAGATAAAGGTAAAGTGTTATAAACTCATTTAGAACATTTCATTGAACATTTAAAGATTAAATAAATTTGTTGTTGGTGTCAAGTATGCAAGGGGAAATAACTTTAGATAAGTGAACGGTCAAATTATCAACGATTAATTTCCATATCTGAAATATAAGGTAGTTTGTATATATTCTAACTCACACAGTAGCGCATACAATAGAACGTCGCATGGACCTATGCGGGTATGCGACAACTGTGTAGCTTCGGCATCTCATTAGATACTATTCTGGTTAAACCAGAAATGTTCCAAATACAGAACTTAATTTGACTAATCCCCTGCCCGTCGTATAGCACATTCATATGAAAAAATGGCCTATGTCAGGCTTCAATTTACTTTTAAAGCTACAAAACCCCGCAGTGAATCATACATCCCAAATTGAGTCTGTCATATTTCAACGATAATAATAATAATAATAATAATAATAATAATAATAATAATAATAATAATAATAATAATATTATTATTATTATTATTATTATTATTATTATTATTATTACTGATATTAATAAAATGTAATTATTTATTATTATTATTATATCAAATTAACTTTTGCGTTAATCCGAACGTATGATTTTTGTTTCAGTTGTAATGGTAATATATTGTTCATAAGGTTGCGTAGATAATAAAAGACTATTTTTCAACGTGAAAGAACATTGGACTCACGTCGAACTTTGGAACCTCTTGTCAAGAATGGCTCTGAAGGCCACTCACTAATACGGAAATTCCCTACTGTTGAATGTTTGGGTGTTTAATATTTATTATGTAATGTATTTATGTTATTTAGAAATCAAAGTTTCTGAATCGTTTGGAAGTAGCATATGAAATATAATGCATTTAAAACAAAAATTAAGTTTATAGGTACACTTATGCTCCATTAATAAGCAGAATACTTTCAACAATAACCATTAGAAAACAATGCAAGGCGAGTGTGATAGAGTTACTCGTTCTACTCTATAGTAACATTATATTTTAACAGTGGTTTCATACATCTCGGAAGATGTTGCTCTATATCATTCACATCGTTATGGATGCTACATTTATGGGAATAATAGTTGTACTTTTATTTTGATAATGTGTAATTTTAACACGCTGCTAGATTATTTCATTTCACCTAAGAATTAAAAATTAGTAAGCATACACTAATACACGTCTCTAATAGGTACTTTGTTAAGTTGTCAATTGTCAATACGAAATCATGAGACCAACCATAGAGACGAAATAGTGTAGCTTACGCTGCGTTAAGACAAAGGGGGTGAGGTCCTTGGTCAGGAAAACTGAATGATACGTCTGTAAAACAGTCAGCTGCCCGAGGTATTACAGTCTGTACATATACTTTTGCTGAGGCTACAACGTCATGGCTGAAAGTATAAGAAAGATCTAATTATTTTGTACACTTACGTAACTTTTAGTGCGTTATGTTACATGGGTGATACTGAGAAAAAGCAATGTTAGTGATACCTGTTGAATCATTTAAATAGCGAACTATCCCTAAAATGTCAAAGAACCATTATTTCAAAAACAATTTAGCGGTGATTAAATCTGCTAAAACTCATTTCGTATATTAGCACACAAAATTATGCTTAAATATGACAAATGAGGTCATCTATGTAAAGTGTGTAAAGGGAGAATTGTTTGTTTTCCGTTCCCTATACACCTACTCAGCATATTACTAATTCGTTTCTTTTAACTTTGTCTGTGTATGTGTTACATCACATCAGTAAAAATTTAGTACATTTTATGACATAATTGGCGTCATATTTTTCTTAGATTTTTAAATGTAGATAAACAAAGATAATTAGAGACACCGGTGTAGGAACAAAACGAAAAAATAATTTTCAAGATAGACGAACCAACAAACGAGCAAAGACGCGTTGAGATGGCTTGCTCACATCTCGCACAGTCTGATGATGGGATCGACGGAAACTAACTTTACTGAAATATCAGTGATATAAACTTATTATTCATATTTTATGCTCAAATTACCCCATCCAAATAAGAAACCAATCAATAAAAGAAAAAAGAGGGGTTAAACCAACACAACATACAAGCAAACCAAAATAACACCGTTGATTATATACTGATGGAATCCTCACAGTAAGTTATAAGAAAGAGCATAATATATAAATATATACTATGTGCATGTCTTACGTGAATCATGCTGAGTTAATTAATATTAAATTCACAATATAGAGATTTTACAGGTACGTTGAAAGACTGATTGAATGTATGGGACTAAATAAATTATATTATAATAGAACCATATCAGTGTGTACATACATATTTAATATATTTGTTCACAAGCAAATCATTCGATACTCAAGGTTGCGTTTTGATTAATATTAACAGAAGTACAGAATGCCACGGATTTAATTGTGCTTTTTTTTTATAGGAGATATAAGTGGGATATTACCATATTTTGCACGTAAGGAAAACGACAGAATTAGGTAATATTGAATAGTTGCTTAATGTCTGAAAATATAAATTGCCACATTGTTGTATAATTGATCCTTTAGAGTATATCGTCCCTGTATGTTTTAAAAAGCTTACCATATGGAACTATTGTCTTTATTTGTAAAGACAAACATATGACATGATTGGTTGGTCTTGCAGGTCAATTGGGACTGTCCTTTGGGTGTTGGATCAACGAACTTGAGCGTTTTCTGAAATGAGTGTTCAAAGCTAAAAGACTTCTGATATTCAATTATATTTTTTCTTTTGATCATGGGATGCTGTTCAAGAATATCCTCTCCAAGCAAAACATCGCATGTTGCAATATATTAGAGTCTATGAATATATCACCTGTCATGCTTTGTACGATCGTTTTTAACCTGTCTCTTAGAAAAGGAATGTAATATTTTCTAAGATTTCCGAGGTTTTCTGGCTCTCAAGAAAGATTTGTAAAAAGAGCTACTTACCCTATAAAACAAACGTGCAAAAGCTATTTTCATACAATGACTTAGTTAATGAGTTCAATCCTTCATTTCCTACTTGATTTTTATCTGACATGTGTATCTATTATTATTACAAGAATGACACCATGATTATCATGCCTGTCACTCTGCGGATACCGATTGTGATAGATTCCGTAGTTATAAATATAAATAGTGTGTGTTTCATTTAAAACTAATTCTAACAAGTCTTAACATTACATATCAACTTTCAGTGTTTCATATGTCTATATTAATGTTCAATAATTTTCAATACATTTTATTACATTAATGCAGATATCAGGGACTTTTATGGTAGCTAGGCATTATAAGTAACTGTACATACATTTTAATATCACATTAGAGACTTTAAATGACTGATGTACCGTAATCTTTCAGGTCGTTGTGTTTTGGCCTATTTAAGTCCTCTATACTACTTAGTGTAGTATATTCATTTTCTAAGATAAAGAGTTATATTCTGATATGAATATCTTCAAAACAAGTCTCAAAATATAGCGTAACTTCACTGACAGGCTACTCGTGTAATTTCGAATACGCCCGCCAACGTACGTTTGAGCGTTACTACTATATATATATATATATATATATATATATATATATATATATATATATATATATATATATATATATATATATATATGTGTGGGTGTGTATGTGTGTGTGTATGTGTGCTTATCTTAATTTGCTATTACTTACATTTTGTTCGGCATATTCTTGCGCCTTCCTGATAAGTGTTTCTTAAAAAGGAAATCGTATTATCTTTTTATAATATCTACATGGATTCACATATATTGATTACAATCGATGATTTACGACTTCTATTGAATTCTATCCAAATAATATATGTTACAGAAGCTATATTTATCGGCAACCAGCATTCATATGAAAGAGGCATGTACTATGTTATATATATATATATATATATATATATATATATATATATATATATATATATATATATATATATAAGTGAAAACTATACCTACTATGTGATAATGTATTTAATGACCTTGAGAAATATATTCAATGTTCAAAATGGACTTTTTTAGTTCTGCAATTTCTAACTACAAGAACTATGTCATGGGTACTAAAACTGGATGACATACCGTGATATGTATTGTAATTTCAACTGTATTCCAAATTGCAATACAATGTTATTTAGTTGTACGTAAATAAGACATACATGAGAATTTAAATAGCTACAAATCATTAATTTATAAAGACTTATGATTCGACCTGCAAATTAGCGACGCAGATGTAATACTTAATACTCAGAAGTATAGAGGAAATTTAATTTAAGCATCTATTAGATTTAAAAATGCTCATAACAATCTTGCATAGTGCACTGTATTAAATACATATTTCTTAGGTAGTATATATATTAGTGAAAGTTTGTATTTACAAACGAAATATGTGTTTATTTGTCTGGGGAGTTTTTTATAGAGTAAACAGACTGGAAAATACGAATATTTGCTTACGATCTTCGATGTACAGTATATTGAAACATCTAGATGAAAGTCCTCTTCCATCTGCTCCGCTAAAAAATGAAGCAGTCGTTTTAATCCTGTCACGGTTACATTCATATAAGAATGGAAACGTATTGACCTTGGTGAATTAGATCAGAGAAATGATCAGAATGATGATACAATGTCAATGATAATACAAAAAACATCATCAGCATCAACATCATTACCTTCTTTTTTCCTTCACGTTTGATTTGAAACCACAAATGCATATTATAACTCATGGTTACATTGTCGTCAAGATATGAAAAAATATGAAAACATTTATTAGCTACATATAGTATAATTTGGGATTGTATGTTTCATATTTATATTTTCTAAAATCAAAATAACATAATTTTAGAACACGGAAAACGTGAAAAATGCAAAATGAATAACTATCACTTTAGTAGAGTTGTTAAAAAAATCATTAACGTTATAACCAATTGTTAAACAATGTCAACGCATATAAAAGTTTAACCTTTCATGAGCCTCGAGACAAATATATTGATGTCCTAAAAAGTTTCTGCCCGGAAGTGCTTCGATGATGATCAATGAATCGAACATGTTCTGTATTCCAGGAACATTCGGAACCTTTAAAGGTGTAGATATCTTTAATAAGCTTTTCAGACCGTCAGAAATGTACTGTACTCCAACCGCTGGATTAGACCTGTAATTAAATTGTAACCAAAGTTCCTGTAATCTTTTACGGGGAACCTTTGTAATGCAAAATGTCTTCATGTTAAATTATTTTATTAAGTGTTTATGAGAAATGCACAACGTGTTATAGCTAGCTTAAAGATATAAGGATAATACACTGACGTGCAAAAATAGTTGTTAAAGCAATAGATATCATTATAGCTGCACACCCCATCTATCATCAAATGTCACCCGAACATACATAATATTCGCATTCAAAGATGAGTGAAAAATTTGCATTTTATGAATAAAATAAATCTAAAGAATATATATATATATATATATATATATATATATATATATATATATATATATATATATATATATATATATATATGACTCTCTTGAATACTGGGGAGTTTTGTTTAGAGTAAATTTAGAGTAGATTTAATGATTTATATATATATATATATATATATATATATATATATATATATATATATATCTTGATTTCATAATCACCGAGGAGGGATCAAGAGCAGACATTTTGTCATGAAAAGCACAACCAACGGCGGCTTTATCAAAGCCATGACCCATCTGGCGAGAAGAATATCTGTGTAAACACTAAACTCAGACTAATGAGAGCACTAGTCATATCAATCTTTTTGTATTCACGAGAGGCCTAGACCCTGACTGCAGAATTACAATCCAGGCACTTGAAATGAGATGCTACAGAATCATATTTGGCATCTCTTATATGGGCCACATCACAAATAAAGAAGTGCGTAACACCATTAGATACAAAGTAGGCCATTATAAAGACCTCCTCACCACTGTAATAAAGGGAAATCTGAAATGCTATAGCAATGTCATAGAGTGAACAGTCTACATACAACAGTACTGCAGGCAGCGTCCAGAGTGGCAGAAGGAGAGGTTGACAGAGAAATATGTGGACTGACAACATCTGAGAATGGACCAGAAAAAGGTTTGCAGAGACAAAGGCACTGGCGATGATGAATATATATATATATATATATATATATATATATATATATATATATATATATATATATATATATATGCATACATAAAAATAAACCTTTTTATTAAAACTGTTATTCTGTATAATGCACATAAAATAAATTAAAAAGAATATAAACATAAAAAGAAATATATCATACATATTTAATCAGAACTCAGTTTATATACTACAAGTGTATGGGATGTATAATACTTAAAATAAAATATTCGATAACTGTTTAATCATACTATATTAAAAATACCTTTCAAAGAATTAGGAAACTTATTTTTACGAATTAGTTCATACAAGCACCTGCTATTTATTCTGTAAATTAGAATTTAAAATTGTATTGTTAACTAATTGTAAACAAGAGACGTAATTAAAGATATGTATTATACGTTAAATGATAGGAAAAGGTAAATATAAAACTGTTGATAAACGGCCCTTATTCCATTACTACGGATCAAGGACGGAAACCATTCGTGTCAAAATTATATGGTATCTAGGCCATGTACTAGAATATATATAGCAAATATTATGGCTCGGTAAAGTTTTGCTAGGTTAATAATGCAGACATAACTTTGAAATACTCATTACTGAATTATGAGCTGATTTTTGTTAAGGCTAGAATATACAATGAATGGTTCAAACGCATATAGGTCAAAACAATACCGCAGGGTTTATAGTTTGTTTTAATGCAACACAAATATGCATCAAAGATAGGTTGCTGCCAAGAAATAAGGTTTTATCGTGAATATTCATATATTTAAAGTAGGCAATAACATGCCATGTTTCAAATATCTGCAATCATTTATTGCTTTTCATTTTCAATTATTGAAAATATCAGCACAGTCACGTTCGTAATTTTACGAAATACATTCATATCGGATGAAATTGGCAGTTTGCAACGCTCGGTGGAAGCAGGGAGTACTAAGGATCACGCGCAGTACACAAGCAGTTTCTGGTACTACCGTCGAGTTACTTAAGGCTGATTACTTTATGTTGTACTTAATGAGTTCTAAGATGAAACTGGTGTGTAAAGTGACACCAAAATCATAAGAGAGAGAGAGAGAGAGAGAGAGAGAGAAAGAGAAAGAGTTGTTTTCTTTACGAAATACATACCCGCCTGAAATAAATACCAAAAACTGGCATCGTTTACCATTATAACATGTAATTGTACTGCCATC
This sequence comes from Unio delphinus, assembly GCA_029339505.1. Lineage (NCBI taxonomy): Eukaryota > Metazoa > Mollusca > Bivalvia > Unionida > Unionidae > Unio > Unio delphinus. The sequence continues at coordinate 10,044 of JAQISU010001252.1, read as the reverse complement.
TGAGAATGTGGGTTCCACGAAGGTTACCTAAAGATAGGAAATACGTGTAGTTTTACGTTGCACTGTGGAATTATGTTATAAACGTGAATTTCCAAATTTGCTGTATCGCATTCTCTGTATGAATGTATCTTTTGACAATGTCTTGCTCGGTCAATTAGAAGCCATACAGATCCAAAATCAGCAGGTGAGAAGATTGCATATGCAAATATTGGGGTTCAGAAAGATGTCAACACAACTAGTAAATATATTCACATAAGGAATTGCAGAACAAAATGTTTAGAAAATCGAAATAAATAAGAAATGTAATTTGCACACATTGACTTATATTCACTTGATGTTTGAGATGGTGTCTCAAATTGCACCAGGTAGCTAATGGACAGTTGATTTTGTAATAGGATACAGTTATCTATTTAGGATTATGTGTGTCAGTTATGTTTATACCACAGACAAAACTTCATATGCACATGAAAAAGAGCTTTAATTGCTTTTATTGACCAATATGTTTTAATAATGTAAAATACACATTAAAAAATCTGAAGACAACGACACTGTACATTGTTTGACGGTACAAAATGTATGCATTACATACAAAGAAAACTAGAGTGCAATAGGCGAACCATCACATGTTGCATGCCATTATTTAGCACAATGGCGAGTCGCATGTTACGCGAAGGCTCAGTTATATTAATCTTTCACATAGTTACCTGCTGGGTAGGAAGAAACGTTTTCCCTGGAAGAGAAAAGAAGTATGCTTATGATGATATAACTTTGTGCTGAACATTCGTTTTCACCTAAACAGATCACATATTTCAGTAAGTCATTAAAAACAGACGATTATGAAAGCAAATGTATTTTGGAAATAGCTAGAAACCTATCTAATGTGTTTTAACGTCTCGCATATGGTCAGTGGACTCTTTGAATGTATGTGAAACAAGTTTCAACATTGGTTAAAACACAGTAAACGTGGTAGTTTAATTGAGACCACTGCATCTTTCTTTAATATTATTTAGTAATAGATGAAAATCTTAAAGCCATTTAGCTATTTATTACAGCAATTCATAAAATTATAGAGTTGCCTACTCTTTCAAATTAAAAAAGGGTGGGGTAAGATATATTACAACAGTGAGCTGACTGCCATTTTATAATAATAAAGTTATTTTTACAAATTTAAATATTAAATGTGTTATTCCTGATTTTAATCGGAATAAACATTGGAAGGAAGCCACGTGTCAAACGTAGATAGGTTTCCACTTTCATCACCGAACTAACATATGTTTCCTCTTTGATATTAATTGTTGGTAATTAATATACACTTGTGATGTTTAAAATGTAACTTACGAGTCCACTTCAATTTATGTCCGTGCTTACTTTTTCATGGTTCGTTATTATTACGTGCAGCGTGTGTACACGAACCAACGACAATTTAATAATAGTGCTTCGGCCACGGAGGGTCATTTAGCACTGTTTAATCCAGCATAAGTTGGTTATTTAATTACTCCATGGGGAAGGAATTGTGCCGCATCCCCCGGGCATGTACGCACTTATAATGCTATTTAATTTGGTCGTTAGGTCGGAGTCGCTATTGAGCGACTATCGACCAGAATGAAAGACCCTGGGTGAGTGGGTATAGACCCAACACACACTCAACCCTATTAGCCAATCGGAATCGAGCTAGTGGATGTGCAATGGCACAAAATAATGATGAGTGAAAAATAGTTTTCACATATCGTTATGTTGAGAGTTTCTGGTGGTGTCAAAGAAAGAAAGGTACTCAGCGAGCCAGCCCATGGATGTCGTTAGCCTTGAAACGCCGGAATCGTACTTATTTCAAATCAAGTCCAGTTTTATTAATTGACGGAACAAATACCAATAATGTGTAAACCACCTGTTCAAGTACATCAAATCCATAAAGTCGTAGAATATTTCATCTTTCCTAACAATACCTATTTTGTTACAAAAAGGTGTACATTTTGTTAGTTCCTAACAAATCTGAATGCTAAAATGTCAATGCGACATAAATAAGTAAGTCACTGTTTGGTTAAATAGCTTGTTAATTTTGAGCGGTGTTCAAACTTGACCAAGTCAGGATTCGGAAAATAGATTGTTCGAAAAGGGTTCTCGTACCAAATGAAAACCCTATTAACCAGGCAATGATAGCAGCGACCTTGAGTCCATTTTGCTTTCGTCTCAGCAATGTGGCTGGGGTAGCTTCTCCGGTATATGGGTCTCGCAGGGTCCCTCATGGTGCCCATTTCGTCGAAATCTCTTTAACGTCCATGCAACAAGATACCAGGTCAGGTTCTAGTTTTTAGCACGATCATATGGCAGGGTCTCTTCATGCTTCAGCTTTCAGTACACGTGTGCAAGCTAAAAAACATGTGTTGGCCGCCATTCTTCTTACTGACTCCACGCAGTTATTCCTCGTGCTATCCGCCATTTTCCTTTGTCCTGGCATGCGTTGGGGTTATTTATTCCCTGAAGTTCTTTACAGCGACGGTCCATTCTAGCAGGGTCGTTCCTTATCATTTGACCAAGATACCGTGTTAACTCATGACTACGTTATCTTTTTAATTTGCAGTCCTAAATGGCCCTTGTCTGCTGTAGTCCAACGTCGCTGCGTCTTCAGGCGAAGACCGGTCCTGCCTGATTCGTGTTCACCGCCCAACTGAATATGATGATGATGATGATGAAGTGTGTGTACACTACCAATGTTATCTTCATCGCAGATTGTTTCCATAGATCTATGTTAAGCGCCATCTGACTGGTCATATGTCATGCATCTTCAACAGCGATTGGACCTCAGCTGTTGTAACGGGTAGCAAGGCTCGTGCCTTATTACTATAAATACGGCTGCGTTTGGGGGTTTGGGGAGAGCTTCGGACAGCGTTTGTATTGTACACATAATTTGTCAAATCCAACTTCTCCACCTCAGTAAGGTTCCGTTAACGTGACTAGTTATGTGGGAAGAACAGATACGTCAAATTGCTCACTTCGGTATGCGAACTATATTGACCGAATATACGCTGTTACTTTTTCTTAAGCGCCTGATCTAATTCAACTTTGGTAACTTTACCGAATGTTACCACCTTTACCAAAAACTCAATCCATTTTGACCGAGCTCTTCAAGTGTATTTATCCGTGATGAGATGCTTTTATTATAATTCCAATTCGCTTTTCTTGTACAATATTTACTTGTAACAGCTTTAGCCCGTTTAGGGTTAGGTATATTGCATTGGTAGGAAATCCCAACCTGACCTAGTTTTACTATGTTTTCAATCAATAACAGAAGAAGCTATTTAAATGTACTCCTCAGCAACTCGATAATACAGCCATACTTATGTCAATGTCTTCCAGTGACCTTTCTGGAAATGAAGTGTGACAGTTTATAGTAATGTCTAGCACTGGGGCATCAAACATGATGTCCCACCCATTCACATTATCCTGACGCCGAACCGACCATTCTTAACACTAAACTCTTAATGCTGAGCGCGAAGCGAGGCAACTGTTAGTACAAGTTTTAAGTCTGTGGTATGTTTCGTCCAGGGATCAAACCCACGTGCTGCAGTATATCAGGCGGATGCTCTAACCACTGAAAGGAGCTCTTAAATGTTTACAATTAAATTCGTATATCTTATTCTCAGATGAAAGCAGTATAAATAACTTGCTCTTCCTCATTATCAAAATATCTTCAACAACTGAATACTGATTTAAGTCAAATACACTACTTATATATGTGGCAACATAAAAAGGATTGCATTTAATATTGTCAACAAGGTTTCCGTTCATTATTAAAGAAACTTCATTTACAATTGCTGAAGTGTTTGCTCCATGTGTAACTGTATTTGGGATCATTTTTGGAGTCCATGAACATTCCTGACAAGGAGTTTGCTCCCGAGGTTTGTGACACTTATTTGTAGATTATGCTCCTAGTAAAATTCCCTAGAAAGTCTTTCTGCATTCATAACGGCAACATCTAAGTCGGAGAATTCATTTCGCCTCAAGGAACGATGCAATGTTTTGATGAACTTCGCAAAGCATCTAAATCCTTGCTTTTTTATGGAAACACGACTTTTTGTTACAGTCCTCCTTGTCTACGTGTGCGACGCTGAAGTGCTGAATAAACGTATCCCAATAGACAAAGAGTTTCAATTTTTTTTAACGATATATACATAAGGAGGAAAAAGGTTGTAATGTATCCTGGTTGAGTTCTTATGAATATTGTTTCCATTTTAATTTTATTTGGTAGCTCATTATCAGAATCAGTTTCATTAGAATGTTTTATATGCTTTGTTGACATTTTTATCTACATTAATCCGAACGAAGAAGACTAAATAATAAACGGAATTTACAATTTGTAATGACATTTTTTTTGGGTGGGGGAAAGAGGGAAATCGTAAGGCTTACGCTAATGGCGTATGGGAAAAAAACTAGTGTTTGGATTTTGTCCTCCAAGTATTTACAACACAGTATGAAAACAATCGGTGAGTTAAATACCTAACATTTAGAACAATAACTGCCCTTCAAATTAGTTTTGAAATAAGTATGCATAATTGTTACATGTAGAAAGAGATCAATGTTTTACGAGAGAACAGAACTATTCTAATGAAAAAATTAAATAAATTCTAAATGAAAATTCGCATGAAACATGATAAGGAAGAACTTTACTATTGTTCAGCAATTGTTGTATTTGAAATATGAATTTGTTTTAAAACGTTTTAATTTTTTCTCAAATGTTCATTAACATGTTTAAGCGATGAAGTCTTTATTCCATCGTCCGCCGCTAACGTACTCGAAAAATATGCTACATGGAACGTTAACCTTTCTGGAAACAAAAGGTAACCAATTAAAAACTACTAATATTATACAATGTTCGAATTTGCATGGCCACACTGATATCAATTTTAATGATTAGCAACAATATCCTAATTTCGATATAAAAATATCATAATCTGAAAACGAATCTTGCCGCGAACAAAACTTACCCATGTCACAATTCGCAAACCCCAACAAAACTTACCCGTGTCACAATTCGCAGACCCCTCATATCCAAGACTACAATGGCATATACCACCTGTTGTGCAAACCCCATGTTTTGTGCAGGAATCTGCATTACAACCTGGAAGATAGGCAATAATTGTGCATGACTATAATTGTTGAATTATATATCTATGTACATTGTTGAATTATGTATTTGTCTGCTTTTGATCAAGACAAAAGCAATCCAACTATGCAGTGTTCACCAACGGTATTGCTTCACGCTGAACGGTTTCATAACACTTTCTGATATACATAACATACTGGCATTCGGCATACTATATACAAAATGAATATATGCTAAACATGTGCATTGAGCGGTTTCAAACTTTTAAAAACCAATGTCCAGTATGAGTTGGAACTACATAGGTTCAAATAAACTATACAAGAATTGAGAAAACTGTTCTTGATTTTAGTTTATATATATATATATATATATATATATATATATATATATATATATATATATATATATATATATATATATATATATACACATATATATATATATATATATATATATATATACATATATATATATACATATATATATATATATATATATATATATATATATATATATACATACATATATATATATATATATATATATATATATATATATATATATATATATATATATATATATATATATAATATATATATATTCTTATTAAGTATGTTATCGACATTACCATGAAACAGTCGAAGAATACATTACTCAAATAGTTTTTGATATAATCAGTTAGTATTTGGTGTTACGGTCTACTTGCTATCTATAACTATTCATACATCTACATACATTGAATAATTCAACATATAATAAAACGGTGACATTATTTATAAAAAAAATGTATATATTCTCTTGATTTGATAGGTCTTTTTGGATTCATCAGGTTTAATATTAAAACTCGAACACAAAAATGCCTCTTATTTCTGTTAAATATTAGTCCAACAATTATGCGTATTTTTTTAAACTTTGATGAGATATTAAATGACATGGAATAACTTTTCATTGGTTGTATTCCTTACAGTTTATGTCTTGATCAACTTGCGTCGAAGAATGGTGGTTGAAGCCAGGTAGTAATACATTTTGGAATCTCAAATATTTGTGTTTCCTGACATTTGTACCATCAGCATAATATCAAACCACAGTTGAACTCTTTCAAACCACGAATATATTCAACAATTAGAACATCAACCAGAACTAAAAATTGGGTCTCCTTGCCTATTGAATTGTTCGCGGATAGTGAGATCATGGGAATAAAACAGGCCTTCAATTTCTTAAATATAAGTCTTACGTTAAGACAAGGATTAAGATAATTAGTTAATATACTTTAAATCACACTAAATTTTAGCCCCTGTGTCAATTATTTAATTATTAATTACAGGGACTCGCATTGGCGCAATTCAGACGAGATCAATGAAAGCAGTGATTTTACTAACCTGAAACATCACATGATTTCGTCTGTAGTGATGTGTTACATCTGTCTGCGTCATAAGAAAAAGTTGGTATAAAGATACATCATATTTGCTGTTGTGTTATATATCTCTAAAATTGACGATAGAGCAATAAGCAATTAAAAATTCGAGTATCATAAGTGGTGATGGCGCGATGGTAACATATATATTACTTGCAATGTGTCAATAATTAAAATTTCTTAAATTTTAAATTTAGACAGTCTCAATATCAGAATGAAGCTTAATTAGCGAAGAAAAACGTTTTGAATAACGATTTCTGACACTGGTGAGACGAATCCTATTTCATTTATTATTATGTTGTAATTACGAACATTTCACAAGTATGTTCTAAGCAAACAGAGAACTCGATATAATATCGAAAGATTTATGACTACGAATGAAGAAATATAAAAATGTCAACTAGAATAATTCTTGTTTGTATACAACTTATAACAATGCATATAATAAAATACATTGAAAATTTCAAATACATCAGTTTAACGTAAATAAAATTAACTACCTTCATGCAACAATAGCCACTCGAAAGCGATTATGTTCATGTTCCATAACTATGTTATAGACTGGTACTTTGGTGCTTAATCAAACGTTGTCATTTATTATGTTAAAGAATATAACTTTAGACATAAATATACTCATTAATAAAAGCCCCGACACCACCTTCCAACACAAATGACCAAAAGAAATCAAGAAACCTAAATATTCGTTTGATTGTCTGATCGAGGTCTGCATCCAGCAAGTAGATTGCTTATGGGAAAAGCAAGTAAGATATATGAGAACACTATTTTGAATATCGTAAATGATTCATACAATGTAATACAAATTACACTTGAACATGTAATGAAGACAAAATATTCATTGAAGATTTGGCGAACACACATCTTAATTTAAATGTATATCTGAAGTGTGGAAACGTTTTCGAAAAGTCCATACCTATTGTACAAGTATTCCCCTCGTATCTGTCGAAGCAATCACAGGAGAAACCATTGACTTCATCATTGCAGATCCCATGGCTATTGCAGTAATCGTATACGCAGTCATTAATATCTAAATAACAATTATCATTGAATTAACTACGTCATTTTGGAAACTTTGACTTATTCACTCAGCAAGTTTTGTTGTATATTTGATAAGAAGATGAAATAATGTTCAACCTATCCAAACTGAAGAAGTTTTGAAATAGTATTTTAGACACTTTCGAATGACATTTAGTTACAGAAAACATTTCTCTGTGTAATGACGCTTTGTGAAATTTGATTACAGAGTGAGTTGTTGAAAATAAAACAAAGCAATACGATTTATATTGTAGATGTATATCTAGGGTCTGTAGCGGGAAATGTCACCATCTTTATACTTTGAATATTATGGCGAAACGTTTTGTTCTATATCTCACAGATACGGAAAACGTAGCAAGAGGTAACATACTCGAATCACAAAGAGTTCCCGTCCATCCTAGATTGCATTTACAGAAAAACTGTGGACCTCCTCCATCGATACATGTGCCATGTAAACATCGGCCTGGTGGGCAGTCACTGACCTCTTAAACATTACAACAATATATATATATATATATATATATATCTATATATATATATATATATATATATATATATATATATATATATATATATATATATATATATATATATATATATACAAATATGTATGTATGTATGTATGTATGTATGTATGTATGTATGTATGTATGAGTCTGTGAAACATCGTTGGGACTTTATTTGTGTTTGTTACAATACAATACTTTACTGTTACTACCAGAGAAGAATTAGGGAAAGATAGAAACTAATACTTTTCTGTGGAAATTAGTAGCGTGATAAACAGGCATTCAACAATTCTAATTCAGGCATATCAAATACTAAAAACTGTCTGGTCATTAGTGTACATCAAGCGCAAAGAAAAAGATTGATTGTTGATTAAAGAAGCCCATTTATACACGATATGCTTACTATGTGCAAGGCCTTCTAGCTACTCTTTTTCTTTTATCGTTGTTTTACACATCATTTCAACGTTTCTTTCCTCAATCGTTTAAATCTTATAAGCATTGAAAAAGGGTGTTTAACCTATCATATATTAAATCCGAGTGTTTTAAATTGATACCAAATGTTTGTCCTGGCGTATAGTCTTCAAGAAAACGTTCTTGGTCAAAAGGTGCATACATACATACTTCAAAAAGAGCTTTGGTTAATACCTTTTTCACAATATTGTCCATAGAAATGGTCGGAGGGACACTCGCAATGAAACTGGCTTGTATCGTCAGAAAGTTTTCTGCATATACCACTTTTACAGGGTACATTTGCACATGGATCTGAAATGTGAAGCTAAAATTATGATGTAATTCCGTAATTAGTAGTGGAAATCATTGACTAATAATATGAATGTTTACTTGTACAATTGTGCGAACATATTTAGTCAAATAAAGGTCTTTTTGAATTAATTAATCTTTATTAGTTCATTTAGTTTTCACTAATCGTTTTGGAAATGGGAGACACATGGACTGCTAAGTAGTAATACATGATTATGTAGATCATTGAGTTGTGAATTTAATAAAAAAATGCAACTATGTAATTTAATTATTTCACCTTTAAAACATCTTATAACCTGTCATTCAGGTGATGACATGAATCTGACGAGAAATTATTCTTGTTCTGTCGTATAAAATGCTAAAGATTTAAAATGATTAAGGTAATGTTTAATATGTTTTCCATATTTGTGCTGGGATTATTATGTTATTATCTGAAACGAAAGTGAGACAGCCATTCATCTCCCATATAAAGGTAAAACATGATCCAAGCAGATTAAGGTTAACAGTACACAAATTAGACAACATATACGTACATCTAAACTTGGTACAATATTTAAGCCGAGTCAGTTCAAGAATTGTTGATTTATGTTATTGTTACAGGACTGGAAATGATTGATATTAATACAATTGAAAATATTGATATCAAAGTCTACAATCTTCAAAATGATATAAGATTGTGAGATGCTAAAATTAACCTCCTAATGGAAAATAAAATTACAGATGTCAAAATTTAACTTGTGATTTGTAACTATAAACTCTGAATTGTACAACGACACAATGTTTATACAATATAGTTAATTCGACAAGATCACCTAGTGGTCAATTCCTGTAGCACTGATTACACAGTTAAAGACACGACTAACTGATAAAGATCATTACTACGATTCAAGTATCTCCAAAACGTAGCAATGCATTTGCAAGCCTGAATTCTATTCTCTCATAGCAATAATACCTGGAGGAATTATCCTCGGATTGATGCATGTTTCATCACTAATGGCACTGAAACAAATAACGGTGAAAATAGAAAGAATGCATTTATAAAAATAGTAAACTATATACAAAATATAAACCATAATTGTCTTGAGAGGAATGGTATGTAATGCTTTTGATAAATATTTGACAATACTGTTCAATATCTAATATCTCTGGCCTTTTAATTCTTTTTTCCTCCGTGATGGGGAAATAAACTAGAATTTGGGAAATTCACTAAT
>JAQISU010000257.1:1592500-1765475 GCA_029339505.1 Unio delphinus | reverse complement strand
GTAAATGGTTATTTTAGATTAAATGGCTTGTAAATGGTTACCTTAGATTAAAAGACTTGTAAATGGTTATTTTAGATTAAAAGACTAGTATATGGTTATCTTAGATTAAAAGACTTGTAAATGGTTATTTTAGATTAAAAGGCTTGTAAATGGTTATCTTAGATTAAAAGGCTTGTAAATGGTTATCTTAGATTAAATGGCTTGTAAATGGTTATTTTAGATTAAATGGCTTGTAAATGGTTACCTTAGATTAAAAGGCTTGTAAATGGTTATCTTAGATTAAAAGGCTTGTAAATGGTTATTTTAGATTAAAAGGCTTGTAAATGGTTATCTTAGATTAAAAGGCTTGTAAATGGTTATTTTAGATTAAAAGGCTTGTAAATGGTTATTTTAGATTAAAAGACTTGTAAATGGTTATCTTAGATTAAATGGCTTGTAAATGGTTATCTTAGATTAAAAGACTTGTATATGGTTATCTTAGATTAAAAGACTTGTAAATGGTTATTTTAGATTAAAAGGCTTGTAAATGGTTATTTTAGATTAAAAGACTTGTAAATGGTTATCTTAGATTAAATGGCTTGTAAATGGTTATCTTAGATTAAAAGGCTTGTAAATGGTTACCTTAGATTAAAAGACTTGTAAATGGTTATTTTAGATTAAATGGCTTGTAAATGGTTACCTTAGATTAAAAGACTTGTAAATGGTTATCTTAGATTAAAAGGCTTGTAAATGGTTATTATAGATTAAAAGGCTTGTAAATGGTTACCTTAGATTAAAAGACTTGTAAATGGTTATTTTAGATTAAATAGCTTGTAAATGGTTATCTTAGATTAAAAGGCTTGTAAATGGTTACCTTAGATTAAAAGGCTTGTAAATGGTTATTTTAGATTAAAAGACTTGTAAATGGTTATCTTAGATTAAAAGGCTTGTAAATGGTTATCTTAGATTAAAAGGCTTGTAAATGGTTATCTTAGATTAAAAGGCTTGTAAATGGTTATCTTAGATTAAAAGGCTTGTAAATGGTTATCTTAGATTAAAAGGCTTGTAAATGGTTATCTTAGATTAAATGGCTTGTAAATGGTTATTTTAGATTAAAAGGCTTGTAAATGGTTATCTTAGATTAAAAGACTTGTAAATGGTTATTTTAGATTAAAAGACTTGTAAATGGTTATCTTAGATTAAAAGACTTGTAAATGGTTATCTTAGATTAAAAGGCTTGTAAATGGTTATCTTAGATTAAAAGGCTTGTAAATGGTTATTTTAGATTAAAAGGCTTGTAAATGGTTATTTTAGATTAAAAGACTTGTAAATGGTTATCTTAGATTAAAAGGCTTGTAAATGGTTATTTTAGATTAAAAGACTTGTAAATGGTTATTTTAGATTAAATGGCTTGTAAATGGTTACCTTAGATTAAAAGACTTGTAAATGGTTATCTTAGATTAAAAGGCTTGTAAATGGTTATTTTAGATTAAAAGGCTTGTAAATGGTTATCTTAGATTAAAAGACTTGTAAATGGTTATCTTAGATTAAAAGACTTGTAAATGGTTATTTTAGATTAAAAGACTTGTAAATGGTTATCTTAGATTAAAAGACTTGTAAATGGTTATTTTAGATTAAAAGACTTGTAAATGGTTATCTTAGATTAAAAGACTTGTAAATGGTTATCTTAGATTAAAAGACTTGTAAATGGTTATCTTAGATTAAAAGACTTGTAAATGGTTATCTTAGATTAAAAGGCTTGTAAATGGTTATCTTAGATTAAATGACTTGTAAATGGTTATCTTAGATTAAAAGACTTGTAAATGGTTATCTTAGATTAAAAGACTTGTAAATGGTTATTTTAGATTAAAAGGCTTGTAAATGGTTATCTTAGATTAAATGGCTTGTAAATGGTTATTTTAGATTAAAAGGCTTGTAAATGGTTATCTTAGATTAAATGGCTTGTAAATGGTTATATTAGATTAAAAGGCTTGTAAATGGTTATTTTAGATTAAATGGCTTGTAAATGGTTACCTTAGATTAAAAGGCTTGTAAATGGTTATCTTAGATTAAAAGGCTTGTAAATGGTTATTTTAGATTAAAAGGCTTGTATATGGTTATTTTAGATTAAAAGGCTTGTAAATGGTTATCTTAGATTAAAAGACTTGTAAATGGTTATCTTAGATTAAAAGACTTGTAAATGGTTATCTTAGATTAAATGGCTTGTAAATGGTTATCTTAGATTAAAAGGCTTGTAAATGGTTATCTTAGATTAAAAGGCTTGTAAATGGTTATCTTAGATTAAATGGCTTGTAAATGGTTATTTTAGATTAAAAGGCTTGTAAATGGTTATCTTAGATTAAATGGCTTGTAAATGGTTATCTTAGATTAAAAGGCTTGTAAATGGTTATTTTAGATTAAAAGGCTTGTAAATGGTTATCTTAGATTAAAAGACTTGTAAATGGTTATCTTAGATTAAAAGACTTGTAAATGGTTATTTTAGATTAAAAGGCTTGTAAATGGTTATCTTAGATTAAAAGACTTGTAAATGGTTATCTTAGATTAAAAGGCTTGTAAATGGTTATCTTAGATTAAAAGGCTTGTAAATGGTTATCTTAGATTAAAAGACTTGTAAATGGTTATCTTAGATTAAAAGACTTGTAAATGGTTATCTTAGATTAAATGGCTTGTAAATGGTTATTTTAGATTAAAAGACTTGTAAATGGTTATCTTAGATTAAAAGACTTGTAAATGGTTATCTTAGATTAAAAGACTTGTAAATGGTTATCTTAGATTAAATGGCTTGTAAATGGTTATCTTAGATTAAAAGACTTGTAAATGGTTATTTTAGATTAAAAGGCTTGTAAATGGTTATCTTAGATTAAAAGACTTGTAAATGGTTATCTTAGATTAAAAGACTTGTAAATGGTTATCTTAGATTAAATGGCTTGTAAATGGTTATTTTAGATTAAAAGACTTGTAAATGGTTATCTTAGATTAAAAGACTTGTAAATGGTTATCTTAGATTAAATGGCTTGTAAATGGTTATTTTAGATTAAAAGACTTGTAAATGGTTATCTTAGATTAAAAGGCTTGTAAATGGTTATCTTAGATTAAATGGCTTGTAAATGGTTATCTTAGATTAAAAGGCTTGTAAATGGTTACCTTAGATTAAAAGGCTTGTAAATGGTTATCTTAGATTAAATGGCTTGTAAATGGTTATTTTAGATTAAAAGGCTTGTAAATGGTTATCTTAGATTAAAAGACTTGTAAATGGTTATCTTAGATTAAAAGACTTGTAAATGGTTATCTTAGATTAAAAGGCTTGTAAATGGTTATCTTAGATTAAAAGGCTTGTAAATGGTTATCTTAGATTAAAAGGCTTGTAAATGGTTATCTTAGATTAAAAGGCTTGTAAATGGTTATCTTAGATTAAAAGGCTTGTATATGGTTATTTTAGATTAAAAGGCTTGTAAATGGTTATCTTAGATTAAAAGGCTTGTAAATGGTTATTTTAGATTAAAAGACTTGTAAATGGTTATCTTAGATTAAAAGACTTGTAAATGGTTATTTTAGATTAAATGGCTTGTAAATGGTTATCTTAGATTAAAAGACTTGTAAATGGTTATTTTAGATTAAAAGACTTGTAAATGGTTATCTTAGATTAAAAGGCTTGTAAATGGTTATCTTAGATTAAATGGCTTGTAAATGGTTATTTTAGATTAAAAGACTTGTAAATGGTTATCTTAGATTAAAAGGCTTGTAAATGGTTATCTTAGATTAAATGGCTTGTAAATGGTTATCTTAGATTAAAAGGCTTGTAAATGGTTACCTTAGATTAAAAGGCTTGTAAATGGTTATCTTAGATTAAATGGCTTGTAAATGGTTATTTTAGATTAAAAGACTTGTAAATGGTTATCTTAGATTAAAAGACTTGTAAATGGTTATCTTAGATTAAATGGCTTGTAAATGGTTATTTTAGATTAAAAGACTTGTAAATGGTTATCTTAGATTAAAAGGCTTGTAAATGGTTATCTTAGATTAAATGGCTTGTAAATGGTTATCTTAGATTAAAAGGCTTGTAAATGGTTACCTTAGATTAAAAGGCTTGTAAATGGTTATCTTAGATTAAATGGCTTGTAAATGGTTATTTTAGATTAAAAGGCTTGTAAATGGTTATCTTAGATTAAAAGACTTGTAAATGGTTATCTTAGATTAAAAGACTTGTAAATGGTTATCTTAGATTAAAAGGCTTGTAAATGGTTATCTTAGATTAAAAGGCTTGTAAATGGTTATCTTAGATTAAAAGGCTTGTAAATGGTTATCTTAGATTAAAAGGCTTGTAAATGGTTATCTTAGATTAAAAGGCTTGTATATGGTTATTTTAGATTAAAAGGCTTGTAAATGGTTATCTTAGATTAAAAGGCTTGTAAATGGTTATTTTAGATTAAAAGACTTGTAAATGGTTATCTTAGATTAAAAGACTTGTAAATGGTTATTTTAGATTAAATGGCTTGTAAATGGTTACCTTAGATTAAAAGACTTGTAAATGGTTATTTTAGATTAAAAGACTTGTAAATGGTTATCTTAGATTAAAAGGCTTGTAAATGGTTATCTTAGATTAAATGGCTTGTAAATGGTTATCTTAGATTAAATGGCTTGTAAATGGTTATCTTAGATTAAATGGCTTGTATATGGTTATCTTAGATTAAAAGGCTTGTAAATGGTTATCTTAGATTAAATGGCTTGTAAATGGTTATCTTAGATTAAATGACTTGTAAATGGTTATTTTAGATTAAATGGCTTGTAAATGGTTATCTTAGATTAAATGGCTTGTATATGGTTATCTTAGATTAAAAGGCTTGTAAATGGTTATCTTAGATTAAAAGGCTTGTAAATGGTTATCTTAGATTAAATGGCTTGTAAATGGTTACCTTAGATTAAATGGCTTGTATATGGTTATCTTAGATTAAAAGGCTTGTAAATGGTTATCTTAGATTAAATGGCTTGTAAATGGTTACCTTAGATTAAATGGCTTGTAAATGGTTATCTTAGATTAAAAGGCTTGTAAATGGTTATCTTAGATTAAAAGGCTTGTAAATGGTTATCTTAGATTAAATGGCTTGTAAATGGTTACCTTAGATTAAATGGCTTGTATATGGTTATCTTAGATTAAATGGCTTGTATATGGTTATCTTAGATTAAATGGCTTGTAAATGGTTATCTTAGATTAAAAGGCTTGTAAATGGTTATCTTAGATTAAATGGCTTGTAAATGGTTATCTTAGATTAAAAGGCTTGTAAATGGTTATCTTAGATTAAAAGGCTTGTAAATGGTTATCTTAGATTAAAAGGCTTGTAAATGGTTATCTTAGATTAAAAGGCTTGTAAATGGTTATCTTAGATTAAAAGGCTTGTAAATGGTTATCTTAGATTAAAAGGCTTGTAAATGGTTATCTTAGATTAAATGGCTTGTATATGGTTATCTTAGATTAAAAGGCTTGTATATGGTTATCTTAGATTAAATGGCTTGTAAATGGTTACCTTAGATTAAATGGCTTGTAAATGGTTATCTTAGATTAAAAGGCTTGTAAATGGTTATCTTAGATTAAATGGCTTGTAAATGGTTATCTTAGATTAAATGGCTTGTAAATGGTTATCTTAGATTAAAAGGCTTGTAAATGGTTATCTTAGATTAAATGGCTTGTAAATGGTTATCTTAGATTAAATGGCTTGTAAATGGTTATCTTAGATTAAAAGGCTTGTAAATGGTTATCTTAGATTAAATGGCTTGTAAATGGTTATCTTAGATTAAATGGCTTGTAAATGGTTATCTTAGATTAAATGGCTTGTATATGGTTATCTTAGATTAAAAGGCTTGTAAATGGTTATCTTAGATTAAAAGGCTTGTAAATGGTTATCTTAGATTAAATGGCTTGTAAATGGTTACCTTAGATTAAATGGCTTGTAAATGGTTATCTTAGATTAAAAGGCTTGTAAATGGTTATCTTAGATTAAAAGGCTTGTAAATGGTTATCTTAGATTAAATGGCTTGTAAATGGTTACCTTAGATTAAATGGCTTGTATATGGTTATCTTAGATTAAATGGCTTGTAAATGGTTATCTTAGATTAAAAGGCTTGTAAATGGTTATCTTAGATTAAATGGCTTGTAAATGGTTATCTTAGATTAAATGGCTTGTAAATGGTTATCTTAGATTAAAAGGCTTGTAAATGGTTATCTTAGATTAAATGGCTTGTAAATGGTTATCTTAGATTAAAAGGCTTGTAAATGGTTATTTTAGATTAAATGGCTTGTAAATGGTTATCTTAGATTAAATGGCTTGTATATGGTTATCTTAGATTAAAAGGCTTGTAAATGGTTATCTTAGATTAAAAGACTTGTAAATGGTTATTTTAGATTAAAAGGCTTGTAAATGGTTATCTTAGATTAAATAGCTTGTATATGGTTATTTTAGATTAAATGGCTTGTAAATGGTTATCTTAGATTAAATGGCTTGTATATGGTTATCTTAGATTAAATGGCTTGTAAATGGTTATCTTAGATTAAATGGCTTGTATATGGTTATCTTAGATTAAATGGCTTGTAAATGGTTATCTTAGATTAAATGGCTTGTATATGGTTATCTTAGATTAAAAGGCTTGTAAATGGTTATCTTAGATTAAAAGGCTTGTAAATGGTTATCTTAGATTAAAAGGCTTGTAAATGGTTATTTTAGATTAAATGGCTTGTAAATGGTTATCTTAGATTAAATGGCTTGTAAATGGTTATCTTAGATTAAAAGGCTTGTAAATGGTTATTTTAGATTAAATGGCTTGTAAATGGTTATCTTAGATTAAATGGCTTGTATATGGTTATCTTAGATTAAATGGCTTGTAAATGGTTATCTTAGATTAAATGGCTTGTAAATGGTTATCTTAGATTAAAAGGCTTGTAAATGGTTATTTTAGATTAAATGGCTTGTAAATGGTTATCTTAGATTAAATGGCTTGTATATGGTTATCTTAGATTAAATGGCTTGTAAATGGTTATCTTAGATTAAATGGCTTGTATATGGTTATCTTAGATTAAATGGCTTGTAAATGGTTATCTTAGATTAAATGGCTTGTATATGGTTATCTTAGATTAAATGGCTTGTAAATGGTTATCTTAGATTAAATGGCTTGTAAATGGTTATCTTAGATTAAATGGCTTGTAAATGGTTATCTTAGATTAAATGGCTTGTAAATGGTTATCTTAGATTAAATGGCTTGTATATGGTTATCTTAGATTAAATGGCTTGTAAATGGTTATCTTAGATTAAATGGCTTGTAAATGGTTATCTTAGATTAAATGGCTTGTATATGGTTATCTTAGATTAAAAGGCTTGTAAATGGTTATCTTAGATTAAAAGGCTTGTAAATGGTTATTTTAGATTAAATGGCTTGTAAATGGTTATCTTAGATTAAATGGCTTGTAAATGGTTATCTTAGATTAAATGGCTTGTAAATGGTTATTTTAGATTAAATGGCTTGTAAATGGTTATCTTAGATTAAAAGGCTTGTAAATGGTTATCTTAGATTAAAAGGCTTGTAAATGGTTATCTTAGATTAAATGGCTTGTATATGGTTATCTTAGATTAAAAGGCTTGTAAATGGTTATCTTAGATTAAAAGGCTTGTAAATGGTTATCTTAGATTAAAAGGCTTGTAAATGGTTATCTTAGATTAAATGGCTTGTAAATGGTTATTTTAGATTAAATAGCTTGTAAATGGTTATCTTAGATTAAAAGGCTTGTAAATGGCTATCTTAGATTAAAAGGCTTGTAAATGGTTATCTTAGATTAAATGGCTTGTAAATGGTTATCTTAGATTAAAAGGCTTGTAAATGGTTACCTTAGATTAAATGGCTTGTAAATGGTTATCTTAGATTAAAAGGCTTGTATATGGTTATCTTAGATTAAATGGCTTGTAAATGGTTATCTTAGATTAAATAGCTTGTATATGGTTATCTTAGATTAAATAGCTTGTATATGGTTATCTTAGATTAAAAGACTTGTAAATGGTTATCTTAGATTAAAAGGCTTGTAAATGGTTATCTTAGATTAAATGGCTTGTAAATGGTTATCTTAGATTAAATGGCTTGTAAATGGTTATCTTAGATTAAAAGGCTTGTAAATGGTTACCTTAGATTAAATGGCTTGTAAATGGTTACCTTAGATTAAATGGCTTGTAAATGGTTATCTTAGATTAAAAGGCTTGTAAATGGTTATCTTAGATTAAAAGGCTTGTAAATGGTTATCTTAGATTAAAAGGCTTGTAAATGGTTATCTTAGATTAAATGGCTTGTAAATGGTTATCTTAGATTAAAAGGCTTGTAAATGGTTACCTTAGATTAAATGGCTTGTAAATGGTTATCTTAGATTAAAAGGCTTGTAAATGGTTATCTTAGATTAAAAGACTTGTAAATGGTTATCTTAGATTAAAAGACTTGTAAATGGTTATTTTAGATTAAATAGCTTGTAAATGGTTATCTTAGATTAAAAGGCTTGTAAATGGTTATCTTAGATTAAAAGGCTTGTAAATGGTTATCTTAGATTAAAAGGCTTGTAAATGGTTATCTTAGATTAAAAGGCTTGTAAATGGTTATTTTAGATTAAATAGCTTGTAAATGGTTATCTTATATTAAAAGGCTTGTAAATGGTTATCTTAGATTAAAAGGCTTGTAAATGGTTATCTTAGATTAAATGGCTTGTAAATGGTTATCTTAGATTAAAAGGCTTGTAAATGGTTATCTTAGATTAAATGGCTTGTAAATGGTTATCTTAGATTAAATGGCTTGTATATGGTTATCTTAGATTAAAAGGCTTGTAAATGGTTATCTTAGATTAAAAGGCTTGTAAATGGTTATCTTAGATTAAATGGCTTGTATATGGTTATCTTAGATTAAATGGCTTGTAAATGGTTATTTTAGATTAAATGGCTTGTAAATGGTTATTTTAGATTAAATGGCTTGTAAATGGTTATCTTAGATTAAAAGGCTTGTAAATGGTTATCTTAGATTAAATGGCTTGTAAATGGTTATCTTAGATTAAAAGGCTTGTAAATGGTTATCTTAGATTAAAAGGCTTGTATATGGTTATCTTAGATTAAAAGGCTTGTAAATGGTTATTTTAGATTAAAAGGCTTGTAAATGGTTATCTTAGATTAAAAGGCTTGTATATGGTTATCTTAGATTAAAAGGCTTGTAAATGGTTATTTTAGATTAAAAGGCTTGTAAATGGTTATCTTAGATTAAATGGCTTGTAAATGGTTATCTTAGATTAAATGGCTTGTAAATGGTTATCTTAGATTAAAAGGCTTGTAAATGGTTATCTTAGATTAAAAGGCTTGTAAATGGTTATCTTAGATTAAATGGCTTGTAAATGGTTATCTTAGATTAAAAGGCTTGTAAATGGTTATCTTAGATTAAAAGGCTTGTATATGGTTATCTTAGATTAAAAGGCTTGTAAATGGTTATTTTAGATTAAAAGGCTTGTAAATGGTTATCTTAGATTAAATGGCTTGTAAATGGTTATCTTAGATTAAATGGCTTGTAAATGGTTATCTTATATTAAATGGCTTGTAAATGGTTATCTTAGATTAAATGGCTTGTAAATGGTTATCTTAGATTAAAAGGCTTGTAAATGGTTATCTTAGATTAAAAGGCTTGTAAATGGTTATCTTAGATTAAATAGCTTGTATATGGTTATCTTAGATTAAATGGCTTGTATATGGTTATTTTAGATTAAAAGGCTTGTAAATGGTTATTTTAGATTAAAAGGCTTGTAAATGGTTATCTTAGATTAAATGGCTTGTAAATGGTTATTTTAGATTAAAAGGCTTGTAAATGGTTATCTTAGATTAAAAGGCTTGTAAA
This sequence comes from Unio delphinus, assembly GCA_029339505.1. Taxonomy (NCBI): domain Eukaryota; kingdom Metazoa; phylum Mollusca; class Bivalvia; order Unionida; family Unionidae; genus Unio; species Unio delphinus. The sequence continues at coordinate 1,755,581 of JAQISU010000257.1, read as the reverse complement.
TGGTTATCTTAGATTAAATGGCTTGTAAATGGTTATTTTAGATTAAATGGCTTGTAAATGGTTATTTTAGATTAAATGGCTTGTAAATGGTTATCTTAGATTAAAAGGCTTGTAAATGGTTATCTTAGATTAAATGGCTTGTAAATGGTTATCTTAGATTAAATAGCTTGTATATGGTTATCTTAGATTAAATGGCTTGTATATGGTTATCTTAGATTAAATGGCTTGTAAATGGTTATCTTAGATTAAAAGACTTGTAAATGGTTATCTTAGATTAAAAGGCTTGTAAATGGTTATCTTAGATTAAAAGACTTGTAAATGGTTACCTTAGATTAAATGGCTTGTAAATGGTTATCTTAGATTAAAAGGCTTGTAAATGGTTATCTTAGATTAAAAGGCTTGTAAATGGTTATCTTAGATTAAATAGCTTGTATATGGTTATCTTAGATTAAATGGCTTGTAAATGGTTATCTTAGATTAAATGGCTTGTAAATGGTTATCTTAGATTAAATAGCTTGTAAATGGTTATCTTAGATTAAAAGGCTTGTAAATGGTTATCTTAGATTAAAAGGCTTGTAAATGGTTATCTTAGATTAAAAGGCTTGTAAATGGTTATCTTAGATTAAATGGCTTGTAAATGGTTATCTTAGATTAAAAGACTTGTAAATGGTTATCTTAGATTAAAAGGCTTGTAAATGGTTATCTTAGATTAAAAGACTTGTAAATGGTTACCTTAGATTAAATGGCTTGTAAATGGTTATCTTAGATTAAAAGGCTTGTAAATGGTTATCTTAGATTAAAAGGCTTGTAAATGGTTATCTTAGATTAAATAGCTTGTATATGGTTATCTTAGATTAAATGGCTTGTAAATGGTTATCTTAGATTAAATGGCTTGTAAATGGTTATCTTAGATTAAATAGCTTGTAAATGGTTATCTTAGATTAAAAGGCTTGTAAATGGTTATCTTAGATTAAAAGGCTTGTAAATGGTTATCTTAGATTAAATAGCTTGTAAATGGTTATTTTAGATTAAAAGGCTTGTAAATGGTTATCTTAGATTAAAAGGCTTGTAAATGGTTATTTTAGATTAAATGGCTTGTATATGGTTATCTTAGATTAAATAGCTTGTGAATGGTTATTTTAGATTAAAAGACTTGTAAATGGTTATCTTAGATTAAAAGACTTGTAAATGGTTATCTTAGATTAAAAGGCTTGTAAATGGTTATTTTAGATTAAATGGCTTGTATATGGTTATCTTAGATTAAATAGCTTGTGAATGGTTATTTTAGATTAAAAGACTTGTAAATGGTTATCTTAGATTAAAAGACTTGTAAATGGTTATCTTAGATTAAATGGCTTGTAAATGGTTATCTTAGATTAAAAGGCTTGTAAATGGTTATCTTAGATTAAAAGGCTTGTAAATGGTTATTTTAGATTAAATGGCTTGTATATGGTTATCTTAGATTAAATAGCTTGTGAATGGTTATTTTAGATTAAAAGACTTGTAAATGGTTATCTTAGATTAAAAGACTTGTAAATGGTTATCTTAGATTAAATGGCTTGTAAATGGTTATCTTAGATTAAATGGCTTGTAAATGGTTATTTTAGATTAAATGGCTTGTAAATGGTTATTTTAGATTAAATGGCTTGTAAATGGTTATCTTAGATTAAAAGGCTTGTAAATGGTTATCTTAGATTAAATGGCTTGTAAATGGTTATCTTAGATTAAATGGCTTGTAAATGGTTATTTTAGATTAAAAGGCTTGTAAATGGTTATATTAGATTAAAAGGCTTGTAAATGGTTATCTTAGATTAAAAGGCTTGTAAATGGTTATCTTAGATTAAAAGGCTTGTAAATGGTTATCTTAGATTAAATGGCTTGTAAATGGTTATCTTAGATTAAATGGCTTGTAAATGGTTATCTTAGATTAAATGGCTTGTAAATGGTTATCTTAGATTAAAAGGCTTGTAAATGGTTATCTTAGATTAAATGGCTTGTAAATGGTTATCTTAGATTAAATGGCTTGTAAATGGTTATTTTAGATTAAATGGCTTGTAAATGGTTATCTTAGATTAAAAGGCTTGTAAATGGTTATCTTAGATTAAAAGGCTTGTAAATGGTTATCTTAGATTAAAAGGCTTGTAAATGGTTATTTTAGATTAAATGGCTTGTAAATGGTTATCTTAGATTAAAAGGCTTGTAAATGGTTATATTAGATTAAAAGGCTTGTAAATGGTTATCTTAGATTAAATGGCTTGTAAATGGTTATTTTAGATTAAATGGCTTGTATATGGTTATCTTAGATTAAATGGCTTGTAAATGGTTATCTTAGATTAAAAGACTTGTAAATGGTTATCTTAGATTAAAAGGCTTGTAAATGGTTACCTTAGATTAAAAGGCTTGTAAATGGTTATCTTAGATTAAATAGCTTGTATATGGTTATCTTAGATTAAAAGGCTTGTAAATGGTTATCTTAGATTAAATGGCTTGTAAATGGTTATTTTAGATTAAAAGGCTTGTATATGGTTATCTTAGATTAAAAGGCTTGTAAATGGTTATCTTAGATTAAAAGGGTTGTAAATGGTTATCTTAGATTAAATGGCTTGTAAATGGTTATCTTAGATTAAATGGCTTGTAAATGGTTATCTTAGATTAAATGGCTTGTAAATGGTTATCTTAGATTAAATGGCTTGTAAATGGTTATCTTAGATTAAAAGGCTTGTAAATGGTTATCTTAGATTAAAAGGCTTGTAAATGGTTATCTTAGATTAAATGGCTTGTAAATGGTTATTTTAGATTAAAAGGCTTGTATATGGTTATCTTAGATTAAAAGGCTTGTAAATGGTTATCTTAGATTAAAAGGCTTGTAAATGGTTATCTTAGATTAAATGGCTTGTAAATGGTTACCTTAGATTAAATGGCTTGTAAATGGTTATCTTAGATTAAAAGGCTTGTAAATGGTTATCTTAGATTAAAAGGCTTGTAAATGGTTATCTTAGATTAAATGGCTTGTAAATGGTTATTTTAGATTAAAAGGCTTGTAAATGGTTATCTTAGATTAAAAGACTTGTAAATGGTTATCTTAGATTAAAAGACTTGTAAATGGTTATCTTAGATTAAATGGCTTGTAAATGGTTATTTTAGATTAAAAGACTTGTAAATGGTTATTTTAGATTAAAAGGCTTGTAAATGGTTATCTTAGATTAAAAGGCTTGTAAATGGTTATCTTAGATTAAAAGGCTTGTAAATGGTTATCTTAGATTAAATGGCTTGTAAATGGTTATTTTAGACTAAAAGGCTTGTAAATGGTTATCTTAGATTAAAAGGCTTGTAAATGGTTATCTTAGATTAAATGGCTTGTAAATGGTTACCTTAGATTAAATGGCTTGTAAATGGTTATCTAAGATTAAATGGCTTGTAAATGGTTATCTTAGATTAAAAGGCTTGTAAATGGTTATCTTAGATTAAATGGCTTGTAAATGGTTACCTTAGATTAAATGGCTTGTAAATGGTTATCTTAGATTAAATGGCTTGTAAATGGTTATTTTAGATTAAAAGGCTTGTATATGGTTATCTTAGATTAAAAGGCTTGTATATGGTTATCTTAGATTAAAAGGCTTGTAAATGGTTATCTTAGATTAAAAGGCTTGTAAATGATTATCTTAGATTAAATGGCTTGTAAATGGTTACCTTAGATTAAATGGCTTGTAAATGGTTATCTTAGATTAAAAGGCTTGTAAATGGTTATCTTAGATTAAAAGGCTTGTAAATGGTTATCTTAGATTAAATGGCTTGTAAATGGTTACCTTAGATTAAATGGCTTGTATATGGTTATCTTAGATTAAATGGCTTGTAAATGGTTATCTTAGATTAAAAGACTTGTAAATGGTTATCTTAGATTAAAAGGCTTGTAAATGGTTATCTTAGATTAAATGGCTTGTAAATGGTTACCTTAGATTAAATGGCTTGTAAATGGTTATCTTAGATTAAAAGGCTTGTAAATGGTTATTTTAGATTAAAAGGCTTGTAAATGGTTATCTTAGATTAAATGGCTTGTAAATGGTTATTTTAGATTAAAAGGCTTGTAAATGGTTATCTTAGATTAAATGGCTTGTATATGGTTATTTTAGATTAAATGGCTTGTAAATGGTTATCTTAGATTAAATGGCTTGTAAATGGTTACCTTAGATTAAATGGCTTGTAAATGGTTATCTTAGATTAAAAGGCTTGTAAATGGTTATTTTAGATTAAAAGGCTTGTAAATGGTTATCTTAGATTAAATGGCTTGTAAATGGTTATCTTAGATTAAAAGGCTTGTAAATGGTTATCTTAGATTAAAAGACTTGTAAATGGTTACCTTAGATTAAATGGCTTGTAAATGGTTATCTTAGATTAAAAGGCTTGTAAATGGTTATTTTAGATTAAAAGGCTTGTAAATGGTTATCTTAGATTAAATGGCTTGTAAATGGTTATCTTAGATTAAAAGGCTTGTAAATGGTTATTTTAGATTAAAAGACTTGTAAATGGTTATCTTAGATTAAAAGGCTTGTAAATGGTTATTTTAGATTAAAAGGCTTGTAAATGGTTACCTTAGATTAAATGGCTTGTATATGGTTATTTTAGATTAAATGGCTTGTAAATGGTTATCTTAGATTAAATGGCTTGTAAATGGTTACCTTAGATTAAATGGCTTGTAAATGGTTATCTTAGATTAAAAGGCTTGTAAATGGTTATCTTAGATTAAATGGCTTGTAAATGGTTACCTTAGATTAAATGGCTTGTAAATGGTTATCTTAGATTAAAAGGCTTGTAAATGGTTATCTTAGATTAAAAGGCTTGTAAATGGTTATCTTAGATTAAAAGGCTTGTAAATGGTTATCTTAGATTAAAAGGCTTGTAAATGGTTATCTTAGATTAAAAGGCTTGTAAATGGTTATCTTAGATTAAATGGCTTGTAAATGGTTACCTTAGATTAAATGGCTTGTATATGGTTATCTTAGATTAAAAGGCTTGTAAATGGTTATCTTAGATTAAATGGCTTGTAAATGGTTACCTTAGATTAAATGGCTTGTAAATGGTTATTTTAGATTAAAAGGCTTGTAAATGGTTATCTTAGATTAAAAGGCTTGTAAATGGTTATCTTAGATTAAATGGCTTGTAAATGGTTACCTTAGATTAAATGGCTTGTAAATGGTTATTTTAGATTAAAAGGCTTGTAAATGGTTATCTTAGATTAAAAGGCTTGTAAATGGTTATCTTAGATTAAATGGCTTGTATATGGTTATCTTAGATTAAATGGCTTGTAAATGGTTATTTTAGATTAAAAGGCTTGTATATGGTTATCTTAGATTAAAAGGCTTGTAAATGGTTATTTTAGATTAAAAGGCTTGTAAATGGTTATCTTAGATTAAATGGCTTGTAAATGGTTACCTTAGATTAAATGGCTTGTAAATGGTTATCTTAGATTAAAAGGCTTGTAAATGGTTATCTTAGATTAAAAGGCTTGTAAATGGTTATCTTAGATTAAATGGCTTGTAAATGGTTATTTTAGATTAAAAGGCTTGTAAATGGTTATCTTAGATTAAAAGGCTTGTAAATGGTTATCTTAGATTAAAAGACTTGTAAATGGTTATTTTAGATTAAAAGACTTGTAAATGGTTATTTTAGATTAAAAGACTTGTAAATGGTTATTTTAGATTAAAAGGCTTGTAAATGGTTATCTTAGATTAAAAGGCTTGTAAATGGTTATCTTAGATTAAATGGCTTGTAAATGGTTACCTTAGATTAAATGGCTTGTAAATGGTTATCTAAGATTAAATGGCTTGTAAATGGTTATTTTAGATTAAAAGGCTTGTAAATGGTTATTTTAGATTAAAAGACTTGTAAATGGTTATCTTAGATTAAAAGGCTTGTAAATGGTTATTTTAGATTAAAAGGCTTGTAAATGGTTATCTTAGATTAAAAGTCTTGTAAATGGTTATCTTAGATTAAAAGACTTGTAAATGGTTATGTTAGATTAAAAGGCTTGTAAATGGTTATTTTAGATTAAAAGGCTTGTAAATGGTTATTTTAGATTAAAAGACTTGTAAATGGTTATCTTAGATTAAAAGGCTTGTAAATGGTTATCTTAGATTAAAAGACTTGTAAATGGTTACCTTAGATTAAATGGCTTGTAAATGGTTATCTTAGATTAAATGGCTTGTAAATGGTTATTTTAGATTAAAAGACTTGTAAATGGTTATTTTAGATTAAAAGACTTGTAAATGGTTATTTCAGATTAAATGGCTTGTAAATGGTTATCTTAGATTAAATGGCTTGTAAATGGTTATTTTAGATTAAAAGACTTGTAAATGGTTATTTTAGATTAAATGGCTTGTAAATGGTTATCTTAGATTAAATGGCTTGTAAATGGTTATTTTAGATTAAAAGACTTGTAAATGGTTATTTTAGATTAAATGGCTTGTAAATGGTTATCTTAGATTAAAAGGCTTGTAAATGGTTATCTTAGATTAAAAGACTTGTAAATGGTTATCTTAGATTAAATGGCTTGTAAATGGTTATTTTAGATTAAAAGACTTGTAAATGGTTATTTTAGATTAAAAGACTTGTAAATGGTTATTTTAGATTAAAAGACTTGTAAATGGTTACCTTAGATTAAAAGACTTGTAAATGGTTACCTTAGATTAAAAGACTTGTAAATGGTTATTTTAGATTAAAAGACTTGTAAATGGTTATTTTAGATTAAAAGACTTGTAAATGGTTATCTTAGATTAAATGGCTTGTAAATTGTTATCTTAGATTAAATAGCTTGTAAATGGTTATCTTAGATTAAAAGGCTTGTAAATGGTTATCTTAGATTAAATGGCTTGTAAATGGTTATTTTAGATTAAAAGGCTTGTAAATGGTTATCTTAGATTAAAAGGCTTGTAAATGGTTATCTTAGATTAAAAGGCTTGTAAATGGTTATCTTAGATTAAAAGTCTTGTAAATGGTTATCTTAGATTAAAAGGCTTGTAAATGGTTATTTTAGATTAAAAGACTTGTAAATGGTTATCTTAGATTAAAAGGCTTGTAAATGGTTATCTTAGATTAAATGGCTTGTAAATGGTTATTTTAGATTAAATAGCTTGTAAATGGTTATCTTAGATTAAATGGCTTGTAAATGGTTATTTTAGATTAAAAGGCTTGTAAATGGTTATCTTAGATTAAAAGGCTTGTAAATGGTTATCTTAGATTAAAAGTCTTGTAAATGGTTATCTTAGATTAAAAGGCTTGTAAATGGTTATTTTAGATTAAAAGGCTTGTAAATGGTTATCTTAGATTAAAAGGCTTGTAAATGGTTATCTTAGATTAAAAGGCTTGTAAATGGTTATCTTAGATTAAAAGTCTTGTAAATGGTTATCTTAGATTAAAAGGCTTGTAAATGGTTATTTTAGATTAAAAGGCTTGTAAATGGTTATCTTAGATTAAAAGGCTTGTAAATGGTTATCTTAGATTAAAAGGCTTGTAAATGGTTATCTTAGATTAAAAGGCTTGTAAATGGTTATCTTAGATCAAAAGGCTTGTAAATGGTTATCTTAGATTAAAAGACTTGTAAATGGTTATCTTAGATTAAAAGACTTGTAAATGGTTATTTTAGATTAAAAGGCTTGTAAATGGTTATCTTAGATTAAATGGCTTGTATATGGTTATTTTAGATTAAAAGGCTTGTAAATGGTTATCTTAGATTAAAAGGCTTGTAAATGGTTATCTTAGATTAAAAGACTTGTAAATGGTTATCTTAGATTAAATGGCTTGTATATGGTTATTTTAGATTAAAAGGCTTGTAAATGGTTATCTTAGATTAAAAGGCTTGTAAATGGTTATCTTAGATTAAAAGGCTTGTAAATGGTTATCTTAGATTAAATGGCTTGTATATGGTTATTTTAGATTAAAAGACTTGTAAATGGTTATCTTAGATTAAAAGGCTTGTAAATGGTTATCTTAGATTAAAAGGCTTGTAAATGGTTATCTTAGATTAAAAGGCTTGTAAATGGTTATCTTAGATTAAAAGGCTTGTAAATGGTTATCTTAGATTAAAAGGCTTGTAAATGGTTATCTTAGATTAAAAGACTTGTAAATGGTTATCTTAGATTAAAAGGCTTGTAAATGGTTATCTTAGATTAAAAGGCTTGTAAATGGTTATTTTAGATTAAAAGACTTGTAAATGGTTATTTTAGATTAAAAGACTTGTAAATGGTTATTTTAGATTAAATGGCTTGTAAATGGTTATTTTAGATTAAAAGACTTGTAAATGGTTATCTTAGATTAAAAGGCTTGTAAATGGTTATCTTAGATTAAAAGGCTTGTAAATGGTTATCTTAGATTAAATGGCTTGTAAATGGTTATCTTAGATTAAAAGGCTTGTAAATGGTTATTTTAGATTAAAAGGCTTGTAAATGGTTATCTTAGATTAAAAGGCTTGTAAATGGTTATCTTAGATTAAAAGGCTTGTAAATGGTTATCTTAGATTAAAAGGCTTGTAAATGGTTATCTTAGATCAAAAGGCTTGTAAATGGTTATCTTAGATTAAAAGGCTTGTAAATGGTTATTTTAGATTAAAAGACTTGTAAATGGTTATCTTAGATTAAATGGCTTGTAAATGGTTATTTTAGATTAAATGGCTTGTAAATGGTTATCTTAGATTAAAAGGCTTGTAAATGGTTATCTTAGATTAAAAGGCTTGTAAATGATTATCTTAGATTAAAAGGCTTGTAAATGGTTATCTTAGATTAAAAGGATGGTAAATGGTTACCTTAGATTAAATGGCTTGTAAATGGTTATTTTAGATTAAAAGGATGGTAAATGGTTATTTTAGATTAAAAGACTTGTAAATGGTTACCTTAGATTAAAAGGCTTGTAAATGGTTATCTTAGATTAAAAGACTTGTAAATGGTTATTTTAGATTAAAAGACTTGTAAATGGTTATCTTAGATTAAATGGCTTGTAAATGGTTATCTTAGATTAAAAGGCTTGTAAATGGTTACCTTAGATTAAAAGACTTGTAAATGGTTACCTTAGATTAAAAGGCTTGTAAATGGTTATCTTAGATTAAAAGACTTGTAAATGGTTATTTTAGATTAAAAGACTTGTAAATGGTTACCTTAGATTAAATGGCTTGTAAATGGTTATCTTAGATTAAAAGGCTTGTAAATGGTTATCTTAGATTAAAAGACTTGTAAATGGTTATCTTAGATTAAAAGGCTTGTAAATGGTTATCTTAGATTAAATGGCTTGTAAATGGTTATCTTAGATTAAAAGGCTTGTAAATGGTTATCTTAGATTAAAAGGCTTGTAAATGGTTATCTTAGATTAAATGGCTTGTAAATGGTTATTTTAGATTAAAAGGCTTGTAAATGGTTATTTTAGATTAAAAGACTTGTAAATGGTTATCTTAGATTAAAAGTCTTGTAAATGGTTATCTTAGATTAAAAGGCTTGTAAATGGTTATTTTAGATTAAAAGGCTTGTAAATGGTTATCTTAGATTAAAAGTCTTGTAAATGGTTATCTTAGATTAAAAGGCTTGTAAATGGTTATCTTAGATTAAAAGACTTGTAAATGGTTATCTTAGATTAAAAGACTTGTAAATGGTTATCTTAGATTAAAAGACTTGTAAATGGTTATCTTAGATTAAAAGGCTTGTAAATGGTTATCTTAGATTAAATGGCTTGTAAATGGTTATCTTAGATTAAAAGGCTTGTAAATGGTTATCTTAGATTAAATGGCTTGTAAATGGTTACCTTAGATTAAAAGGCTTGTAAATGGTTATCTTAGATTAAAAGACTTGTAAATGGTTATTTTAGATTAAAAGGATGGTAAATGCTTATCTTAGATTAAAAGGCTTGTAAATGGTTATCTTAGATTAAATGACTTGTATATGGTTATTTTAGATTAAATGGCTTGTAAATGGTTATCTTAGATTAAATGGCTTGTAAATGGTTATCTTAGATTAAAAGACTTGTATATGGTTATTTTAGATTAAAAGACTTGTAAATGGTTATCTTAGATTAAATGGCTTGTAAATGGTTATCTTAGATTAAAAGGCTTGTAAATGGTTATCTTAGATTAAAAGGCTTGTAAATGGTTATCTTAGATTAAAAGACTTGTATATGGTTATTTTAGATTAAATGACTTGTAAATGGTTATCTTAGATTAAATGGCTTGTAAATGGTTATCTTAGATTAAAAGACTTGTATATGGTTATTTTAGATTAAAAGACTTGTAAATGGTTATCTTAGATTAAAAGACTTGTAAATGGTTATTTTAGATTAAAAGGCTTGTAAATGGTTATCTTAGATTAAAAGGCTTGTAAATGGTTATCTTAGATTAAAAGGCTTGTAAATGGTTATCTTAGATTAAATGACTTGTAAATGGTTATCTTAGATTAAAAGACTTGTAAATGGTTATTTTAGATTAAATGGCTTGTAAATGGTTATCTTAGATTAAATGACTTGTAAATGGTTATCTTAGATTAAAAGACTTGTAAATGGTTATTTTAGATTAAAAGGCTTGTAAATGGTTATCTTAGATTAAATGACTTGTAAATGGTTATCTTAGATTAAAAGGCTTGTAAATGGTTATCTTAGATTAAAAGGCTTGTAAATGGTTATCTTAGATTAAAAGACTTGTAAATGGTTATCTTAGATTAAAAGACTTGTAAATGGTTATCTTAGATTAAAAGACTTGTAAATGGTTATCTTAGATTAAAAGACTTGTAAATGGTTATTTTAGATTAAATGGCTTGTAAATGGTTATTTTAGATTAAAAGACTTGTAAATGGTTATCTTAGATTAAAAGACTTGTAAATGGTTATTTTAGATTAAATGGCTTGTAAATGGTTATTTTAGATTAAAAGGCTTGTAAATGGTTATCTTAGATTAAAAGTCTTGTAAATGGTTATCTTAGATTAAAAGGCTTGTAAATGGTTATCTTAGATTAAAAGACTTGTAAATGGTTATCTTAGATTAAAAGGCTTGTAAATGGTTATCTTAGATTAAAAGGCTTGTAAATGGTTATCTTAGATTAAAAGGCTTGTAAATGGTTATCTTAGATTAAAAGACTTGTAAATGGTTATCTTAGATTAAAAGACTTGTAAATGGTTATCTTAGATTAAAAGGCTTGTAAATGGTTATCTTAGATTAAAAGGCTTGTAAATGGTTATCTTAGATTAAAAGACTTGTAAATGGTTATCTTAGATTAAAAGACTTGTAAATGGTTATCTTAGATTAAAAGGCTTGTAAATGGTTATTTTAGATTAAATGGCTTGTAAATGGTTATTTTAGATTAAAAGGCTTGTAAATGGTTATCTTAGATTAAAAGTCTTGTAAATGGTTATCTTAGATTAAAAGGCTTGTAAATGGTTATCTTAGATTAAAAGACTTGTAAATGGTTATCTTAGATTAAAAGACTTGTAAATGGTTATCTTAGATTAAAAGACTTGTAAATGGTTATCTTAGATTAAAAGGCTTGTAAATGGTTATCTTAGATTAAATGGCTTGTAAATGGTTATCTTAGATTAAAAGGCTTGTAAATGGTTATTTTAGATTAAATGGCTTGTAAATGGTTATTTTAGATTAAAAGACTTGTAAATGGTTATCTTAGATTAAATGGCTTGTAAATGGTTATCTTAGATTAAAAGGCTTGTAAATGGTTATCTTAGATTAAATGACTTGTAAATGGTTATCTTAGATTAAAAGACTTGTAAATGGTTATTTTAGATTAAATGGCTTGTAAATGGTTATCTTAGATTAAAAGACTTGTAAATGGTTATTTTAGATTAAAAGACTTGTAAATGGTTATCTTAGATTAAAAGGCTTGTAAATGGTTATTTTAGATTAAAAGGCTTGTAAATGGTTATTTTAGATTAAAAGGCTTGTAAATGGTTATCTTAGATTAAAAGGCTTGTAAATGGTTATTTTAGATTAAAAGGCTTGTAAATGGTTATTTTAGATTAAAAGGCTTGTAAATGGTTATCTTAGATTAAAAGACTTGTATATGGTTATCTTAGATTAAATGACTTGTAAATGGTTATTTTAGATTAAAAGGCTTGTAAATGGTTATTTTAGATTAAAAGACTTGTAAATGGTTATTTTAGATTAAAAGACTTGTAAATGGTTATCTTAGATTAAAAGGCTTGTAAATGGTTATCTTAGATTAAATGACTTGTAAATGGTTATCTTAGATTAAAAGACTTGTAAATGGTTATTTTAGATTAAATGGCTTGTAAATGGTTATCTTAGATTAAATGACTTGTAAATGGTTATTTTAGATTAAAAGACTTGTAAATGGTTATCTTAGATTAAAAGGCTTGTAAATGGTTATCTTAGATTAAATGACTTGTAAATGGTTATCTTAGATTAAAAGACTTGTAAATGGTTATTTTAGATTAAATGGCTTGTAAATGGTTATTTTAGATTAAAAGACTTGTAAATGGTTATCTTAGATTAAAAGGCTTGTAAATGGTTATCTTAGATTAAATGACTTGTAAATGGTTATCTTAGATTAAAAGACTTGTAAATGGTTATTTTAGATTAAATGGCTTGTAAATGGTTATCTTAGATTAAATGACTTGTAAATGGTTATCTTAGATTAAAAGACTTGTAAATGGTTATTTTAGATTAAATGGCTTGTAAATGGTTATCTTAGATTAAAAGTCTTGTAAATGGTTATCTTAGATTAAAAGGCTTGTAAATGGTTATCTTAGATTAAAAGACTTGTAAATGGTTATCTTAGATTAAAAGACTTGTAAATGGTTATCTTAGATTAAAAGACTTGTAAATGGTTATCTTAGATTAAAAGGCTTGTAAATGGTTATCTTAGATTAAATGGCTTGTAAATGGTTATCTTAGATTAAAAGGCTTGTAAATGGTTATTTTAGATTAAATGGCTTGTAAATGGTTATTTTAGATTAAAAGACTTGTAAATGGTTATCTTAGATTAAAAGACTTGTAAATGGTTATTTTAGATTAAAAGGCTTGTAAATGGTTATCTTAGATTAAAAGACTTGTAAATGGTTATCTTAGATTAAAAGACTTGTAAATGGTTATCTTAGATTAAAAGACTTGTAAATGGTTATTTTAGATTAAAAGGCTTGTAAATGGTTATCTTAGATTAAAAGGCTTGTAAATGGTTATCTTAGATTAAAAGGCTTGTAAATGGTTATCTTAGATTAAAAGACTTGTAAATGGTTATCTTAGATTAAAAGACTTGTAAATGGTTATCTTAGATTAAAAGACTTGTAAATGGTTATTTTAGATTAAAAGGCTTGTAAATGGTTATCTTAGATTAAAAGGCTTGTAAATGGTTATCTTAGATTAAAAGGCTTGTAAATGGTTATCTTAGATTAAAAGGCTTGTAAATGGTTATCTTAGATTAAATGGCTTGTAAATGGTTATCTTAGATTAAAAGGCTTGTAAATGGTTATATTAGATTAAAAGGCTTGTAAATGGTTATCTTAGATTAAATGGCTTGTAAATGGTTATCTTAGATTAAATGGCTTGTAAATGGTTATCTTAGATTAAAAGGCTTGTAAATGGTTATATTAGATTAAAAGGCTTGTAAATGGTTACCTTAGATTAAAAGGCTTGTAAATGGTTATTTTAGATTAAAAGACTTGTAAATGGTTATATTAGATTAAATAGCTTGTAAATGGTTATCTTAGATTAAAAGACTTGTAAATGGTTATCTTAGATTAAATGGCTTGTAAATGGTTACCTTAGATTAAATGGCTTGTAAATGGTTATTTTAGATTAAATGGCTTGTATATGGTTATCTTAGATTAAAAGGCTTGTAAATGGTTACCTTAGATTAAATGGCTTGTAAATGGTTATCTTAGATTAAATGGCTTGTAAATGGTTACCTTAGATTAAAAATCTTGTAAATGGTTACCTTAGATTAAATGGCTTGTAAATGGTTATCTTAGATTAAATGGCTTGTAAATGGTTATATTAGATTAAATAGCTTGTAAATGGTTATCTTAGATTAAATGGCTTGTAAATGGTTATCTTAGATTAAATGGCTTGTAAATGGTTATCTTAGATTAAAAGGCTTGTAAATGGTTATCTTAGATTAAATGGCTTGTAAATGGTTATCTTAGATTAAATGGCTTGTAAATGGTTATCTTAGATTAAATGGCTTGTAAATGGTTACCTTAGATTAAATGGCTTGTAAATGGTTATCTTAGATTAAATGGCTTGTAAATGGTTATATTAGATTAAATAGCTTGTAAATGGTTATCTTAGATTAAATGGCTTGTAAATGGTTATCTTAGATTAAAAGGCTTGTAAATGGTTACCTTAGATTAAATGGCTTGTAAATGGTTATTTTAGATTAAATGGCTTGTAAATGGTTATCTTAGATTAAATGGCTTGTAAATGGTTATTTTAGATTAAATGGCTTGTAAATGGTTATCTTAGATTAAATGGCTTGTAAATGGTTATCTTAGATTAAAAGGCTTGTAAATGGTTACCTTAGATTAAATGGCTTGTAAATGGTTATCTTAGATTAAATGGCTTGTAAATGGTTATTTTAGATTAAATAGCTTGTAAATGGTTATTTTAGATTAAAAGTCTTGTAAATGGTTACCTTAGATTAAAAGGATGGTAAATGGTTATTTTAGATTAAAAGACTTGTAAATGGTTATATTAGATTAAAAGGCTTGTAAATGGTTATCTTAGATTAAATGGCTTGTAAATGGTTATTTTAGATTAAAAGACTTGTAAATGGTTATATTAGATTAAAAGGCTTGTAAATGGTTATCTTAGATTAAATGGCTTGTAAATGGTTATTTTAGATTAAAAGACTTGTAAATGGTTATTTTAGATTAAAAGACTTGTAAATGGTTATCTTAGATTAAAAGGCTTGTAAATGGTTATCTTAGATTAAATGACTTGTAAATGGTTATCTTAGATTAAAAGACTTGTAAATGGTTATTTTAGATTAAATGGCTTGTAAATGGTTATCTTAGATTAAATGACTTGTAAATGGTTATTTTAGATTAAAAGACTTGTAAATGGTTATCTTAGATTAAAAGGCTTGTAAATGGTTATCTTAGATTAAATGACTTGTAAATGGTTATCTTAGATTAAAAGACTTGTAAATGGTTATTTTAGATTAAATGGCTTGTAAATGGTTATTTTAGATTAAAAGACTTGTAAATGGTTATCTTAGATTAAAAGGCTTGTAAATGGTTATCTTAGATTAAATGACTTGTAAATGGTTATCTTAGATTAAAAGACTTGTAAATGGTTATTTTAGATTAAATGGCTTGTAAATGGTTATCTTAGATTAAATGACTTGTAAATGGTTATCTTAGATTAAAAGACTTGTAAATGGTTATTTTAGATTAAATGGCTTGTAAATGGTTATCTTAGATTAAAAGTCTTGTAAATGGTTATCTTAGATTAAAAGGCTTGTAAATGGTTATCTTAGATTAAAAGACTTGTAAATGGTTATCTTAGATTAAAAGACTTGTAAATGGTTATCTTAGATTAAAAGACTTGTAAATGGTTATCTTAGATTAAAAGGCTTGTAAATGGTTATCTTAGATTAAATGGCTTGTAAATGGTTATCTTAGATTAAAAGGCTTGTAAATGGTTATTTTAGATTAAATGGCTTGTAAATGGTTATTTTAGATTAAAAGACTTGTAAATGGTTATCTTAGATTAAAAGACTTGTAAATGGTTATTTTAGATTAAAAGGCTTGTAAATGGTTATCTTAGATTAAAAGACTTGTAAATGGTTATCTTAGATTAAAAGACTTGTAAATGGTTATCTTAGATTAAAAGACTTGTAAATGGTTATTTTAGATTAAAAGGCTTGTAAATGGTTATCTTAGATTAAAAGGCTTGTAAATGGTTATCTTAGATTAAAAGGCTTGTAAATGGTTATCTTAGATTAAAAGACTTGTAAATGGTTATCTTAGATTAAAAGACTTGTAAATGGTTATCTTAGATTAAAAGACTTGTAAATGGTTATTTTAGATTAAAAGGCTTGTAAATGGTTATCTTAGATTAAAAGGCTTGTAAATGGTTATCTTAGATTAAAAGGCTTGTAAATGGTTATCTTAGATTAAAAGGCTTGTAAATGGTTATCTTAGATTAAATGGCTTGTAAATGGTTATCTTAGATTAAAAGGCTTGTAAATGGTTATATTAGATTAAAAGGCTTGTAAATGGTTATCTTAGATTAAATGGCTTGTAAATGGTTATCTTAGATTAAATGGCTTGTAAATGGTTATCTTAGATTAAAAGGCTTGTAAATGGTTATATTAGATTAAAAGGCTTGTAAATGGTTACCTTAGATTAAAAGGCTTGTAAATGGTTATTTTAGATTAAAAGACTTGTAAATGGTTATATTAGATTAAATAGCTTGTAAATGGTTATCTTAGATTAAAAGACTTGTAAATGGTTATCTTAGATTAAATGGCTTGTAAATGGTTACCTTAGATTAAATGGCTTGTAAATGGTTATTTTAGATTAACTGGCTTGTATATGGTTATCTTAGATTAAAAGGCTTGTAAATGGTTACCTTAGATTAAATGGCTTGTAAATGGTTATCTTAGATTAAATGGCTTGTAAATGGTTACCTTAGATTAAAAGGCTTGTAAATGGTTACCTTAGATTAAATGGCTTGTAAATGGTTATCTTAGATTAAATGGCTTGTAAATGGTTATATTAGATTAAATAGCTTGTAAATGGTTATCTTAGATTAAATGGCTTGTAAATGGTTATCTTAGATTAAATGGCTTGTAAATGGTTATCTTAGATTAAAAGGCTTGTAAATGGTTATCTTAGATTAAATGGCTTGTAAATGGTTATCTTAGATTAAATGGCTTGTAAATGGTTATCTTAGATTAAATGGCTTGTAAATGGTTACCTTAGATTAAATGGCTTGTAAATGGTTATCTTAGATTAAATGGCTTGTAAATGGTTATATTAGATTAAATAGCTTGTAAATGGTTATCTTAGATTAAATGGCTTGTAAATGGTTATCTTAGATTAAAAGGCTTGTAAATGGTTACCTTAGATTAAATGGCTTGTAAATGGTTATTTTAGATTAAATGGCTTGTAAATGGTTATCTTAGATTAAATGGCTTGTAAATGGTTATTTTAGATTAAATGGCTTGTAAATGGTTATCTTAGATTAAATGGCTTGTAAATGGTTATCTTAGATTAAAAGGCTTGTAAATGGTTACCTTAGATTAAATGGCTTGTAAATGGTTATCTTAGATTAAATGGCTTGTAAATGGTTATTTTAGATTAAATAGCTTGTAAATGGTTATTTTAGATTAAAAGTCTTGTAAATGGTTACCTTAGATTAAAAGGATGGTAAATGGTTATTTTAGATTAAAAGACTTGTAAATGGTTATATTAGATTAAAAGGCTTGTAAATGGTTATCTTAGATTAAATGGCTTGTAAATGGTTATTTTAGATTAAAAGACTTGTAAATGGTTATATTAGATTAAAAGGCTTGTAAATGGTTATCTTAGATTAAATGGCTTGTAAATGGTTATTTTAGATTAAAAGACTTGTAAATGGTTATATTAGATTAAAAGGCTTGTAAATGGTTATCTTAGATTAAATGGCTTGTAAATGGTTATCTTAGATTAAAAGGCTTGTAAATGGTTACCTTAGATTAAATGGCTTGTAAATGGTTATCTTAGATTAAATGGCTTGTAAATGGTTATTTTAGATTAAATAGCTTGTAAATGGTTATTTTAGATTAAAAGTCTTGTAAATGGTTACCTTAGATTAAAAGGATGGTAAATGGTTATTTTAGATTAAAAGACTTGTAAATGGTTATATTAGATTAAAAGGCTTGTAAATGGTTATCTTAGATTAAATGGCTTGTAAATGGTTATTTTAGATTAAAAGACTTGTAAATGGTTATATTAGATTAAAAGGCTTGTAAATGGTTATCTTAGATTAAATGGCTTGTAAATGGTTATCTTAGATTAAATGGCTTGTAAATGGTTATCTTAGATTAAATGGCTTGTAAATGGTTATTTTAGATTAAAAGGCTTGTAAATGGTTATCTTAGATTAAATGGCTTGTAAATGGTTATCTTAGATTAAAAGGCTTGTAAATGGTTATCTTAGATTAAAAGACTTGTAAATGGTTATCTTAGATTAAATGGCTTGTAAATGGTTATTTTAGATTAAAAGGCTTGTAAATGGTTATCTTAGATTAAATGGCTTGTAAATGGTTATTTTAGATTAAAAGGCTTGTAAATGGTTATCTTAGATTAAATAGCTTGTAAATGGTTACCTTAGATTAAAAGACTTGTAAATGGTTATCTTAGATTAAAAGGCTTGTAAATGGTTATCTTAGATTAAATGGCTTGTAAATGGTTATTTTAGATTAAAAGGCTTGTAAATGGTTATTTTAGATTAAAAGGCTTGTAAATGGTTATCTTAGATTAAAAGACTTGTAAATGGTTATCTTAGATTAAAAGGCTTGTAAATGGTTATCTTAGATTAAAAGACTTGTAAATGGTTATCTTAGATTAAAAGACTTGTAAATGGTTATCTTAGATTAAAAGACTTGTAAATGGTTATCTTAGATTAAAAGGCTTGTAAATGGTTATCTTAGATTAAAAGACTTGTAAGTGGTTATTTTAGATTAAAAGACTTGTAAATGGTTATCTTAGATTAAATGGCTTGTAAATGGTTATTTTAGATTAAAAGACTTGTAAATGGTTATCTTAGATTAAATGGCTTGTAAATGGTTATCTTAGATTAAATGGCTTGTAAATGGTTATTTTAGATTAAATGGCTTGTAAATGGTTATTTTAGATTAAATGGCTTGTAAATGGTTATTTTAGATTAAAAGACTTGTAAATGGTTATCTTAGATTAAATGGCTTGTAAATGGTTATTTTAGATTAAAAGGATTGTAAATGGTTATCTTAGATTAAATGGCTTGTAAATGGTTATCTTAGATTAAAAGGCTTGTAAATGGTTATTTTAGATTAAAAGGCTTGTAAATGGTTATTTTAGATTAAAAGGCTTGTAAATGGTTATTTTAGATTAAAAGGCTTGTAAATGGTTATCTTAGATTAAAAGACTTGTAAATGGTTATCTTAGATTAAAAGACTTGTAAATGGTTATCTTAGATTAAAAGACTTGTAAATGGTTATCTTAGATTAAAAGGCTTGTAAATGGTTATCTTAGATTAAAAGGCTTGTAAATGGTTATCTTAGATTAAAAGACTTGTAAATGGTTATCTTAGATTAAAAGACTTGTAAATGGTTATCTTAGATTAAAAGACTTGTAAATGGTTATCTTAGATTAAAAGGCTTGTAAATGGTTATCTTAGATTAAAAGACTTGTAAATGGTTATTTTAGATTAAAAGACTTGTAAATGGTTATCTTAGATTAAAAGACTTGTAAATGGTTATCTTAGATTAAAAGACTTGTAAATGGTTATTTTAGATTAAAAGGCTTGTAAATGGTTATCTTAGATTAAATGGCTTGTAAATGGTTATTTTAGATTAAAAGGCTTGTAAATGGTTATCTTAGATTAAAAGACTTGTAAATGGTTATCTTAGATTAAAAGGCTTGTAAATGGTTATCTTAGATTAAAAGACTTGTAAATGGTTATCTTAGATTAAAAGACTTGTAAATGGTTATCTTAGATTAAAAGACTTGTAAATGGTTATCTTAGATTAAAAGGCTTGTAAATGGTTATCTTAGATTAAAAGACTTGTAAATGGTTATTTTAGATTAAAAGACTTGTAAATGGTTATCTTAGATTAAATGGCTTGTAAATGGTTATTTTAGATTAAAAGACTTGTAAATGGTTATCTTAGATTAAATAGCTTGTAAATGGTTATTTTAGATTAAAAGACTTGTAAATGGTTATCTTAGATTAAATAGCTTGTAAATGGTTATTTTAGATTAAAAGACTTGTAAATGGTTATCTTAGATTAAATAGCTTGTAAATGGTTATTTTAGATTAAAAGGCTTGTAAATGGTTATCTTAGATTAAAAGGCTTGTAAATGGTTATCTTAGATTAAATGGCTTGTAAATGGTTATCTTAGATTAAATGGCTTGTAAATGGTTATCTTAGATTAAATGGCTTGTAAATGGTTATTTTAGATTAAATGGCTTGTAAATGGTTATTTTAGATTAAATGGCTTGTAAATGGTTATTTTAGATTAAAAGACTTGTAAATGGTTATCTTAGATTAAATGGCTTGTAAATGGTTATTTTAGATTAAAAGGATTGTAAATGGTTATCTTAGATTAAATGGCTTGTAAATGGTTATCTTAGATTAAAAGGCTTGTAAATGGTTATTTTAGATTAAAAGGCTTGTAAATGGTTATTTTAGATTAAAAGGCTTGTAAATGGTTATTTTAGATTAAAAGGCTTGTAAATGGTTATCTTAGATTAAAAGACTTGTAAATGGTTATCTTAGATTAAAAGACTTGTAAATGGTTATCTTAGATTAAAAGACTTGTAAATGGTTATCTTAGATTAAAAGGCTTGTAAATGGTTATCTTAGATTAAAAGGCTTGTAAATGGTTATCTTAGATTAAAAGACTTGTAAATGGTTATCTTAGATTAAAAGACTTGTAAATGGTTATCTTAGATTAAAAGACTTGTAAATGGTTATCTTAGATTAAAAGGCTTGTAAATGGTTATCTTAGATTAAAAGACTTGTAAATGGTTATTTTAGATTAAAAGACTTGTAAATGGTTATCTTAGATTAAAAGACTTGTAAATGGTTATCTTAGATTAAAAGACTTGTAAATGGTTATTTTAGATTAAAAGACTTGTAAATGGTTATCTTAGATTAAAAGGCTTGTAAATGGTTATCTTAGATTAAAAGACTTGTAAATGGTTATCTTAGATTAAAAGACTTGTAAATGGTTATCTTAGATTAAAAGACTTGTAAATGGTTATCTTAGATTAAAAGGCTTGTAAATGGTTATCTTAGATTAAAAGACTTGTAAATGGTTATCTTAGATTAAAAGACTTGTAAATGGTTATTTTAGATTAAAAGACTTGTAAATGGTTATCTTAGATTAAAAGGCTTGTAAATGGTTATCTTAGATTAAAAGACTTGTAAATGGTTATCTTAGATTAAAAGACTTGTAAATGGTTATCTTAGATTAAAAGACTTGTAAATGGTTATCTTAGATTAAAAGGCTTGTAAATGGTTATCTTAGATTAAAAGACTTGTAAATGGTTATTTTAGATTAAAAGACTTGTAAATGGTTATCTTAGATTAAATGGCTTGTAAATGGTTATTTTAGATTAAAAGACTTGTAAATGGTTATCTTAGATTAAATGGCTTGTAAATGGTTATCTTAGATTAAATGGCTTGTAAATGGTTATTTTAGATTAAAAGGCTTGTAAATGGTTATCTTAGATTAAATGGCTTGTAAATGGTTATTTTAGATTAAAAGGCTTGTAAATGGTTATCTTAGATTAAATGGCTTGTAAATGGTTATCTTAGATTAAATGGCTTGTAAATGGTTATTTTAGATTAAAAGACTTGTAAATGGTTATCTTAGATTAAATGGCTTGTAAATGGTTATTTTAGATTAAAAGGATTGTAAATGGTTATCTTAGATTAAATGGCTTGTAAATGGTTATCTTAGATTAAAAGGCTTGTAAATGGTTATTTTAGATTAAAAGGCTTGTAAATGGTTATTTTAGATTAAAAGGCTTGTAAATGGTTATCTTAGATTAAAAGACTTGTAAATGGTTATCTTAGATTAAAAGGCTTGTAAATGGTTATCTTAGATTAAAAGGCTTGTAAATGGTTATCTTAGATTAAAAGGCTTGTAAATGGTTATTTTAGATTAAATGGCTTGTAAATGGTTATTTTAGATTAAAAGACTTGTAAATGGTTATCTTAGATTAAATGGCTTGTAAATGGTTATTTTAGATTAAAAGGCTTGTAAATGGTTATTTTAGATTAAAAGGCTTGTAAATGGTTATCTTAGATTAAAAGGCTTGTAAATGGTTATCTTAGATTAAAAGGCTTGTAAATGGTTATTTTAGATTAAATGGCGTGTAAATGGTTATTTTAGATTAAATGGCTTGTAAATGGTTATCTTAGATTAAAAGGCTTGTAAATGGTTATCTTAGATTAAATGGCTTGTAAATGGTTATCTTAGATTAAATGGCTTGTAAATGGTTATTTTAGATTAAAAGGCTTGTAAATGGTTATATTAGATTAAAAGGCTTGTAAATGGTTATCTTAGATTAAAAGGCTTGTAAATGGTTATCTTAGATTAAAAGGCTTGTAAATGGTTATCTTAGATTAAATGGCTTGTAAATGGTTATCTTAGATTAAATGGCTTGTAAATGGTTATCTTAGATTAAATGGCTTGTAAATGGTTATCTTAGATTAAAAGGCTTGTAAATGGTTATCTTAGATTAAATGGCTTGTAAATGGTTATCTTAGATTAAATGGCTTGTAAATGGTTATTTTAGATTAAATGGCTTGTAAATGGTTATCTTAGATTAAAAGGCTTGTAAATGGTTATCTTAGATTAAAAGGCTTGTAAATGGTTATCTTAGATTAAAAGGCTTGTAAATGGTTATTTTAGATTAAATGGCTTGTAAATGGTTATCTTAGATTAAAAGGCTTGTAAATGGTTATATCAGATTAAAAGGCTTGTAAATGGTTATCTTAGATTAAATGGCTTGTAAATGGTTATTTTAGATTAAATGGCTTGTATATGGTTATCTTAGATTAAATGGCTTGTAAATGGTTATCTTAGATTAAAAGACTTGTAAATGGTTATCTTAGATTAAAAGGCTTGTAAATGGTTACCTTAGATTAAAAGGCTTGTAAATGGTTATCTTAGATTAAATAGCTTGTATATGGTTATTTTAGATTAAAAGACTTGTAAATGGTTATCTTAGACTAAAAGGCTTGTAAATGGTTATCTTAGATTAAAAGGCTTGTAAATGGTTACCTTAGATTAAATGGCTTGTAAATGGTTATCTTAGATTAAATGGCTTGTAAATGGTTATTTTAGATTAAAAGGCTTGTAAATGGTTACCTTAGATTAAAAGGCTTGTAAATGGTTATCTTAGATTAAAAGGCTTGTAAATGGTTACCTTAGATTAAAAGGCTTGTAAATGGTTATCTTAGATTAAATAGCTTGTATATGGTTATTTTAGATTAAAAGACTTGTAAATGGTTATCTTAGATTAAAAGGCTTGTAAATGGTTATCTTAGATTAAATGGCTTGTAAATGGTTATTTTAGATTAAATGGCTTGTATATGGTTATCTTAGATTAAATGGCTTGTAAATGGTTATCTTAGATTAAAAGACTTGTAAATGGTTATCTTAGATTAAAAGGCTTGTAAATGGTTACCTTAGATTAAAAGGCTTGTAAATGGTTATCTTAGATTAAATGGCTTGTATATGGTTATCTTAGATTAAATGGCTTGTAAATGGTTATCTTAGATTAAATGGCTTGTAAATGGTTATCTTAGATTAAAAGGCTTGTAAATGGTTATCTTAGATTAAATGGCTTGTAAATGGTTATTTTAGATTAAATGGCTTGTATATGGTTATCTTAGATTAAAAGGCTTGTAAATGGTTATCTTAGATTAAAAGGCTTGTAAATGGTTATCTTAGATTAAATGGCTTGTAAATGGTTATCTTAGATTAAATGGCTTGTAAATGGTTATCTTAGATTAAATGGCTTGTAAATGGTTATCTTAGATTAAATGGCTTGTAAATGGTTATCTTAGATTAAAAGGCTTGTAAATGGTTATCTTAGATTAAAAGGCTTGTAAATGGTTATCTTAGATTAAATGGCTTGTAAATGGTTATTTTAGATTAAAAGGCTTGTATATGGTTATCTTAGATTAAAAGGCTTGTAAATGGTTATCTTAGATTAAAAGGCTTGTAAATGGTTATCTTAGATTAAATGGCTTGTAAATGGTTACCTTAGATTAAATGGCTTGTAAATGGTTATCTTAGATTAAAAGGCTTGTAAATGGTTATCTTAGATTAAAAGGCTTGTAAATGGTTATCTTAGATTAAATGGTTTGTAAATGGTTATTTTAGATTAAAAGGCTTGTAAATGGTTATCTTAGATTAAAAGACTTGTAAATGGTTATCTTAGATTAAAAGACTTGTAAATGGTTATCTTAGATTAAATGGCTTGTAAATGGTTATTTTAGATTAAAAGACTTGTAAATGGTTATTTTAGATTAAAAGGCTTGTAAATGGTTATCTTAGATTAAAAGGCTTGTAAATGGTTATCTTAGATTAAAAGGCTTGTAAATGGTTATCTTAGATTAAATGGCTTGTAAATGGTTATTTTAGACTAAAAGGCTTGTAAATGGTTATCTTAGATTAAAAGGCTTGTAAATGGTTATCTTAGATTAAATGGCTTGTAAATGGTTACCTTAGATTAAATGGCTTGTAAATGGTTATCTAAGATTAAATGGCTTGTAAATGGTTATCTTAGATTAAATGGCTTGTAAATGGTTACCTTAGATTAAATGGCTTGTAAATGGTTATCTAAGATTAAAAGGCTTGTAAATGGTTATCTTAGATTAAATGGTTTGTAAATGGTTATTTTAGATTAAAAGGCTTGTAAATGGTTATCTTAGATTAAAAGACTTGTAAATGGTTATCTAGATTAAAAGACTTGTAAATGGTTATCTTAGATTAAATGGCTTGTAAATGGTTATTTTAGATTAAAAGACTTGTAAATGGTTATTTTAGATTAAAAGGCTTGTAAATGGTTATCTTAGATTAAAAGGCTTGTAAATGGTTATCTTAGATTAAAAGGCTTGTAAATGGTTATCTTAGATTAAATGGCTTGTAAATGGTTATTTTAGACTAAAAGGCTTGTAAATGGTTATCTTAGATTAAAAGGCTTGTAAATGGTTATCTTAGATTAAATGGCTTGTAAATGGTTACCTTAGATTAAATGGCTTGTAAATGGTTATCTAAGATTAAATGGCTTGCAAATGGTTATCTTAGATTAAAAGGCTTGTAAATGGTTATCTTAGATTAAAAGGCTTGTAAATGGTTATTTTAGATTAAAAGGCTTGTAAATGGTTACCTTAGATTAAATGGCTTGTAAATGGTTACCTTAGATTAAATGGCTTGTATATGGTTATCTTAGATTAAAAGGCTTGTAAATGGTTATCTTAGATTAAAAGGCTTGTAAATGGTTATCTTAGATTAAAAGGCTTGTAAATGGTTATCTTAGATTAAATGGCTTGTAAATGGTTACCTTAGATTAAATGGCTTGTAAATGGTTACCTTAGATTAAATGGCTTGTATATGGTTATCTTAGATTAAAAGGCTTGTAAATGGTTATCTTAGATTAAAAGGCTTGTAAATGGTTATCTTAGATTAAAAGGCTTGTAAATGGTTATCTTAGATTAAAAGGCTTGTAAATGGTTATTTTAGATTAAAAGGCTTGTAAATGGTTATCTTAGATTAAATGGCTTGTAAATGGTTACCTTAGATTAAATGGCTTGTAAATGGTTACCTTAGATTAAATGGCTTGTATATGGTTATCTTAGATTAAATGGCTTGTAAATGGTTATCTTAGATTAAATGGCTTGTAAATGGTTATTTTAGATTAAAAGGCTTGTATATGGTTATCTTAGATTAAAAGGCTTGTAAATGGTTATCTTAGATTAAAAGGCTTGTAAATGGTTATCTTAGATTAAATGGCTTGTAAATGGTTACCTTAGATTAAATGGCTTGTAAATGGTTATCTTAGATTAAAAGGCTTGTAAATGGTTATCTTAGATTAAAAGGCTTGTAAATGGTTATCTTAGATTAAATGGCTTGTAAATGGTTACCTTAGATTAAATGGCTTGTATATGGTTATCTTAGATTAAATGGCTTGTAAATGGTTATCTTAGATTAAAAGACTTGTAAATGGTTATCTTAGATTAAAAGGCTTGTAAATGGTTATCTTAGATTAAATGGCTTGTAAATGGTTACCTTAGATTAAATGGCTTGTAAATGGTTATCTTAGATTAAAAGGCTTGTAAATGGTTATCTTAGATTAAATGGCTTGTAAATGGTTACCTTAGATTAAATGGCTTGTAAATGGTTATCTTAGATTAAAAGGCTTGTAAATGGTTATCTTAGATTAAATGGCTTGTAAATGGTTACCTTAGATTAAATGGCTTGTAAATGGTTATCTTAGATTAAAAGGCTTGTAAATGGTTATCTTAGATTAAAAGACTTGTAAATGGTTATCTTAGATTAAAAGGCTTGTAAATGGTTATCTTAGATTAAAAGGCTTGTATATGGTTATCTTAGATTAAATGGCTTGTAAATGGTTATCTTAGATTAAAAGGCTTGTATATGGTTATCTTAGATTAAATGGCTTGTAAATGGTTACCTTAGATTAAAAAGCTTGTAAATGGTTATCTTAGATTAAAAGACTTGTAAATGGTTATCTTAGATTAAAAGACTTGTAAATGGTTATCTTAGATTAAAAGGCTTGTAAATGGTTATCTTAGATTAAAAGGCTTGTAAATGGTTATCTTAGATTAAAAGGCTTGTATATGGTTATCTTAGATTAAATGGCTTGTAAATGGTTATCTTAGATTAAAAGGCTTGTATATGGTTATCTTAGATTAAATGGCTTGTAAATGGTTACCTTAGATTAAAAAGCTTGTAAATGGTTATCTTAGATTAAAAGACTTGTAAATGGTTATCTTAGATTAAAAGACTTGTAAATGGTTATCTTAGATTAAAAGGCTTGTAAATGGTTATCTTAGATTAAAAGGCTTGTATATGGTTATCTTAGATTAAATGGCTTGTAAATGGTTATTTTAGATTAAAAGGCTTGTAAATGGTTATCTTAGATTAAAAGGCTTGTAAATGGTTATCTTAGATTAAAAGGCTTGTAAATGGTTATCTTAGATTAAATGGCTTGTAAATGGTTATCTTAGATTAAATGGCTTGTATATGGTTATCTTAGATTAAATGGCTTGTATATGGTTATCTTAGATTAAATGGCTTGTAAATGGTTATCTTAGATTAAATGGCTTGTATATGGTTATCTTAGATTAAAAGGCTTGTAAATGGTTATCTTAGATTAAAAGGCTTGTAAATGGTTATCTTAGATTAAATGGCTTGTATATGGTTATCTTAGATTAAATGGCTTGTAAATGGTTATCTTAGATTAAAAGACTTGTAAATGGTTATCTTAGATTAAATGGCTTGTAAATGGTTATTTTAGATTAAATGGCTTGTATATGGTTATCTTAGATTAAATAGCTTGTAAATGGTTATCTTAGATTAAATGGCTTGTAAATGGTTATCTTAGATTAAAAGGCTTGTAAATGGTTATCTTAGATTAAAAGGCTTGTAAATGGTTATCTTAGATTAAATGGCTTGTATATGGTTATCTTAGATTAAATGGCTTGTAAATGGTTATCTTAGATTAAAAGACTTGTAAATGGTTATCTTAGATTAAATGGCTTGTAAATGGTTATCTTAGATTAAATGGCTTGTAAATGGTTATCTTAGATTAAATGGCTTGTAAATGGTTATCTTAGATTAAAAGGCTTGTAAATGGTTATCTTAGATTAAAAGGCTTGTAAATGGTTATCTTAGATTAAAAGGCTTGTAAATGCTTATCTTAGATTAAAAGGCTTGTAAATGGTTATATTAGATTAAAAGGCTTGTAAATGGTTATCTTAGATTAAAAGACTTGTAAATGGTTATCTTAGATTAAATGGCTTGTAAATGGTTATCTTAGATTAAATGGCTTGTAAATGGTTATCTTAGATTAAATGGCTTGTATATGGTTATCTTAGATTAAATGGCTTGTAAATGGTTATCTTAGATTAAATGGCTTGTAAATGGTTATCTTAGATTAAAAGGCTTGTAAATGGTTATCTTAGATTAAAAGGCTTGTAAATGGTTATCTTAGATTAAAAGGCTTGTAAATGGTTATCTTAGATTAAAAGACTTGTAAATGGTTATCTTAGATTAAAAGGCTTGTAAATGGTTATCTTAGATTAAATGGCTTGTATATGGTTATCTTAGATTAAATGGCTTGTAAATGGTTATCTTAGATTAAAAGACTTGTAAATGGTTATCTTAGATTAAATGGCTTGTATATGGTTATCTTAGATTAAAAGGCTTGTAAATGGTTATCTTAGATTAAAAGACTTGTAAATGGTTATCTTAGATTAAATGGCTTGTAAATGGTTATCTTAGATTAAAAGGCTTGTAAATGGTTATCTTAGATTAAATGGCTTGTATATGGTTATCTTAGATTAAAAGGCTTGTAAATGGTTATTTTAGATTAAAAGGCTTGTAAATGGTTATCTTAGATTAAAAGGCTTGTAAATGGTTACCTTAGATTAAAAGGCTTGTAAATGGTTATCTTAGATTAAATGGCTTGTAAATGGTTATCTTAGATTAAAAGGCTTGTAAATGGTTATCTTAGATTAAAAGGCTTGTAAATGGTTACCTTAGATTAAATGGCTTGTATATGGTTATCTTAGATTAAAAGGCTTGTAAATGGTTATCTTAGATTAAAAGGCTTGTAAATGGTTATCTTAGATTAAAAGGCTTGTAAATGGTTATCTTAGATTAAATGGCTTGTAAATGGTTACCTTAGATTAAATGGCTTGTATATGGTTATCTTAGATTAAAAGGCTTGTAAATGGTTATCTTAGATTAAATGGCTTGTAAATGGTTACCTTAGATTAAATGGCTTGTAAATGGTTATTTTAGATTAAAAGGCTTGTAAATGGTTATCTTAGATTAAAAGGCTTGTAAATGGTTATCTTAGATTAAATGGCTTGTAAATGGTTACCTTAGATTAAATGGCTTGTAAATGGTTATTTTAGATTAAAAGGCTTGTAAATGGTTATCTTAGATTAAAAGGCTTGTAAATGGTTATCTTAGATTAAATGGCTTGTATATGGTTATCTTAGATTAAATGGCTTGTAAATGGTTATTTTAGATTAAAAGGCTTGTATATGGTTATCTTAGATTAAAAGGCTTGTAAATGGTTATCTTAGATTAAAAGGCTTGTAAATGGTTATCTTAGATTAAATGGCTTGTAAATGGTTACCTTAGATTAAATGGCTTGTAAATGGTTATCTTAGATTAAAAGGCTTGTAAATGGTTATCTTAGATTAAAAGGACTGTAAATGGTTATCTTAGATTAAATGGCTTGTAAATGGTTATTTTAGATTAAAAGGCTTGTAAATGGTTATCTTAGATTAAAAGGCTTGTAAATGGTTATCTTAGATTAAAAGACTTGTAAATGGTTATTTTAGATTAAAAGACTTGTAAATGGTTATCTTAGATTAAAAGGCTTGTAAATGGTTATCTTAGATTAAATGGCTTGTAAATGGTTACCTTAGATTAAATGGCTTGTAAATGGTTATCTAAGATTAAATGGCTTGTAAATGGTTATTTTAGATTAAAAGGCTTGTAAATGGTTATTTTAGATTAAAAGACTTGTAAATGGTTATCTTAGATTAAAAGGCTTGTAAATGGTTATTTTAGATTAAAAGGCTTGTAAATGGTTATCTTAGATTAAAAGTCTTGTAAATGGTTATCTTAGATTAAAAGACTTGTAAATGGTTATCTTAGATTAAAAGGCTTGTAAATGGTTATTTTAGATTAAAAGGCTTGTAAATGGTTATTTTAGATTAAAAGACTTGTAAATGGTTATCTTAGATTAAAAGGCTTGTAAATGGTTATCTTAGATTAAAAGACTTGTAAATGGTTACCTTAGATTAAATGGCTTGTAAATGGTTATCTTAGATTAAATGGCTTGTAAATGGTTATTTTAGATTAAAAGACTTGTAAATGGTTATTTTAGATTAAAAGACTTGTAAATGGTTAGTTTAGATTAAATGGCTTGTAAATGGTTATCTTAGATTAAAAGGCTTGTAAATGGTTATCTTAGATTAAAAGACTTGTAAATGGTTATCTTAGATTAAATGGCTTGTAAATGGTTATTTTAGATTAAAAGACTTGTAAATGGTTATTTTAGATTAAAAGACTTGTAAATGGTTATTTTAGATTAAATGGCTTGTAAATGGTTATCTTAGATTAAAAGGCTTGTAAATGGTTATCTTAGATTAAAAGACTTGTAAATGGTTATCTTAGATTAAATGGCTTGTAAATGGTTATTTTAGATTAAAAGACTTGTAAATGGTTATTTTAGATTAAAAGACTTGTAAATGGTTACCTTAGATTAAAAGACTTGTAAATGGTTACCTTAGATTAAAAGACTTGTAAATGGTTATTTTAGATTAAAAGACTTGTAAATGGTTATTTTAGATTAAAAGACTTGTAAATGGTTATCTTAGATTAAATGGCTTGTAAATTGTTATCTTAGATTAAATAGCTTGTAAATGGTTATCTTAGATTAAAAGGCTTGTAAATGGTTATCTTAGATTAAATGGCTTGTAAATGGTTACCTTAGATTAAAAGACTTGTAAATGGTTATTTTAGATTAAAAGGCTTGTAAATGGTTATCTTAGATTAAAAGACTTGTAAATGGTTATTTTAGATTAAAAGGCTTGTAAATGGTTATTTTAGATTAAATGGCTTGTAAATGGTTATCTTAGATTAAATGGCTTGTAAATGGTTACCTTAGATTAAAAGACTTGTAAATGGTTATTTTAGATTAAAAGACTTGTAAATGGTTATTTTAGATTAAAAGACTTGTAAATGGTTATTTTAGATTAAAAGACTTGTAAATGGTTATCTTAGATTAAAAGACTTGTAAATGGTTATTTTAGATTAAATGGCTTGTAAATGGTTATCTTAGATTAAAAGGCTTGTAAATGGTTATTTTAGATTAAAAGACTTGTAAATGGTTATCTTAGATTAAAAGACTTGTAAATGGTTATCTTAGATTAAAAGACTTGTAAATGGTTATTTTAGATTAAAAGACTTGTAAATGGTTATCTTAGATTAAAAGACTTGTAAATGGTTATCTTAGATTAAATGGCTTGTAAATGGTTATTTTAGATTAAAAGACTTGTAAAGGGTTATCTTAGATTAAAAGGCTTGTAAATGGTTATTTTAGATTAAAAGACTTGTAAATGGTTATCTTAGATTAAAAGGCTTGTAAATGGTTACCTTAGATTAAATGGCTTGTAAATGGTTATCTTAGATTAAAAGGCTTGTAAATGGTTATCTTAGATTAAATGGCTTGTAAATGGTTACCTTAGATTAAAAGACTTGTAAATGGTTATTTTAGATTAAAAGGCTTGTAAATGGTTATCTTAGATTAAAAGACTTGTAAATGGTTATTTTAGATTAAAAGGCTTGTAAATGGTTATTTTAGATTAAATGGCTTGTAAATGGTTATCTTAGATTAAATGGCTTGTAAATGGTTACCTTAGATTAAAAGACTTGTAATTGGTTATTCTAGATTAAAAGACTTGTAAATGGTTATTTTAGATTAAAAGACTTGTAAATGGTTATTTTAGATTAAAAGACTTGTAAATGGTTATCTTAGATTAAAAGACTTGTAAATGGTTATTTTAGATTAAATGGCTTGTAAATGGTTATCTTAGATTAAAAGGCTTGTAAATGGTTATTTTAGATTAAAAGACTTGTAAATGGTTATCTTAGATTAAAAGACTTGTAAATGGTTATCTTAGATTAAAAGGCTTGTAAATGGTTATCTTAGATTAAAAGACTTGTAAATGGTTATTTTAGATTAAAAGACTTGTAAATGGTTATTTTAGATTAAAAGACTTGTAAATGGTTATCTTAGATTAAAAGACTTGTAAATGGTTATTTTAGATTAAAAGACTTGTAAATGGTTATCTTAGATTAAAAGACTTGTAAATGGTTATCTTAGATTAAATGGCTTGTAAATGGTTATTTTAGATTAAAAGACTTGTAAATGGTTATCTTAGATTAAAAGGCTTGTAAATGGTTATTTTAGATTAAAAGACTTGTAAATGGTTATCTTAGATTAAAAGGCTTGTAAATGGTTACCTTAGATTAAATGGCTTGTAAATGGTTATCTTAGATTAAAAGGCTTGTAAATGGTTATCTTAGATTAAATGGCTTGTAAATGGTTACCTTAGATTAAAAGACTTGTAAATGGTTATTTTAGATTAAAAGGCTTGTAAATGGTTATCTTAGATTAAAAGACTTGTAAATGGTTATTTTAGATTAAAAGGCTTGTAAATGGTTATTTTAGATTAAATGGCTTGTAAATGGTTATCTTAGATTAAATGGCTTGTAAATGGTTACCTTAGATTAAAAGACTTGTAAATGGTTATTTTAGATTAAAAGACTTGTAAATGGTTATTTTAGATTAAAAGACTTGTAAATGGTTATTTTAGATTAAAAGACTTGTAAATGGTTATCTTAGATTAAAAGACTTGTAAATGGTTATTTTAGATTAAATGGCTTGTAAATGGTTATCTTAGATTAAAAGGCTTGTAAATGGTTATTTTAGATTAAAAGACTTGTAAATGGTTATCTTAGATTAAAAGACTTGTAAATGGTTATTTTAGATTAAAAGACTTGTAAATGGTTATTTTAGATTAAAAGACTTGTAAATGGTTATCTTAGATTAAAAGACTTGTAAATGGTTATTTTAGATTAAAAGACTTGTAAATGGTTACCTTAGATTAAATGGCTTGTAAATGGTTATTTTAGATTAAAAGGCTTGTGAATGGTTATCTTAGATTAAAAGGCTTGTGAATGGTTATCTTAGATTAAAAGGCTTGTAAATGGTTATCTTAGATTAAAAGGCTTGTAAATGGTTATTTTAGATTAAAAGACTTGTAAATGGTTATCTTAGATTAAAAGACTTGTAAATGGTTATTTTAGATTAAAAGACTTGTAAATGGTTATCTTAGATTAAAAGACTTGTAAATGGTTATCTTAGATTAAAAGGCTTGTAAATGGTTATTTTAGATTAAAAGACTTGTAAATGGTTATCTTAGATTAAAAGACTTGTAAATGGTTATCTTAGATTAAAAGACTTGTAAATGGTTATCTTAGATTAAAAGGCGTGTATATGGTTATCTTAGATTAAATGGCTTGTAAATGGTTATTTTAGATTAAATGGCTTGTAAATGGTTATTTTAGATTAAAAGGCTTGTAAATGGTTATCTTAGATTAAAAGGCTTGTAAATGGTTATTTTAGATTAAAAGGCTTGTAAATGGTTATCTTAGATTAAAAGGCTTGTAAATGGTTATTTTAGATTAAAAGACTTGTAAATGGTTATCTTAGATTAAAAGACTTGTAAATGGTTATCTTAGATTAAAAGGCTTGTAAATGGTTATCTTAGATTAAAAGGCTTGTAAATGGTTACCTTAGATTAAATGGCTTGTAAATGGTTATCTTAGATTAAAAGGCTTGTAAATGGTTATTTTAGATTAAAAGACTTGTAAATGGTTATCT
This sequence comes from Unio delphinus, assembly GCA_029339505.1. Taxonomy (NCBI): domain Eukaryota; kingdom Metazoa; phylum Mollusca; class Bivalvia; order Unionida; family Unionidae; genus Unio; species Unio delphinus. Next base: position 1,722,165 of record JAQISU010000257.1, on the reverse strand, counting down.
TAGATTAAAAGACTTGTAAATGGTTATCTTAGATTAAAAGGCTTGTAAATGGTTATCTTAGATTAAAAGGCTTGTAAATGGTTATTTTAGATTAAAAGACTTGTAAATGGTTATCTTAGATTAAAAGGCTTGTAAATGGTTATCTTAGATTAAAAGACTTGTAAATGGTTATTTTAGATTAAAAGACTTGTAAATGGTTATCTTAGATTAAAAGACTTGTAAATGGTTATCTTAGATTAAAAGGCTTGTAAATGGTTATTTTAGATTAAAAGACTTGTAAATGGTTATCTTAGATTAAAAGACTTGTAAATGGTTATTTTAGATTAAAAGACTTGTAAATGGTTATTTTAGATTAAAAGACTTGTAAATGGTTATCTTAGATTAAAAGACTTGTAAATGGTTATCTTAGATTAAATGGCTTGTAAATGGTTATTTTAGATTAAAAGACTTGTAAATGGTTATCTTAGATTAAAAGACTTGTAAATGGTTATTTTAGATTAAAAGACTTGTAAATGGTTATCTTAGATTAAATGGCTTGTAAATGGTTATTTTAGATTAAAAGACTTGTAAATGGTTATTTTAGATTAAAAGACTTGTAAATGGTTATCTTAGATTAAAAGACTTGTAAATGGTTATTTTAGATTAAATGGCTTGTAAATGGTTATTTTAGATTAAAAGACTTGTAAATGGTTATCTTAGATTAAAAGACTTGTAAATGGTTATCTTAGATTAAATGGCTTGTAAATGGTTATTTTAGATTAAAAGACTTGTAAATGGTTATCTTAGATTAAAAGACTTGTAAATGGTTATTTTAGATTAAAAGACTTGTAAATGGTTATCTTAGATTAAAAGACTTGTAAATGGTTATTTTAGATTAAAAGGCTTGTAAATGGTTACCTTAGATTAAAAGGCTTGTAAATGGTTATCTTAGATTAAAAGTCTTGTAAATGGTTATTTTAGATTAAAAGACTTGTAAATGGTTATTTTAGATTAAAAGACTTGTAAATGGTTATCTTAGATTAAAAGGCTTGTAAATGGTTATCTTAGATTAAAAGACTTGTAAATGGTTCTTTTAGATTAAAAGACTTGTAAATGGTTATTTTAGATTAAAAGACTTGTAAATGGTTATTTTAGATTAAAAGGCTTGTAAATGGTTATCTTAGATTAAAAGGCTTGTAAATGGTTATTTTAGATTAAAAGACTTGTAAATGGTTATCTTAGATTAAAAGGCTTGTAAATGGTTATTTTAGATTAAAAGACTTGTAAATGGTTATTTTAGATTAAAAGACTTGTAAATGGTTATCTTAGATTAAAAGACTTGTAAATGGTTATCTTAGATTAAAAGGCTTGTAAATGGTTATTTTAGATTAAAAGACTTGTAAATGGTTATCTTAGATTAAAAGACTTGTAAATGGTTATTTTAGATTAAAAGACTTGTAAATGGTTACCTTAGATTAAATGGCTTGTAAATGGTTACCTTAGATTAAAAGACTTGTAAATGGTTATCTTAGATTAAAAGACTTGTAAATGGTTATCTTAGATTAAAAGACTTGTAAATGGTTATCTTAGATTAAAAGGCTTGTAAATGGTTACCTTAGATTAAAAGGCTTGTAAATGGTTATTTTAGATTAAAAGGCTTGTAAATGGTTACCTTAGATTAAATGGCTTGTAAATGGTTATCTTAGATTAAAAGGCTTGTAAATGGTTATCTTAGATTAAAAGACTTGTAAATGGTTATCTTAGATTAAAAGACTTGTAAATGGTTATTTTAGATTAAAAGGCTTGTAAATGGTTATCTTAGATTAAAAGGCTTGTAAATGGTTATCTTAGATTAAAAGGCTTGTAAATGGTTATCTTAGATTAAAAGGCTTGTAAATGGTTATCTTAGATTAAATGGCTTGTAAATGGTTACCTTAGATTAAATGGCTTGTAAATGGTTATCTTAGATTAAAAGGCTTGTAAATGGTTACCTTAGATTAAAAGGCTTGTATATGGTTATCTTAGATTAAATGACTTGTAAATGGTTATCTTAGATTAAATGGCTTGTAAATGGTTATCTTAGATTAAATGGCTTGTAAATGGTTATCTTAGATTAAAAGGCTTGTAAATGGTTATCTTAGATTAAAAGGCTTGTAAATGGTTATCTTAGATTAAAAGGCTTGTAAATGGTTATCTTAGATTAAATGGCTTGTAAATGGTTATCTTAGATTAAATGGCTTGTAAATGGTTATCTTAGATTAAAAGGCTTGTAAATGGTTATCTTAGATTAAAAGGCTTGTAAATGGTTATCTTAGATTAAATGGCTTGTAAATGGTTACCTTAGATTAAATGGCTTGTAAATGGTTATTTTAGATTAAAAGGCTTGTAAATGGTTATCTTAGATTAAATGGCTTGTAAATGGTTATCTTAGATTAAATGGCTTGTAAATGGTTATCTTAGATTAAAAGGCTTGTAAATGGTTATCTTAGATTAAATGGCTTGTAAATGGTTACCTTAGATTAAATGGCTTGTAAATGGTTATCTGAGATTAAATGGCTTGTAAATGGTTACCTTAGATTAAATGGCTTGTAAATGGTTACCTTAGATTAAATGGCTTGTAAATGGTTATCTTAGATTAAAAGGCTTGTAAATGGTTATCTTAGATTAAAAGGCTTGTAAATGGTTATCTTAGATTAAAAGGCTTGTAAATGGTTATCTTAGATTAAATGGCTTGTAAATGGTTATCTTAGATTAAATGGCTTGTAAATGGTTATCTTAGATTAAAAGGCTTGTAAATGGTTATCTTAGATTAAAAGGCTTGTAAATGGTTATCTTAGATTAAATGGCTTGTAAATGGTTACCTTAGATTAAATGGCTTGTAAATGGTTATTTTAGATTAAAAGGCTTGTAAATGGTTATCTTAGATTAAATGGCTTGTAAATGGTTATCTTAGATTAAATGGCTTGTAAATGGTTATCTTAGATTAAAAGGCTTGTAAATGGTTATCTTAGATTAAATGGCTTGTAAATGGTTACCTTAGATTAAATGGCTTGTAAATGGTTATCTTAGATTAAATGGCTTGTAAATGGTTACCTTAGATTAAATGGCTTGTAAATGGTTATCTTAGATTAAATGGCTTGTAAATGGTTATCTTAGATTAAATGGCTTGTAAATGGTTATTTTAGATTAAAAGGCTTGTAAATGGTTATCTTAGATTAAAAGGCTTGTAAATGGTTATCTTAGATTAAATGGCTTGTAAATGGTTATCTTAGATTAAATGGCTTGTAAATGGTTATCTTAGATTAAAAGACTTGTAAATGGTTATTTTAGATTAAAAGGCTTGTAAATGGTTATCTTAGATTAAAAGGCTTGTAAATGGTTATCTTAGATTAAATGGCTTGTAAATGGTTATCTTAGATTAAATGGCTTGTAAATGGTTATCTTAGATTAAAAGGCTTGTAAATGGTTATCTTAGATTAAATGGCTTGTAAATGGTTATCTTAGATTAAATGGCTTGTAAATGGTTACCTTAGATTAAATGGCTTGTAAATGGTTATCTTAGATTAAATGGCTTGTAAATGGTTATCTTAGATTAAAAGGCTTGTAAATGGTTATCTTAGATTAAAAGGCTTGTAAATGGTTATCTTAGATTAAATGGCTTGTAAATGGTTACCTTAGATTAAAAGGCTTGTAAATGGTTACCTTAGATTAAATGGCTTGTATATGGTTATCTTAGATTAAATGGCTTGTAAATGGTTATCTTAGATTAAAAGGCTTGTAAATGGTTACCTTAGATTAAAAGGCTTGTAAATGGTTACCTTAGATTAAATGGCTTGTATATGGTTATCTTAGATTAAAAGGCTTGTAAATGGTTATCTTAGATTAAATGGCTTGTAAATGGTTACCTTAGATTAAAAGGCTTGTAAATGGTTACCTTAGATTAAATGGCTTGTATATGGTTATCTTAGATTAAATGGCTTGTAAATGGTTATCTTAGATTAAAAGGCTTGTAAATGGTTACCTTAGATTAAAAGGCTTGTAAATGGTTACCTTAGATTAAAAGGCTTGTAAATGGTTATCTTAGATTAAAAGGCTTGTAAATGGTTACCTTAGATTGAAAGGCTTGTAAATGGTTACCTTAGATTAAAAGGCTTGTAAATGGTTATCTTAGATTAAAAGGCTTGTAAATGGTTATCTTAGATTAAAAGGCTTGTATATGGTTATCTTAGATTAAAAGGCTTGTAAATGGTTATCTTAGATTAAATGGCTTGTAAATGGTTATCTTAGATTAAATGGCTTGTAAATGGTTATCTTAGATTAAATGGCTTGTAAATGGTTACCTTAGATTAAAAGGCTTGTAAATGGTCATCTTAGATTAAAAGGCTTGTAAATGGTTACCTTAGATTAAAAGGCTTGTAAATGGTTACCTTAGATTAAAAGGCTTGTAAATGGTTATCTTAGATTAAAAGGCTTGTAAATGGTTATCTTAGATTAAAAGGCTTGTATATGGTTATCTTAGATTAAAAGGCTTGTAAATGGTTATCTTAGATTAAATGGCTTGTAAATGGTTATCTTAGATTAAATGGCTTGTAAATGGTTATCTTAGATTAAATGGCTTGTAAATGGTTACCTTAGATTAAATGGCTTGTAAATGGTTACCTTAGATTAAATGGCTTGTAAATGGTTATCTTAGATTAAAAGGCTTGTAAATGGTTACCTTAGATTAAATGGCTTGTAAATGGTTATCTTAGATTAAATGGCTTGTAAATGGTTACCTTAGATTAAATGGCTTGTAAATGGTTATCTTAGATTAAAAGGCTTGTAAATGGTTACCTTAGATTAAATGGCTTGTATATGGTTATCTTAGATTAAAAGGCTTGTAAATGGTTATCTTAGATTAAATGGCTTGTAAATGGTTATCTTAGATTAAATGGCTTGTAAATGGTTATCTTAGATTAAATGGCTTGTAAATGGTTATCTTAGATTAAAAGGCTTGTAAATGGTTATTTTAGATTAAAAGGCTTGTAAATGGTTATCTTAGATTAAATGGCTTGTAAATGGTTATCTTAGATTAAATGGCTTGTAAATGGTTATCTTAGATTAAATGGCTTGTAAATGGTTATCTTAGATTAAATGGCTTGTAAATGGTTATTTTAGATTAAAAGGCTTGTAAATGGTTACCTTAGATTAAAAGTCTTGTAAATGGTTACCTTAGATTAAATGGCTTGTAAATGGTTATCTTAGATTAAAAGGCTTGTAAATGGTTATCTTAGATTAAATGGCTTGTAAATGGTTATCTTAGATTAAATGGCTTGTATATGGTTATCTTAGATTAAAAGGCTTGTAAATGCTTATCTTAGATTAAATAGCTTGTAAATGGTTATCTTAGATTAAATGGCTTGTAAATGGTTATCTTAGATTAAAAGGCTTGTAAATGGTTATCTTAGAATAAAAGGCTTGTAAATGGTTATCTTAGAATAAAAGGCTTGTAAATGGTTACCTTAGATTAAAAGGCTTGTAAATGGTTATCTTAGATTAAAAGGCTTGTAAATGGTTACCTTAGATTAAAAGGCTTGTAAATGGTTACCTTAGATTAAAAGGCTTGTAAATGGTTATCTTAGATTAAAAGGCTTGTAAATGGTTATCTTAGATTAAAAGGCTTGTATATGGTTATCTTAGATTAAAAGGCTTGTAAATGGTTATCTTAGATTAAATGGCTTGTAAATGGTTATCTTAGATTAAAAGGCTTGTAAATGGTTATCTTAGATTAAATGGCTTGTAAATGGTTATCTTAGATTAAATGGCTTGTATATGGTTATCTTAGATTAAAAGGCTTGTAAATGCTTATCTTAGATTAAATAGCTTGTAAATGGTTATCTTAGATTAAAAGGCTTGTAAATGGTTATCTTAGATTAAAAGGCTTGTAAATGGTTATCTTAGATTAAATGGCTTGTATATGGTTATCTTAGATTAAAAGGCTTGTAAATGCTTATCTTAGATTAAATGGCTTGTATATGGTTATCTTAGATTAAAAGGCTTGTAAATGGTTATCTTAGATTAAAAGGCTTGTAAATGGTTATCTTAGATTAAAAGGCTTGTATATGGTTATTTTAGATTAAAAGGCTTGTAAATGGTTATCTTAGATTAAATGGCTTGTATATGGTTATCTTATATTAAAAGGCTTGTAAATGGTTATCTTAGATTAAATGGCTTGTAAATGGTTATCTTAGATTAAAAGGCTTGTAAATGGTTATCTTAGATTAAATAGCTTGTAAATGGTTATCTTAGATTAAAAGGCTTGTAAATGGTTATCTTAGATTAAATGGCTTGTATATGGTTATCTTAGATTAAATGGCTTGTAAATGGTTATCTTAGATTAAAAGGCTTGTAAATGGTTATCTTAGATTAAATGGCTTGTAAATGGTTATCTTAGATTAAATGGCTTGTATATGGTTATCTTAGATTAAAAGGCTTGTAAATGGTTATCTTAGATTAAATGGCTTGTAAATGGTTATCTTAGATTAAATGGCTTGTATATGGTTATCTTAGATTAAAAGGCTTGTATATGGTTATCTTAGATTAAAAGGCTTGTAAATGCTTATCTTAGATTAAATAGCTTGTAAATGGTTATCTTAGATTAAAAGGCTTGTAAATGGTTATCTTAGATTAAATGGCTTGTATATGGTTATCTTAGATTAAAAGGCTTGTAAATGCTTATCTTATATTAAATAGCTTGTAAATGGTTATCTTAGATTAAATGGCTTGTATATGGTTATCTTAGATTAAATGGCTTGTATATGGTTATCTTAGATTAAAAGGCTTGTAAATGCTTATCTTAGATTAAATAGCTTGTAAATGGTTATCTTAGATTAAAAGGCTTGTAAATGGTTATCTTAGATTAAAAGGCTTGTAAATGGTTATCTTAGATTAAATGGCTTGTATATGGTTATCTTAGATTAAAAGGCTTGTAAATGCTTATCTTAGATTAAATGGCTTGTATATGGTTATCTTAGATTAAAAGGCTTGTAAATGGTTATCTTAGATTAAAAGGCTTGTAAATGGTTATCTTAGATTAAAAGGCTTGTATATGGTTATTTTAGATTAAAAGGCTTGTAAATGGTTATCTTAGATTAAATGGCTTGTATATGGTTATCTTATATTAAAAGGCTTGTAAATGGTTATCTTAGATTAAATGGCTTGTAAATGGTTATCTTAGATTAAAAGGCTTGTAAATGGTTATCTTAGATTAAATAGCTTGTAAATGGTTATCTTAGATTAAAAGGCTTGTAAATGGTTATCTTAGATTAAATGGCTTGTATATGGTTATCTTAGATTAAATGGCTTGTAAATGGTTATCTTAGATTAAAAGGCTTGTAAATGGTTATCTTAGATTAAATGGCTTGTATATGGTTATCTTAGATTAAAAGACTTGTAAATGGTTATCTTAGATTAAATGGCTTGTATATGGTTATCTTAGATTAAAAGGCTTGTAAATGGTTATCTTAGATTAAAAGGCTTGTAAATGGTTATCTTAGATTAAAAGGCTTGTATATGGTTATTTTAGATTAAAAGGCTTGTAAATGGTTATCTTAGATTAAATGGCTTGTATATGGTTATCTTATATTAAAAGGCTTGTAAATGGTTATCTTAGATTAAATGGCTTGTAAATGGTTATCTTAGATTAAAAGGCTTGTAAATGGTTATCTTAGATTAAATAGCTTGTAAATGGTTATCTTAGATTAAAAGGCTTGTAAATTGTTATCTTAGATTAAATAGCTTGTAAATGGTTATCTTAGATTAAAAGGCTTGTAAATGGTTATCTTAGATTAAATGGCTTGTAAATGGTTACCTTAGATTAAATGGCTTGTAAATGGTTATTTTAGATTAAAAGGCTTGTAAATGGTTATCTTAGATTAAAAGGCTTGTAAATGGTTATCTTAGATTAAAAGGCTTGTAAATGGTTATCTTAGATTAAAAGGCTTGTAAATGGTTACCTTAGATTAAATGGCTTGTAAATGGTTATCTTAGATTAAAAGGCTTGTAAATGGTTATCTTAGATTAAATGGCTTGTATATGGTTATTTTAGATTAAAAGGCTTGTAAATGGTTATCTTAGATTAAAAGGCTTGTAAATGGTTACCTTAGATTAAATGGCTTGTAAATGGTTACCTTAGATTAAAAGGCTTGTAAATGGTTACCTTAGATTAAAAGGCTTGTAAATGGTTATCTTAGATTAAATGGCTTGTATATGGTTATCTTAGATTAAAAGGCTTGTAAATGGTTATCTTAGATTAAAAGGCTTGTATATGGTTATTTTAGATTAAAAGGCTTGTAAATGGTTATCTTAGATTAAAAGGCTTGTAAATGGTTATCTTAGATTAAATGGCTTGCAAATGGTTACCTTAGATTAAAAGGATGGTAAATGGTTATTTTAGATTAAAAGGCTTGTAAATGGTTATCTTAGATTAAAAGGCTTGTAAATGGTTACCTTAGATTAAATGGCTTGTAAATGGTTACCTTAGATTAAAAGGCTTGTAAATGGTTACCTAAGATTAAAAGGCTTGTAAATGGTTATCTTAGATTAAAAGACTTGTAAATGGTTATTTTAGATTAAAAGGCTTGTAAATGGTTATCTTAGATTAAAAGGCTTGTAAATGGTTACCTTAGATTAAATGGCTTGTAAATGGTTACCTTAGATTAAAAGGCTTGTAAATGGTTACCTTAGATTAAAAGGCTTGTAAATGGTTATCTTAGATTAAATGGCTTGTATATGGTTATCTTAGATTAAAAGGCTTGTAAATGGTTATCTTAGATTAAAAGGCTTGTAAATGGTTACCTTAGATTAAAAGGCTTGTAAATGGTTACCTTAGATTAAAAGGCTTGTAAATGGTTATTTTAGATTAAATGGCTTGTAAATGGTTATCTTAGATTAAAAGGCTTGTAAATGGTTATCTTAGATTAAAAGGCTTGTAAATGGTTATCTTAGATTAAAAGGCTTGTAAATGGTTATCTTAGATTAAAAGGCTTGTAAATGGTTATCTTAGATTAAAAGGCTTGTAAATGGTTATCTTAGATTAAATGGCTTGTAAATGGTTATCTTAGATTAAAAGGCTTGTAAATGGTTATCTTAGATTAAAAGGCTTGTAAATGGTTATTTTAGATTAAATGGCTTGTAAATGGTTATTTTAGATTAAAAGGCTTGTAAATGGTTATCTTAGATTAAAAGGCTTGTAAATGGTTATCTTAGATTAAAAGGCTTGTAAATGGTTATTTTAGATTAAAAGGATGGTAAATGCTTATCTTAGATTAAAAGGCTTTTAAATGGTTATCTTAGATTAAAAGGCTTGTAAATGGTTATCTTAGATTAAAAGGCTTGTAAATGGTTATCTTAGATTAAAAGGCTTGTAAATGGTTATCTTAGATTAAAAGGCTTGTAAATGGTTATCTTAGATTAAAAGGCTTGTAAATGGTTATCTTAGATTAAAAGGCTTGTAAATGGTTATCTTAGATTAAAAGGCTTGTAAATGGTTATCTTAGATTAAAAGGCTTGTAAATGGTTATCTTAGATTAAAAGGCTTGTAAATGGTTATCTTAGATTAAAAGACTTGTAAATGGTTATCTTAGATTAAAAGGCTTGTAAATGGTTATTTTAGATTAAAAGGCTTGTAAATGGTTACCTTAGATTAAATGGCTTGTAAATGGTTACCTTAGATTAAAAGGCTTGTAAATGGTTATATTAGATTAAATGGCTTGTAAATGGTTATCTTAGATTAAATGGCTTGTAAATGGTTATCTTAGATTAAAAGGCTTGTAAATGGTTATTTTAGATTAAAAGGCTTGTAAATGGTTATCTTAGATTAAAAGGCTTGTAAATGGTTATCTTAGATTAAATGGCTTGTAAATGGTTATTTTAGATTAAAAGGCTTGTAAATGGTTATCTTAGATTAAAAGGCTTGTAAATGGTTATCTTAGATTAAAAGGCTTGTAAATGGTTATCTTAGATTAAAAGGCTTGTAAATGGTTATCTTAGATTAAAAGGCTTGTAAATTGTTATTTTAGATTAAAAGGCTTGTAAATGGTTATCTTAGATTAAATGGCTTGTAAATGGTTATTTTAGATTAAATAGCTTGTAAATGGTTATCTTAGATTAAAAGGCTTGTAAATGGTTATCTTAGATTAAAAGGCTTGTAAATGGTTATCTTAGATTAAAAGACTTGTAAATGGTTATCTTAGATTAAAAGACTTGTAAATGGTTATCTTAGATTAAAAGACTTGTAAATGGTTATTTTAGATTAAATGGCTTGTAAATGGTTATTTTAGATTAAAAGGCTTGTAAATGGTTATCTTAGATTAAAAGACTTGTAAATGGTTATCTTAGATTAAATGGCTTGTAAATGGTTATCTTAGATTAAAAGACTTGTAAATGGTTATTTTAGATTAAAAGGCTTGTAAATGGTTATCTTAGATTAAAAGGCTTGTAAATGGTTATCTTAGATTAAAAGACTTGTATATGGTTATTTTAGATTAAAAGGCTTGTAAATGGTTATCTTAGATTAAAAGGCTTGTAAATGGTTATCTTAGATTAAAAGACTTGTATATGGTTATTTTAGATTAAAAGGCTTGTAAATGGTTATCTTAGATTAAAAGACTTGTAAATGGTTATTTTAGATTAAAAGGCTTGTAAATGGTTATCTTAGATTAAAAGGCTTGTAAATGGTTATCTTAGATTAAATGGCTTGTAAATGGTTATATTAGATTAAAAGGCTTGTAAATGGTTATTTTAGATTAAATGGCTTGTAAATGGTTACCTTAGATTAAAAGACTTGTAAATGGTTATCTTAGATTAAAAGGCTTGTAAATGGTTATTTTAGATTAAATAGCTTGTAAATGGTTATTTTAGATTAAAAGACTTGTAAATGGTTATCTTAGATTAAAAGACTTGTAAATGGTTATCTTAGATTAAAAGGCTTGTAAATGGTTATTTTAGATTAAATAGCTTGTAAATGGTTATTTTAGATTAAAAGACTTGTATATGGTTATCTTAGATTAAAAGACTTGTAAATGGTTATTTTAGATTAAAAGGCTTGTAAATGGTTATTTTAGATTAAAAGACTTGTAAATGGTTATCTTAGATTAAATGGCTTGTAAATGGTTATCTTAGATTAAAAGACTTGTATATGGTTATTTTAGATTAAAAGGCTTGTAAATGGTTATCTTAGATTAAAAGGCTTGTAAATGGTTATCTTAGATTAAAAGACTTGTATATGGTTATTTTAGATTAAAAGGCTTGTAAATGGTTATCTTAGATTAAAAGACTTGTAAATGGTTATTTTAGATTAAAAGGCTTGTAAATGGTTATCTTAGATTAAAAGGCTTGTAAATGGTTATCTTAGATTAAATGGCTTGTAAATGGTTATATTAGATTAAAAGGCTTGTAAATGGTTATTTTAGATTAAATGGCTTGTAAATGGTTACCTTAGATTAAAAGACTTGTAAATGGTTATCTTAGATTAAAAGGCTTGTAAATGGTTATTTTAGATTAAATAGCTTGTAAATGGTTATTTTAGATTAAAAGACTTGTAAATGGTTATCTTAGATTAAATAGCTTGTAAATGGTTATTTTAGATTAAAAGACTTGTATATGGTTATCTTAGATTAAAAGACTTGTAAATGGTTATTTTAGATTAAATGGCTTGTAAATGGTTATTTTAGATTAAAAGGCTTGTAAATGGTTATTTTAGATTAAAAGGCTTGTAAATGGTTATTTTAGATTAAATGGCTTGTAAATGGTTATCTTAGATTAAAAGGCTTGTAAATGGTTATCTTAGATTAAAAGGCTTGTAAATGGTTATTTTAGATTAAAAGGCTTGTAAATGGTTATTTTAGATTAAAAGGCTTGTAAATGGTTATTTTAGATTAAATGGCTTGTAAATGGTTATTTTAGATTAAAAGGCTTGTAAATGGTTATTTTAGATTAAATAGCTTGTAAATGGTTATTTTAGATTAAAAGACTTGTATATGGTTATCTTAGATTAAAAGACTTGTAAATGGTTATTTTAGATTAAAAGGCTTGTAAATGGTTATTTTAGATTAAAAGACTTGTAAATGGTTATCTTAGATTAAATGGCTTGTAAATGGTTATCTTAGATTAAAAGGCTTGTAAATGGTTATTTTAGATTAAAAGACTTGTAAATGGTTATCTTAGATTAAATGGCGTGTATATGGTTATCTTAGATTAAAAGACTTGTAAATGGTTATCTTAGATTAAAAGGCTTGTAAATGGTTATTTTAGATTAAATAGCTTGTAAATGGTTATTTTAGATTAAAAGACTTGTATATGGTTATCTTAGATTAAAAGACTTGTAAATGGTTATTTTAGATTAAAAGGCTTGTAAATGGTTATTTTAGATTAAAAGACTTGTAAATGGTTATCTTAGATTAAATGGCTTGTAAATGGTTATCTTAGATTAAAAGGCTTGTAAATGGTTACCTTAGATTAAAAGACTTGTAAATGGTTATTTTAGATTAAATGGCTTGTAAATGGTTACCTTAGATTAAAAGACTTGTAAATGGTTATCTTAGATTAAAAGGCTTGTAAATGGTTATTTTAGATTAAAAGGCTTGTAAATGGTTACCTTAGATTAAATGGCTTGTAAATGGTTATTTTAGATTAAAAGACTTGTAAATGGTTATCTTAGATTAAATGGCTTGTAAATGGTTATTTTAGATTAAAAGACTTGTAAATGGTTATTTTAGATTAAATGGCTTGTAAATGGTTACCTTAGATTAAAAGACTTGTAAATGGTTATCTTAGATTAAAAGGCTTGTAAATGGTTATTTTAGATTAAAAGGCTTGTAAATGGTTATCTTAGATTAAAAGACTTGTAAATGGTTATCTTAGATTAAAAGACTTGTAAATGGTTATTTTAGATTAAAAGACTTGTAAATGGTTATCTTAGATTAAAAGACTTGTAAATGGTTATTTTAGATTAAAAGACTTGTAAATGGTTATCTTAGATTAAAAGACTTGTAAATGGTTATCTTAGATTAAAAGACTTGTAAATGGTTATCTTAGATTAAAAGACTTGTAAATGGTTATCTTAGATTAAAAGGCTTGTAAATGGTTATCTTAGATTAAAAGACTTGTAAATGGTTATTTTAGATTAAAAGACTTGTAAATGGTTATCTTAGATTAAAAGACTTGTAAATGGTTATCTTAGATTAAAAGACTTGTAAATGGTTATCTTAGATTAAAAGGCTTGTAAATGGTTATCTTAGATTAAATGGCTTGTAAATGGTTATTTTAGATTAAAAGGCTTTTAAATGGTTATCTTAGATTAAAAGGCTTGTATATGGTTATTTTAGATTAAAAGGCTTGTAAATGGTTATCTTAGATTAAAAGGCTTGTAAATGGTTACCTTAGATTAAATGGCTTGTAAATGGTTATCTTAGATTAAAAGGCTTGTAAATGGTTATCTTAGATTAAAAGACTTGTAAATGGTTATTTTAGATTAAAAGGCTTGTAAATGGTTATTTTAGATTAAAAGGCTTGTAAATGGTTATCTTAGATTAAAAGGCTTGTAAATGGTTATCTTAGATTAAATGGCTTGTAAATGGTTATCTTAGATTAAAAGACTTGTAAATGGTTATCTTAGATTAAAAGACTTGTAAATGGTTATCTTAGATTAAATGGCTTGTATATGGTTATCTTAGATTAAAAGACTTGTAAATGGTTATCTTAGATTAAAAGACTTGTAAATGGTTATCTTAGATTAAAAGGCTTGTAAATGGTTATTTTAGATTAAAAGGCTTGTAAATGGTTATCTTAGATTAAAAGGCTTGTAAATGGTTACCTTAGATTAAATGGCTTGTAAATGGTTATCTTAGATTAAAAGGCTTGTAAATGGTTATCTTAGATTAAATGGCTTGTAAATGGTTACCTTAGATTAAAAGGCTTGTAAATGGTTATCTTAGATTAAATGGCTTGTAAATGGTTATCTTAGATTAAAAGACTTGTAAATGGTTATCTTAGATTAAAAGGCTTGTAAATGGTTATCTTAGATTAAAAGGCTTGTAAATGGTTATCTTAGATTAAATGGCTTGTAAATGGTTATCTTAGATTAAAAGACTTGTAAATGGTTATCTTAGATTAAAAGGCTTGTAAATGGTTATCTTAGATTAAATGGCTTGTAAATGGTTACCTTAGATTAAAAGGCTTGTAAATGGTTATCTTAGATTAAAAGGCTTGTAAATGGTTATTTTAGATTAAAAGGCTTGTATATGGTTATTTTAGATTAAAAGGCTTGTAAATGGTTATCTTAGATTAAAAGACTTGTAAATGGTTATCTTAGATTAAAAGACTTGTAAATGGTTATCTTAGATTAAATGGCTTGTAAATGGTTATCTTAGATTAAAAGGCTTGTAAATGGTTATCTTAGATTAAAAGGCTTGTAAATGGTTATCTTAGATTAAATGGCTTGTAAATGGTTATTTTAGATTAAAAGGCTTGTAAATGGTTATCTTAGATTAAATGGCTTGTAAATGGTTATCTTAGATTAAAAGGCTTGTAAATGGTTATTTTAGATTAAAAGGCTTGTAAATGGTTATCTTAGATTAAAAGACTTGTAAATGGTTATCTTAGATTAAAAGACTTGTAAATGGTTATTTTAGATTAAAAGGCTTGTAAATGGTTATCTTAGATTAAAAGACTTGTAAATGGTTATCTTAGATTAAAAGGCTTGTAAATGGTTATCTTAGATTAAAAGGCTTGTAAATGGTTATCTTAGATTAAAAGACTTGTAAATGGTTATCTTAGATTAAAAGACTTGTAAATGGTTATCTTAGATTAAATGGCTTGTAAATGGTTATTTTAGATTAAAAGACTTGTAAATGGTTATCTTAGATTAAAAGACTTGTAAATGGTTATCTTAGATTAAAAGACTTGTAAATGGTTATCTTAGATTAAATGGCTTGTAAATGGTTATCTTAGATTAAAAGACTTGTAAATGGTTATTTTAGATTAAAAGGCTTGTAAATGGTTATCTTAGATTAAAAGACTTGTAAATGGTTATCTTAGATTAAAAGACTTGTAAATGGTTATCTTAGATTAAATGGCTTGTAAATGGTTATTTTAGATTAAAAGACTTGTAAATGGTTATCTTAGATTAAATGGCTTGTAAATGGTTATTTTAGATTAAAAGGCTTGTAAATGGTTATCTTAGATTAAAAGACTTGTAAATGGTTATCTTAGATTAAAAGACTTGTAAATGGTTATCTTAGATTAAAAGGCTTGTAAATGGTTATCTTAGATTAAAAGGCTTGTAAATGGTTATCTTAGATTAAAAGGCTTGTAAATGGTTATCTTAGATTAAAAGGCTTGTAAATGGTTATCTTAGATTAAATGGCTTGTAAATGGTTATCTTAGATTAAAAGGCTTGTAAATGGTTATCTTAGATTAAAAGGCTTGTAAATGGTTATCTTAGATTAAATGGCTTGTAAATGGTTATCTTAGATTAAATGGCTTGTAAATGGTTATCTTAGATTAAATGGCTTGTATATGGTTATCTTAGATTAAAAGGCTTGTAAATGGTTATCTTAGATTAAATGGCTTGTAAATGGTTATCTTAGATTAAATGACTTGTAAATGGTTATTTTAGATTAAATGGCTTGTAAATGGTTATCTTAGATTAAATGGCTTGTATATGGTTATCTTAGATTAAAAGGCTTGTAAATGGTTATCTTAGATTAAAAGGCTTGTAAATGGTTATCTTAGATTAAATGGCTTGTAAATGGTTACCTTAGATTAAATGGCTTGTAAATGGTTATCTTAGATTAAAAGGCTTGTAAATGGTTATCTTAGATTAAAAGGCTTGTAAATGGTTATCTTAGATTAAAAGGCTTGTAAATGGTTATCTTAGATTAAATGGCTTGTAAATGGTTATCTTAGATTAAATGGCTTGTAAATGGTTATCTTAGATTAAATGGCTTGTATATGGTTATCTTAGATTAAAAGGCTTGTAAATGGTTATCTTAGATTAAAAGGCTTGTAAATGGTTATCTTAGATTAAATGGCTTGTAAATGGTTACCTTAGATTAAATGGCTTGTATATGGTTATCTTAGATTAAAAGGCTTGTAAATGGTTATCTTAGATTAAAAGGCTTGTAAATGGTTATCTTAGATTAAATAGCTTGTAAATGGTTATCTTAGATTAAATGGCTTGTAAATGGTTATCTTAGATTAAATGGCTTGTATATGGTTATCTTAGATTAAAAGGCTTGTAAATGGTTATCTTAGATTAAATGGCTTGTAAATGGTTATCTTAGATTAAATGACTTGTAAATGGTTATTTTAGATTAAATGGCTTGTAAATGGTTATCTTAGATTAAATGGCTTGTATATGGTTATCTTAGATTAAAAGGCTTGTAAATGGTTATCTTAGATTAAAAGGCTTGTAAATGGTTATCTTAGATTAAATGGCTTGTATATGGTTATCTTAGATTAAATGGCTTGTAAATGGTTATCTTAGATTAAATGGCTTGTAAATGGTTACCTTAGATTAAATGGCTTGTATATGGTTATCTTAGATTAAAAGGCTTGTAAATGGTTATCTTAGATTAAATGGCTTGTAAATGGTTACCTTAGATTAAATGGCTTGTAAATGGTTATCTTAGATTAAAAGGCTTGTAAATGGTTATCTTAGATTAAAAGGCTTGTAAATGGTTATCTTAGATTAAAAGGCTTGTAAATGGTTATCTTAGATTAAAAGGCTTGTAAATGGTTATCTTAGATTAAAAGGCTTGTAAATGGTTATCTTAGATTAAAAGGCTTGTAAATGGTTATCTTAGATTAAATGGCTTGTATATGGTTATCTTAGATTAAAAGGCTTGTATATGGTTATCTTAGATTAAATGGCTTGTAAATGGTTACCTTAGATTAAATGGCTTGTAAATGGTTATCTTAGATTAAAAGGCTTGTAAATGGTTATCTTAGATTAAATGGCTTGTAAATGGTTATCTTAGATTAAATGGCTTGTAAATGGTTATCTTAGATTAAAAGGCTTGTAAATGGTTATCTTAGATTAAATGGCTTGTAAATGGTTATCTTAGATTAAATGGCTTGTAAATGGTTATCTTAGATTAAAAGGCTTGTAAATGGTTATCTTAGATTAAATGGCTTGTAAATGGTTATCTTAGATTAAATGGCTTGTAAATGGTTATCTTAGATTAAATGGCTTGTATATGGTTATCTTAGATTAAAAGGCTTGTAAATGGTTATCTTAGATTAAAAGGCTTGTAAATGGTTATCTTAGATTAAATGGCTTGTAAATGGTTACCTTAGATTAAATGGCTTGTAAATGGTTATCTTAGATTAAAAGGCTTGTAAATGGTTATCTTAGATTAAAAGGCTTGTAAATGGTTATCTTAGATTAAATGGCTTGTAAATGGTTACCTTAGATTAAATGGCTTGTATATGGTTATCTTAGATTAAATGGCTTGTATATGGTTATCTTAGATTAAATGGCTTGTATATGGTTATCTTAGATTAAATGGCTTGTAAATGGTTATCTTAGATTAAAAGGCTTGTAAATGGTTATCTTAGATTAAAAGGCTTGTAAATGGTTATCTTAGATTAAATGGCTTGTAAATGGTTATCTTAGATTAAATGGCTTGTAAATGGTTATCTTAGATTAAAAGGCTTGTAAATGGTTATTTTAGATTAAATGGCTTGTAAATGGTTATCTTAGATTAAATGGCTTGTATATGGTTATCTTAGATTAAATGGCTTGTAAATGGTTATCTTAGATTAAATGGCTTGTAAATGGTTATCTTAGATTAAATGGCTTGTATATGGTTATCTTAGATTAAATGGCTTGTAAATGGTTATCTTAGATTAAATGGCTTGTAAATGGTTATCTTAGATTAAATGGCTTGTATATGGTTATCTTAGATTAAATGGCTTGTAAATGGTTATCTTAGATTAAAAGGCTTGTAAATGGTTATCTTAGATTAAAAGGCTTGTAAATGGTTATCTTAGATTAAATGGCTTGTATATGGTTATCTTAGATTAAAAGGCTTGTAAATGGTTATCTTAGATTAAAAGGCTTGTAAATGGTTATCTTAGATTAAAAGGCTTGTAAATGGTTATCTTAGATTAAATGGCTTGTAAATGGTTATTTTAGATTAAATAGCTTGTAAATGGTTATCTTAGATTAAAAGGCTTGTAAATGGTTATCTTAGATTAAAAGGCTTGTAAATGGTTATCTTAGATTAAATGGCTTGTAAATGGTTATCTTAGATTAAAAGGCTTGTAAATGGTTACCTTAGATTAAATGGCTTGTAAATGGTTATCTTAGATTAAAAGGCTTGTATATGGTTATCTTAGATTAAATGGCTTGTAAATGGTTATCTTAGATTAAATAGCTTGTATATGGTTATCTTAGATTAAAAGGCTTGTAAATGGTTATTTTAGATTAAATAGCTTGTAAATGGTTATCTTAGATTAAATGGCTTGTAAATGGTTATCTTAGATTAAAAGGCTTGTAAATGGTTATCTTAGATTAAATGGCTTGTAAATGGTTATCTTAGATTAAATAGCTTGTATATGGTTATCTTAGATTAAATGGCTTGTAAATGGTTATTTTAGATTAAATGGCTTGTATATGGTTATCTTAGATTAAAAGGCTTGTAAATGGTTATCTTAGATTAAAAGGCTTGTAAATGGTTATTTTAGATTAAAAGACTTGTAAATGGTTATCTTAGATTAAAAGGCTTGTAAATGGTTATTTTAGATTAAAAGGCTTGTAAATGGTTATTTTAGATTAAATGGCTTGTAAATGGTTATTTTAGATTAAAAGGCTTGTAAATGGTTATTTTAGATTAAATAGCTTGTAAATGGTTATCTTAGATTAAAAGACTTGTAAATGGTTATTTTAGATTAAATAGCTTGTAAATGGTTATCTTAGATTAAAAGACTTGTAAATGGTTATTTTAGATTAAAAGGCTTGTATATGGTTATCTTAGATTAAATGGCTTGTAAATGGTTATCTTAGATTAAATAGCTTGTAAATGGTTATTTTAGATTAAAAGGCTTGTATATGGTTATCTTAGATTAAAAGGCTTGTAAATGGTTATCTTAGATTAAATAGCTTGTAAATGGTTATTTTAGATTAAAAGGCTTGTATATGGTTATCTTAGATTAAAAGGCTTGTAAATGGTTATCTTAGATTAAATAGCTTGTATATGGTTATCTTAGATTAAAAGGCTTGTAAATGGTTACCTTAGATTAAAAGACTTGTAAATGGTTATCTTAGATTAAAAGGCTTGTAAATGGTTATTTTAGATTAAAAGGCTTGTAAATGGTTATCTTAGATTAAATGGCTTGTAAATGGTTATTTTAGATTAAATGGCTTGTATATGGTTATCTTAGATTAAAAGGCTTGTAAATGGTTATCTTAGATTAAATAGCTTGTAAATGGTTATCTTAGATTAAATGGCTTGTAAATGGTTATTTTAGATTAAAAGGCTTGTAAATGGTTATCTTAGATTAAAAGACTTGTAAATGGTTATTTTAGATTAAATAGCTTGTAAATGGTTATTTTAGATTAAATGGCTTGTATATGGTTATCTTAGATTAAAAGGCTTGTAAATGGTTATCTTAGATTAAAAGGCTTGTAAATGGTTATCTTAGATTAAAAGGCTTGTAAATGGTTATCTTAGATTAAATAGCTTGTAAATGGTTATCTTAGATTAAAAGGCTTGTATATGGTTATTTTAGATTAAAAGGCTTGTAAATGGTTATCTTAGATTAAATGGCTTGTAAATGGTTATCTTAGATTAAAAGGCTTGTAAATGGTTATCTTAGATTAAATGGCTTGTATATGGTTATCTTAGATTAAAAGGCTTGTAAATGGTTATCTTAGATTAAATAGCTTGTAAATGGTTATCTTAGATTAAATGGCTTGTATATGGTTATCTTAGATTAAAAGGCTTGTAAATGGTTATCTTAGATTAAAAGTCTTGTATATGGTTATTTTAGATTAAATGGCTTGTAAATGGTTATCTTAGATTAAATAGCTTGTATATGGTTATTTTAGATTAAATGGCTTGTAAATGGTTATCTTAGATTAAATAGCTTGTAAATGGTTATCTTAGATTAAATGGCTTGTAAATGGTTATCTTAGATTAAAAGGCTTGTAAATGGTTATCTTAGATTAAATAGCTTGTATATGGTTATTTTAGATTAAATGGCTTGTAAATGGTTATCTTAGATTAAATAGCTTGTAAATGGTTATCTTAGATTAAATAGCTTGTAAATGGTTATCTTAGATTAAATGGCTTGTAAATGGTTATCTTAGATTAAATAGCTTGTAAATGGTTATCTTAGATTAAATGGCTTGTAAATGGTTATCTTAGATTAAAAGACTTGTAAATGGTTATCTTAGATTAAAAGACTTGTAAATGGTTATCTTAGATTAAATAGCTTGTATATGGTTATCTTAGATTAAAAGGCTTGTAAATGGTTATCTTAGATTAAATAGCTTGTAAATGGTTATCTTAGATTAAAAGGCTTGTAAATGGTTATCTTAGATTAAATAGCTTGTAAATGGTTATCTTAGATTAAATAGCTTGTAAATGGTTATCTTAGATTAAATGGCTTGTAAATGGTTATCTTAGATTAAAAGGCTTGTAAATTTTTATCTTAGATTAAATGGCTTGTAAATGGTTATCTTAGATTAAATAGCTTGTAAATGGTTATCTTAGATTAAATGGCTTGTAAATGGTTATCTTAGATTAAATGGCTTGTAAATGGTTATCTTAGATTAAATGGCTTGTAAATGGTTATCTTAGATTAAATGGCTTGTAAATGGTTATCTTAGATTAAAAGGCTTGTAAATTGTTATCTTAGATTAAATAGCTTGTAAATGGTTATCTTAGATTAAATGGCTTGTAAATGGTTATCTTAGATTAAAAGGCTTGTAAATGGTTATCTTAGATTAAATGGCTTGTAAATGGTTATCTTAGATTAAAAGGCTTGTAAATGGTTATCTTAGATTAAAAGGCTTGTAAATGGTTATCTTAGATTAAATGGCTTGTAAATGGTTATTTTAGATTAAATGGCTTGTATATGGTTATCTTAGATTAAATGGCTTGTAAATGGTTATCTTAGATTAAATGGCTTGTAAATGGTTATCTTAGATTAAATGGCTTGTAAATGGTTATTTTAGATTAAATGGCTTGTAAATGGTTATCTTAGATTAAATGGCTTGTAAATGGTTATTTTAGATTAAATGGCTTGTAAATGGTTATCTTAGATTAAATGGCTTGTAAATGGTTACCTTAGATTAAATGGCTTGTAAATGGTTATTTTAGATTAAATGGCTTGTAAATGGTTATCTTAGATTAAATGGCTTGTAAATGGTTATCTTAGATTAAAAGGCTTGTAAATGGTTATCTTAGATTAAAAGACTTGTAAATGGTTATCTTAGATTAAAAGACTTGTAAATGGTTATTTTAGATTAAAAGGCTTGTAAATGGTTATCTTAGATTAAAAGGCTTGTAAATGGTTATCTTAGATTAAAAGGCTTGTAAATGGTTATCTTAGATTAAAAGGCTTGTAAATGGTTATCTTAGATTAAATGGCTTGTAAATGGTTACCTTAGATTAAATGGCTTGTAAATGGTTATCTTAGATTAAAAGGCTTGTAAATGGTTATCTTAGATTAAAAGGCTTGTAAATGGTTATCTTAGATTAAAAGGCTTGTAAATGGTTATCTTAGATTAAATGGCTTGTAAATGGTTACCTTAGATTAAATGGCTTGTAAATGGTTATCTTAGATTAAAAGGCTTGTAAATGGTTATCTTAGATTAAAAGGCTGGTAAATGGTTATCTTAGATTAAAAGGCTTGTAAATGGTTATCTTAGATTAAAAGGCTTGTAAATGGTTATCTTAGATTAAATGGCTTGTAAATGGTTATTTTAGATTAAATGGCTTGTAAATGGTTATTTTAGATTAAATGGCTTGTAAATGGTTATCTTAGATTAAAAGGCTTGTAAATGGTTATCTTAGATTAAATGGCTTGTAAATGGTTATCTTAGATTAAAAGGCTTGTAAATGGTTATCTTAGATTAAAAGGCTTGTAAATGGTTATCTTAGATTAAATGGCTTGTATATGGTTATCTTAGATTAAATGGCTTGTATATGGTTATCTTAGATTAAATGGCTTGTAAATGGTTATCTTAGATTAAAAGGCTTGTAAATGGTTATCTTAGATTAAAAGGCTTGTAAATGGTTATCTTAGATTAAAAGGCTTGTAAATGGTTATCTTAGATTAAATGGCTTGTATATGGTTATCTTAGATTAAATGGCTTGTAAATGGTTATCTTAGATTAAAAGGCTTGTAAAATGGTTATCTTAGATTAAATGGCTTGTATATGGTTATCTTAGATTAAATGGCTTGTATATGGTTATCTTAGATTAAATGGCTTGTATATGGTTATCTTAGATTAAATGGCTTGTATATGGTTATCTTAGATTAAATGGCTTGTAAATGGTTATCTTAGATTAAAAGGCTTGTAAATGGTTATCTTAGATTAAAAGGCTTGTAAATGGTTATCTTAGATTAAATGGCTTGTAAATGGTTATCTTAGATTAAATGGCTTGTAAATGGTTATCTTAGATTAAAAGGCTTGTAAATGGTTATTTTAGATTAAATGGCTTGTAAATGGTTATCTTAGATTAAATGGCTTGTATATGGTTATCTTAGATTAAATGGCTTGTAAATGGTTATCTTAGATTAAATGGCTTGTAAATGGTTATCTTAGATTAAATGGCTTGTATATGGTTATCTTAGATTAAATGGCTTGTAAATGGTTATCTTAGATTAAATGGCTTGTAAATGGTTATCTTAGATTAAATGGCTTGTATATGGTTATCTTAGATTAAATGGCTTGTAAATGGTTATCTTAGATTAAAAGGCTTGTAAATGGTTATCTTAGATTAAAAGGCTTGTAAATGGTTATCTTAGATTAAATGGCTTGTATATGGTTATCTTAGATTAAAAGGCTTGTAAATGGTTATCTTAGATTAAAAGGCTTGTAAATGGTTATCTTAGATTAAAAGGCTTGTAAATGGTTATCTTAGATTAAATGGCTTGTAAATGGTTATTTTAGATTAAATAGCTTGTAAATGGTTATCTTAGATTAAAAGGCTTGTAAATGGTTATCTTAGATTAAAAGGCTTGTAAATGGTTATCTTAGATTAAATGGCTTGTAAATGGTTATCTTAGATTAAAAGGCTTGTAAATGGTTACCTTAGATTAAATGGCTTGTAAATGGTTATCTTAGATTAAAAGGCTTGTATATGGTTATCTTAGATTAAATGGCTTGTAAATGGTTATCTTAGATTAAATAGCTTGTATATGGTTATCTTAGATTAAAAGGCTTGTAAATGGTTATCTTAGATTAAATGGCTTGTAAATGGTTATCTTAGATTAAAAGGCTTGTAAATGGTTACCTTAGATTAAAAGGCTTGTAAATGGTTATCTTAGATTAAATGGCTTGTAAATGGTTATCTTAGATTAAAAGGCTTGTAAATGGTTATCTTAGATTAAAAGGCTTGTAAATGGTTATCTTAGATTAAAAGGCTTGTAAATGGTTATCTTAGATTAAATGGCTTGTATATGGTTATCTTAGATTAAATGGCTTGTAAATGGTTATCTTAGATTAAAAGGCTTGTAAATGGTTATCTTAGATTAAATGGCTTGTATATGGTTATCTTAGATTAAATGGCTTGTATATGGTTATCTTAGATTAAATGGCTTGTAAATGGTTATCTTAGATTAAATGGCTTGTAAATGGTTATCTTAGATTAAATGGCTTGTAAATGGTTATCTTAGATTAAAAGGCTTGTAAATGGTTATCTTAGATTAAAAGGCTTGTATATGGTTATCTTAGATTAAATGGCTTGTAAATGGTTATCTTAGATTAAAAGGCTTGTAAATGGTTATCTTAGATTAAATGGCTTGTATATGGTTATCTTAGATTAAAAGGCTTGTAAATGGTTATTTTAGATTAAATGGCTTGTAAATGGTTATCTTAGATTAAATGGCTTGTATATGGTTATCTTAGATTAAATGGCTTGTATATGGTTATCTTAGATTAAATGGCTTGTAAATGGTTATCTTAGATTAAAAGGCTTGTAAATGGTTATCTTAGATTAAAAGGCTTGTAAATGGTTATCTTAGATTAAATGGCTTGTAAATGGTTATCTTAGATTAAATGGCTTGTAAATGGTTATCTTAGATTAAAAGGCTTGTAAATGGTTATTTTAGATTAAATGGCTTGTAAATGGTTATCTTAGATTAAATGGCTTGTATATGGTTATCTTAGATTAAATGGCTTGTAAATGGTTATCTTAGATTAAATGGCTTGTAAATGGTTATCTTAGATTAAATGGCTTGTATATGGTTATCTTAGATTAAATGGCTTGTAAATGGTTATCTTAGATTAAATGGCTTGTAAATGGTTATCTTAGATTAAATGGCTTGTATATGGTTATCTTAGATTAAATGGCTTGTAAATGGTTATCTTAGATTAAATGGCTTGTATATGGTTATCTTAGATTAAATGGCTTGTAAATGGTTATCTTAGATTAAATGGCTTGTAAATGGTTATCTTAGATTAAATGGCTTGTATATGGTTATCTTAGATTAAATGGCTTGTAAATGGTTATCTTAGATTAAAAGGCTTGTAAATGGTTATCTTAGATTAAAAGGCTTGTAAATGGTTATCTTAGATTAAATGGCTTGTATATGGTTATCTTAGATTAAAAGGCTTGTAAATGGTTATCTTAGATTAAAAGGCTTGTAAATGGTTATCTTAGATTAAAAGGCTTGTAAATGGTTATCTTAGATTAAATGGCTTGTAAATGGTTATTTTAGATTAAATAGCTTGTAAATGGTTATCTTAGATTAAAAGGCTTGTAAATGGTTATCTTAGATTAAAAGGCTTGTAAATGGTTATCTTAGATTAAATGGCTTGTAAATGGTTATCTTAGATTAAAAGGCTTGTAAATGGTTACCTTAGATTAAATGGCTTGTAAATGGTTATTTTAGATTAAATAGCTTGTAAATGGTTATCTTAGATTAAAAGGCTTGTAAATGGTTATCTTAGATTAAAAGGCTTGTAAATGGTTATCTTAGATTAAATGGCTTGTAAATGGTTATCTTAGATTAAATGGCTTGTAAATGGTTATTTTAGATTAAATAGCTTGTAAATGGTTATCTTAGATTAAATGGCTTGTAAATGGTTATCTTAGATTAAAAGGCTTGTAAATGGTTATCTTAGATTAAATGGCTTGTAAATGGTTATCTTAGATTAAATAGCTTGTATATGGTTATCTTAGATTAAATGGCTTGTAAATGGTTATTTTAGATTAAATGGCTTGTATATGGTTATCTTAGATTAAAAGGCTTGTAAATGGTTATCTTAGATTAAAAGGCTTGTAAATGGTTATCTTAGATTAAATGGCTTGTAAATGGTTATTTTAGATTAAAAGGCTTGTAAATGGTTATTTTAGATTAAATAGCTTGTAAATGGTTATCTTAGATTAAAAGACTTGTAAATGGTTATTTTAGATTAAATAGCTTGTAAATGGTTATCTTAGATTAAAAGACTTGTAAATGGTTATTTTAGATTAAAAGGCTTGTATATGGTTATCTTAGATTAAATGGCTTGTAAATGGTTATCTTAGATTAAATAGCTTGTATATGGTTATCTTAGATTAAAAGGCTTGTAAATGGTTATCTTAGATTAAAAGACTTGTAAATGGTTATTTTAGATTAAATAGCTTGTAAATGGTTATTTTAGATTAAATGGCTTGTATATGGTTATCTTAGATTAAATAGCTTGTAAATGGTTATCTTAGATTAAATGGCTTGTATATGGTTATCTTAGATTAAAAGGCTTGTAAATGGTTATCTTAGATTAAATAGCTTGTAAATGGTTATCTTAGATTAAATGGCTTGTAAATGGTTATCTTAGATTAAAAGACTTGTAAATGGTTATCTTAGATTAAATAGCTTGTATATGGTTATCTTAGATTAAAAGGCTTGTAAATGGTTATCTTAGATTAAATAGCTTGTAAATGGTTATCTTAGATTAAATGGCTTGTAAATGGTTATCTTAGATTAAAAGGCTTGTAAATGGTTATCTTAGATTAAATAGCTTGTAAATGGTTATCTTAGATTAAATGGCTTGTAAATGGTTATCTTAGATTAAAAGGCTTGTAAATGGTTATTTTAGATTAAATAGCTTGTAAATGGTTATTTTAGATTAAATGGCTTGTATATGGTTATCTTAGATTAAAAGACTTGTAAATGGTTATTTTAGATTAAATAGCTTGTAAATGGTTATTTTAGATTAAATGGCTTGTATATGGTTATCTTAGATTAAATGGCTTGTATATGGTTATCTTAGATTAAATGGCTTGTATATGGTTATCTTAGATTAAATGGCTTGTAAATGGTTATCTTAGATTAAATGGCTTGTAAATGGTTATTTTAGATTAAAAGGCTTGTAAATGGTTATCTTAGATTAAAAGACTTGTAAATGGTTATTTTAGATTAAATAGCTTGTAAATGGTTATTTTAGATTAAAAGGCTTGTAAATGGTTATCTTAGATTAAAAGACTTGTAAATGGTTATTTTAGATTAAATAGCTTGTAAATGGTTATTTTAGATTAAATGGCTTGTATATGGTTATCTTAGATTAAATGGCTTGTAAATGGTTATCTTAGATTAAATGGCTTGTAAATGGTTATCTTAGATTAAAAGGCTTGTAAATGGTTATTTTAGATTAAAAGGCTTGTAAATGGTTATCTTAGATTAAATGGCTTGTAAATGGTTATTTTAGATTAAAAGGCTTGTAAATGGTTATCTTAGATTAAAAGACTTGTAAATGGTTATTTTAGATTAAATAGCTTGTAAATGGTTATTTTAGATTAAATGGCTTGTAAATGGTTATCTTAGATTAAAAGACTTGTATATGGTTATTTTAGATTAAAAGACTTGTAAATGGTTATTTTAGATTAAAAGGCTTGTAAATGGTTATCTTAGATTAAATGGCTTGTAAATGGTTATTTTAGATTAAATGGCTTGTAAATGGTTATCTTAGATTAAAAGGCTTGTAAATGGTTATTTTAGATTAAAAGACTTGTAAATGGTTATCTTAGATTAAAAGACTTGTAAATGGTTATTTTAGATTAAAAGACTTGTAAATGGTTATTTTAGATTAAAAGACTTGTAAATGGTTATCTTAGATTAAAAGACTTGTAAATGGTTATTTTAGATTAAAAGACTTGTAAATGGTTACCTTAGATTAAATGGCTTGTAAATGGTTATTTTAGATTAAAAGGCTTGTGAATGGTTATCTTAGATTAAAAGGCTTGTGAATGGTTATCTTAGATTAAAAGGCTTGTAAATGGTTATCTTAGATTAAAAGGCTTGTAAATGGTTATTTTAGATTAAAAGACTTGTAAATGGTTATCTTAGATTAAAAGACTTGTAAATGGTTATTTTAGATTAAAAGACTTGTAAATGGTTATCTTAGATTAAAAGACTTGTAAATGGTTATCTTAGATTAAAAGGCTTGTAAATGGTTATTTTAGATTAAAAGACTTGTAAATGGTTATCTTAGATTAAAAGACTTGTAAATGGTTATCTTAGATTAAAAGACTTGTAAATGGTTATCTTAGATTAAAAGGCGTGTATATGGTTATCTTAGATTAAATGGCTTGTAAATGGTTATTTTAGATTAAATGGCTTGTAAATGGTTATTTTAGATTAAAAGGCTTGTAAATGGTTATCTTAGATTAAAAGGCTTGTAAATGGTTATTTTAGATTAAAAGGCTTGTAAATGGTTATCTTAGATTAAAAGGCTTGTAAATGGTTATTTTAGATTAAAAGACTTGTAAATGGTTATCTTAGATTAAAAGACTTGTAAATGGTTATCTTAGATTAAAAGGCTTGTAAATGGTTATCTTAGATTAAAAGGCTTGTAAATGGTTACCTTAGATTAAATGGCTTGTAAATGGTTATCTTAGATTAAAAGGCTTGTAAATGGTTATTTTAGATTAAAAGACTTGTAAATGGTTATCTTAGATTAAAAGACTTGTAAATGGTTATCTTAGATTAAAAGGCTTGTAAATGGTTATCTTAGATTAAAAGGCTTGTAAATGGTTATTTTAGATTAAAAGACTTGTAAATGGTTATCTTAGATTAAAAGGCTTGTAAATGGTTATCTTAGATTAAAAGACTTGTAAATGGTTATTTTAGATTAAAAGACTTGTAAATGGTTATCTTAGATTAAAAGACTTGTAAATGGTTATCTTAGATTAAAAGGCTTGTAAATGGTTATTTTAGATTAAAAGACTTGTAAATGGTTATCTTAGATTAAAAGACTTGTAAATGGTTATTTTAGATTAAAAGACTTGTAAATGGTTATTTTAGATTAAAAGACTTGTAAATGGTTATCTTAGATTAAAAGACTTGTAAATGGTTATCTTAGATTAAATGGCTTGTAAATGGTTATTTTAGATTAAAAGACTTGTAAATGGTTATCTTAGATTAAAAGACTTGTAAATGGTTATTTTAGATTAAAAGACTTGTAAATGGTTATCTTAGATTAAATGGCTTGTAAATGGTTATTTTAGATTAAAAGACTTGTAAATGGTTATTTTAGATTAAAAGACTTGTAAATGGTTATCTTAGATTAAAAGACTTGTAAATGGTTATTTTAGATTAAATGGCTTGTAAATGGTTATTTTAGATTAAAAGACTTGTAAATGGTTATCTTAGATTAAAAGACTTGTAAATGGTTATCTTAGATTAAATGGCTTGTAAATGGTTATTTTAGATTAAAAGACTTGTAAATGGTTATCTTAGATTAAAAGACTTGTAAATGGTTATTTTAGATTAAAAGACTTGTAAATGGTTATCTTAGATTAAAAGACTTGTAAATGGTTATTTTAGATTAAAAGGCTTGTAAATGGTTACCTTAGATTAAAAGGCTTGTAAATGGTTATCTTAGATTAAAAGTCTTGTAAATGGTTATTTTAGATTAAAAGACTTGTAAATGGTTATTTTAGATTAAAAGACTTGTAAATGGTTATCTTAGATTAAAAGGCTTGTAAATGGTTATCTTAGATTAAAAGACTTGTAAATGGTTCTTTTAGATTAAAAGACTTGTAAATGGTTATTTTAGATTAAAAGACTTGTAAATGGTTATTTTAGATTAAAAGGCTTGTAAATGGTTATCTTAGATTAAAAGGCTTGTAAATGGTTATTTTAGATTAAAAGACTTGTAAATGGTTATCTTAGATTAAAAGGCTTGTAAATGGTTATTTTAGATTAAAAGACTTGTAAATGGTTATTTTAGATTAAAAGACTTGTAAATGGTTATCTTAGATTAAAAGACTTGTAAATGGTTATCTTAGATTAAAAGGCTTGTAAATGGTTATTTTAGATTAAAAGACTTGTAAATGGTTATCTTAGATTAAAAGACTTGTAAATGGTTATTTTAGATTAAAAGACTTGTAAATGGTTACCTTAGATTAAATGGCTTGTAAATGGTTACCTTAGATTAAAAGACTTGTAAATGGTTATCTTAGATTAAAAGACTTGTAAATGGTTATCTTAGATTAAAAGACTTGTAAATGGTTATCTTAGATTAAAAGGCTTGTAAATGGTTACCTTAGATTAAAAGGCTTGTAAATGGTTATTTTAGATTAAAAGGCTTGTAAATGGTTACCTTAGATTAAATGGCTTGTAAATGGTTATCTTAGATTAAAAGGCTTGTAAATGGTTATCTTAGATTAAAAGACTTGTAAATGGTTATCTTAGATTAAAAGACTTGTAAATGGTTATTTTAGATTAAAAGGCTTGTAAATGGTTATCTTAGATTAAAAGGCTTGTAAATGGTTATCTTAGATTAAAAGGCTTGTAAATGGTTATCTTAGATTAAAAGGCTTGTAAATGGTTATCTTAGATTAAATGGCTTGTAAATGGTTACCTTAGATTAAATGGCTTGTAAATGGTTATCTTAGATTAAAAGGCTTGTAAATGGTTACCTTAGATTAAAAGGCTTGTATATGGTTATCTTAGATTAAATGACTTGTAAATGGTTATCTTAGATTAAATGGCTTGTAAATGGTTATCTTAGATTAAATGGCTTGTAAATGGTTATCTTAGATTAAAAGGCTTGTAAATGGTTATCTTAGATTAAAAGGCTTGTAAATGGTTATCTTAGATTAAAAGGCTTGTAAATGGTTATCTTAGATTAAATGGCTTGTAAATGGTTATCTTAGATTAAATGGCTTGTAAATGGTTATCTTAGATTAAAAGGCTTGTAAATGGTTATCTTAGATTAAAAGGCTTGTAAATGGTTATCTTAGATTAAATGGCTTGTAAATGGTTACCTTAGATTAAATGGCTTGTAAATGGTTATTTTAGATTAAAAGGCTTGTAAATGGTTATCTTAGATTAAATGGCTTGTAAATGGTTATCTTAGATTAAATGGCTTGTAAATGGTTATCTTAGATTAAAAGGCTTGTAAATGGTTATCTTAGATTAAATGGCTTGTAAATGGTTACCTTAGATTAAATGGCTTGTAAATGGTTATCTGAGATTAAATGGCTTGTAAATGGTTACCTTAGATTAAATGGCTTGTAAATGGTTACCTTAGATTAAATGGCTTGTAAATGGTTATCTTAGATTAAAAGGCTTGTAAATGGTTATCTTAGATTAAAAGGCTTGTAAATGGTTATCTTAGATTAAAAGGCTTGTAAATGGTTATCTTAGATTAAATGGCTTGTAAATGGTTATCTTAGATTAAATGGCTTGTAAATGGTTATCTTAGATTAAAAGGCTTGTAAATGGTTATCTTAGATTAAAAGGCTTGTAAATGGTTATCTTAGATTAAATGGCTTGTAAATGGTTACCTTAGATTAAATGGCTTGTAAATGGTTATTTTAGATTAAAAGGCTTGTAAATGGTTATCTTAGATTAAATGGCTTGTAAATGGTTATCTTAGATTAAATGGCTTGTAAATGGTTATCTTAGATTAAAAGGCTTGTAAATGGTTATCTTAGATTAAATGGCTTGTAAATGGTTACCTTAGATTAAATGGCTTGTAAATGGTTATCTTAGATTAAATGGCTTGTAAATGGTTACCTTAGATTAAATGGCTTGTAAATGGTTATCTTAGATTAAATGGCTTGTAAATGGTTATCTTAGATTAAATGGCTTGTAAATGGTTATTTTAGATTAAAAGGCTTGTAAATGGTTATCTTAGATTAAAAGGCTTGTAAATGGTTATCTTAGATTAAATGGCTTGTAAATGGTTATCTTAGATTAAATGGCTTGTAAATGGTTATCTTAGATTAAAAGACTTGTAAATGGTTATTTTAGATTAAAAGGCTTGTAAATGGTTATCTTAGATTAAAAGGCTTGTAAATGGTTATCTTAGATTAAATGGCTTGTAAATGGTTATCTTAGATTAAATGGCTTGTAAATGGTTATCTTAGATTAAAAGGCTTGTAAATGGTTATCTTAGATTAAATGGCTTGTAAATGGTTATCTTAGATTAAATGGCTTGTAAATGGTTACCTTAGATTAAATGGCTTGTAAATGGTTATCTTAGATTAAATGGCTTGTAAATGGTTATCTTAGATTAAAAGGCTTGTAAATGGTTATCTTAGATTAAAAGGCTTGTAAATGGTTATCTTAGATTAAATGGCTTGTAAATGGTTACCTTAGATTAAAAGGCTTGTAAATGGTTACCTTAGATTAAATGGCTTGTATATGGTTATCTTAGATTAAATGGCTTGTAAATGGTTATCTTAGATTAAAAGGCTTGTAAATGGTTACCTTAGATTAAAAGGCTTGTAAATGGTTACCTTAGATTAAATGGCTTGTATATGGTTATCTTAGATTAAAAGGCTTGTAAATGGTTATCTTAGATTAAATGGCTTGTAAATGGTTACCTTAGATTAAAAGGCTTGTAAATGGTTACCTTAGATTAAATGGCTTGTATATGGTTATCTTAGATTAAATGGCTTGTAAATGGTTATCTTAGATTAAAAGGCTTGTAAATGGTTACCTTAGATTAAAAGGCTTGTAAATGGTTACCTTAGATTAAAAGGCTTGTAAATGGTTATCTTAGATTAAAAGGCTTGTAAATGGTTACCTTAGATTGAAAGGCTTGTAAATGGTTACCTTAGATTAAAAGGCTTGTAAATGGTTATCTTAGATTAAAAGGCTTGTAAATGGTTATCTTAGATTAAAAGGCTTGTATATGGTTATCTTAGATTAAAAGGCTTGTAAATGGTTATCTTAGATTAAATGGCTTGTAAATGGTTATCTTAGATTAAATGGCTTGTAAATGGTTATCTTAGATTAAATGGCTTGTAAATGGTTACCTTAGATTAAAAGGCTTGTAAATGGTCATCTTAGATTAAAAGGCTTGTAAATGGTTACCTTAGATTAAAAGGCTTGTAAATGGTTACCTTAGATTAAAAGGCTTGTAAATGGTTATCTTAGATTAAAAGGCTTGTAAATGGTTATCTTAGATTAAAAGGCTTGTATATGGTTATCTTAGATTAAAAGGCTTGTAAATGGTTATCTTAGATTAAATGGCTTGTAAATGGTTATCTTAGATTAAATGGCTTGTAAATGGTTATCTTAGATTAAATGGCTTGTAAATGGTTACCTTAGATTAAATGGCTTGTAAATGGTTACCTTAGATTAAATGGCTTGTAAATGGTTATCTTAGATTAAAAGGCTTGTAAATGGTTACCTTAGATTAAATGGCTTGTAAATGGTTATCTTAGATTAAATGGCTTGTAAATGGTTACCTTAGATTAAATGGCTTGTAAATGGTTATCTTAGATTAAAAGGCTTGTAAATGGTTACCTTAGATTAAATGGCTTGTATATGGTTATCTTAGATTAAAAGGCTTGTAAATGGTTATCTTAGATTAAATGGCTTGTAAATGGTTATCTTAGATTAAATGGCTTGTAAATGGTTATCTTAGATTAAATGGCTTGTAAATGGTTATCTTAGATTAAAAGGCTTGTAAATGGTTATTTTAGATTAAAAGGCTTGTAAATGGTTATCTTAGATTAAATGGCTTGTAAATGGTTATCTTAGATTAAATGGCTTGTAAATGGTTATCTTAGATTAAATGGCTTGTAAATGGTTATCTTAGATTAAATGGCTTGTAAATGGTTATTTTAGATTAAAAGGCTTGTAAATGGTTACCTTAGATTAAAAGTCTTGTAAATGGTTACCTTAGATTAAATGGCTTGTAAATGGTTATCTTAGATTAAAAGGCTTGTAAATGGTTATCTTAGATTAAATGGCTTGTAAATGGTTATCTTAGATTAAATGGCTTGTATATGGTTATCTTAGATTAAAAGGCTTGTAAATGCTTATCTTAGATTAAATAGCTTGTAAATGGTTATCTTAGATTAAATGGCTTGTAAATGGTTATCTTAGATTAAAAGGCTTGTAAATGGTTATCTTAGAATAAAAGGCTTGTAAA
This sequence comes from Unio delphinus, assembly GCA_029339505.1. NCBI lineage: Eukaryota > Metazoa > Mollusca > Bivalvia > Unionida > Unionidae > Unio > Unio delphinus. The sequence goes on along the minus strand of JAQISU010000257.1, from coordinate 1,688,591 downwards.
TGGTTATCTTAGAATAAAAGGCTTGTAAATGGTTACCTTAGATTAAAAGGCTTGTAAATGGTTATCTTAGATTAAAAGGCTTGTAAATGGTTACCTTAGATTAAAAGGCTTGTAAATGGTTACCTTAGATTAAAAGGCTTGTAAATGGTTATCTTAGATTAAAAGGCTTGTAAATGGTTATCTTAGATTAAAAGGCTTGTATATGGTTATCTTAGATTAAAAGGCTTGTAAATGGTTATCTTAGATTAAATGGCTTGTAAATGGTTATCTTAGATTAAAAGGCTTGTAAATGGTTATCTTAGATTAAATGGCTTGTAAATGGTTATCTTAGATTAAATGGCTTGTATATGGTTATCTTAGATTAAAAGGCTTGTAAATGCTTATCTTAGATTAAATAGCTTGTAAATGGTTATCTTAGATTAAAAGGCTTGTAAATGGTTATCTTAGATTAAAAGGCTTGTAAATGGTTATCTTAGATTAAATGGCTTGTATATGGTTATCTTAGATTAAAAGGCTTGTAAATGCTTATCTTAGATTAAATGGCTTGTATATGGTTATCTTAGATTAAAAGGCTTGTAAATGGTTATCTTAGATTAAAAGGCTTGTAAATGGTTATCTTAGATTAAAAGGCTTGTATATGGTTATTTTAGATTAAAAGGCTTGTAAATGGTTATCTTAGATTAAATGGCTTGTATATGGTTATCTTATATTAAAAGGCTTGTAAATGGTTATCTTAGATTAAATGGCTTGTAAATGGTTATCTTAGATTAAAAGGCTTGTAAATGGTTATCTTAGATTAAATAGCTTGTAAATGGTTATCTTAGATTAAAAGGCTTGTAAATGGTTATCTTAGATTAAATGGCTTGTATATGGTTATCTTAGATTAAATGGCTTGTAAATGGTTATCTTAGATTAAAAGGCTTGTAAATGGTTATCTTAGATTAAATGGCTTGTAAATGGTTATCTTAGATTAAATGGCTTGTATATGGTTATCTTAGATTAAAAGGCTTGTAAATGGTTATCTTAGATTAAATGGCTTGTAAATGGTTATCTTAGATTAAATGGCTTGTATATGGTTATCTTAGATTAAAAGGCTTGTATATGGTTATCTTAGATTAAAAGGCTTGTAAATGCTTATCTTAGATTAAATAGCTTGTAAATGGTTATCTTAGATTAAAAGGCTTGTAAATGGTTATCTTAGATTAAATGGCTTGTATATGGTTATCTTAGATTAAAAGGCTTGTAAATGCTTATCTTATATTAAATAGCTTGTAAATGGTTATCTTAGATTAAATGGCTTGTATATGGTTATCTTAGATTAAATGGCTTGTATATGGTTATCTTAGATTAAAAGGCTTGTAAATGCTTATCTTAGATTAAATAGCTTGTAAATGGTTATCTTAGATTAAAAGGCTTGTAAATGGTTATCTTAGATTAAAAGGCTTGTAAATGGTTATCTTAGATTAAATGGCTTGTATATGGTTATCTTAGATTAAAAGGCTTGTAAATGCTTATCTTAGATTAAATGGCTTGTATATGGTTATCTTAGATTAAAAGGCTTGTAAATGGTTATCTTAGATTAAAAGGCTTGTAAATGGTTATCTTAGATTAAAAGGCTTGTATATGGTTATTTTAGATTAAAAGGCTTGTAAATGGTTATCTTAGATTAAATGGCTTGTATATGGTTATCTTATATTAAAAGGCTTGTAAATGGTTATCTTAGATTAAATGGCTTGTAAATGGTTATCTTAGATTAAAAGGCTTGTAAATGGTTATCTTAGATTAAATAGCTTGTAAATGGTTATCTTAGATTAAAAGGCTTGTAAATGGTTATCTTAGATTAAATGGCTTGTATATGGTTATCTTAGATTAAATGGCTTGTAAATGGTTATCTTAGATTAAAAGGCTTGTAAATGGTTATCTTAGATTAAATGGCTTGTATATGGTTATCTTAGATTAAAAGACTTGTAAATGGTTATCTTAGATTAAATGGCTTGTATATGGTTATCTTAGATTAAAAGGCTTGTAAATGGTTATCTTAGATTAAAAGGCTTGTAAATGGTTATCTTAGATTAAAAGGCTTGTATATGGTTATTTTAGATTAAAAGGCTTGTAAATGGTTATCTTAGATTAAATGGCTTGTATATGGTTATCTTATATTAAAAGGCTTGTAAATGGTTATCTTAGATTAAATGGCTTGTAAATGGTTATCTTAGATTAAAAGGCTTGTAAATGGTTATCTTAGATTAAATAGCTTGTAAATGGTTATCTTAGATTAAAAGGCTTGTAAATTGTTATCTTAGATTAAATAGCTTGTAAATGGTTATCTTAGATTAAAAGGCTTGTAAATGGTTATCTTAGATTAAATGGCTTGTAAATGGTTACCTTAGATTAAATGGCTTGTAAATGGTTATTTTAGATTAAAAGGCTTGTAAATGGTTATCTTAGATTAAAAGGCTTGTAAATGGTTATCTTAGATTAAAAGGCTTGTAAATGGTTATCTTAGATTAAAAGGCTTGTAAATGGTTACCTTAGATTAAATGGCTTGTAAATGGTTATCTTAGATTAAAAGGCTTGTAAATGGTTATCTTAGATTAAATGGCTTGTATATGGTTATTTTAGATTAAAAGGCTTGTAAATGGTTATCTTAGATTAAAAGGCTTGTAAATGGTTACCTTAGATTAAATGGCTTGTAAATGGTTACCTTAGATTAAAAGGCTTGTAAATGGTTACCTTAGATTAAAAGGCTTGTAAATGGTTATCTTAGATTAAATGGCTTGTATATGGTTATCTTAGATTAAAAGGCTTGTAAATGGTTATCTTAGATTAAAAGGCTTGTATATGGTTATTTTAGATTAAAAGGCTTGTAAATGGTTATCTTAGATTAAAAGGCTTGTAAATGGTTATCTTAGATTAAATGGCTTGCAAATGGTTACCTTAGATTAAAAGGATGGTAAATGGTTATTTTAGATTAAAAGGCTTGTAAATGGTTATCTTAGATTAAAAGGCTTGTAAATGGTTACCTTAGATTAAATGGCTTGTAAATGGTTACCTTAGATTAAAAGGCTTGTAAATGGTTACCTAAGATTAAAAGGCTTGTAAATGGTTATCTTAGATTAAAAGACTTGTAAATGGTTATTTTAGATTAAAAGGCTTGTAAATGGTTATCTTAGATTAAAAGGCTTGTAAATGGTTACCTTAGATTAAATGGCTTGTAAATGGTTACCTTAGATTAAAAGGCTTGTAAATGGTTACCTTAGATTAAAAGGCTTGTAAATGGTTATCTTAGATTAAATGGCTTGTATATGGTTATCTTAGATTAAAAGGCTTGTAAATGGTTATCTTAGATTAAAAGGCTTGTAAATGGTTACCTTAGATTAAAAGGCTTGTAAATGGTTACCTTAGATTAAAAGGCTTGTAAATGGTTATTTTAGATTAAATGGCTTGTAAATGGTTATCTTAGATTAAAAGGCTTGTAAATGGTTATCTTAGATTAAAAGGCTTGTAAATGGTTATCTTAGATTAAAAGGCTTGTAAATGGTTATCTTAGATTAAAAGGCTTGTAAATGGTTATCTTAGATTAAAAGGCTTGTAAATGGTTATCTTAGATTAAATGGCTTGTAAATGGTTATCTTAGATTAAAAGGCTTGTAAATGGTTATCTTAGATTAAATGGCTTGTAAATGGTTATTTTAGATTAAATGGCTTGTAAATGGTTATTTTAGATTAAAAGGCTTGTAAATGGTTATCTTAGATTAAAAGGCTTGTAAATGGTTATCTTAGATTAAAAGGCTTGTAAATGGTTATTTTAGATTAAAAGGATGGTAAATGCTTATCTTAGATTAAAAGGCTTTTAAATGGTTATCTTAGATTAAAAGGCTTGTAAATGGTTATCTTAGATTAAAAGGCTTGTAAATGGTTATCTTAGATTAAAAGGCTTGTAAATGGTTATCTTAGATTAAAAGGCTTGTAAATGGTTATCTTAGATTAAAAGGCTTGTAAATGGTTATCTTAGATTAAAAGGCTTGTAAATGGTTATCTTAGATTAAAAGGCTTGTAAATGGTTATCTTAGATTAAAAGGCTTGTAAATGGTTATCTTAGATTAAAAGGCTTGTAAATGGTTATCTTAGATTAAAAGACTTGTAAATGGTTATCTTAGATTAAAAGGCTTGTAAATGGTTATTTTAGATTAAAAGGCTTGTAAATGGTTACCTTAGATTAAATGGCTTGTAAATGGTTACCTTAGATTAAAAGGCTTGTAAATGGTTATATTAGATTAAAAGGCTTGTAAATGGTTATCTTAGATTAAATGGCTTGTAAATGGTTATCTTAGATTAAAAGGCTTGTAAATGGTTATTTTAGATTAAAAGGCTTGTAAATGGTTATCTTAGATTAAAAGGCTTGTAAATGGTTATCTTAGATTAAATGGCTTGTAAATGGTTATTTTAGATTAAAAGGCTTGTAAATGGTTATCTTAGATTAAAAGGCTTGTAAATGGTTATCTTAGATTAAAAGGCTTGTAAATGGTTATCTTAGATTAAAAGGCTTGTAAATGGTTATCTTAGATTAAAAGGCTTGTAAATTGTTATTTTAGATTAAAAGGCTTGTAAATGGTTATCTTAGATTAAATGGCTTGTAAATGGTTATTTTAGATTAAATAGCTTGTAAATGGTTATCTTAGATTAAAAGGCTTGTAAATGGTTATCTTAGATTAAAAGGCTTGTAAATGGTTATCTTAGATTAAAAGACTTGTAAATGGTTATCTTAGATTAAAAGACTTGTAAATGGTTATCTTAGATTAAAAGACTTGTAAATGGTTATTTTAGATTAAATGGCTTGTAAATGGTTATTTTAGATTAAAAGGCTTGTAAATGGTTATCTTAGATTAAAAGACTTGTAAATGGTTATCTTAGATTAAATGGCTTGTAAATGGTTATCTTAGATTAAAAGACTTGTAAATGGTTATTTTAGATTAAAAGGCTTGTAAATGGTTATCTTAGATTAAAAGGCTTGTAAATGGTTATCTTAGATTAAAAGACTTGTATATGGTTATTTTAGATTAAAAGGCTTGTAAATGGTTATCTTAGATTAAAAGGCTTGTAAATGGTTATCTTAGATTAAAAGACTTGTATATGGTTATTTTAGATTAAAAGGCTTGTAAATGGTTATCTTAGATTAAAAGACTTGTAAATGGTTATTTTAGATTAAAAGGCTTGTAAATGGTTATCTTAGATTAAAAGGCTTGTAAATGGTTATCTTAGATTAAATGGCTTGTAAATGGTTATATTAGATTAAAAGGCTTGTAAATGGTTATTTTAGATTAAATGGCTTGTAAATGGTTACCTTAGATTAAAAGACTTGTAAATGGTTATCTTAGATTAAAAGGCTTGTAAATGGTTATTTTAGATTAAATAGCTTGTAAATGGTTATTTTAGATTAAAAGACTTGTAAATGGTTATCTTAGATTAAAAGACTTGTAAATGGTTATCTTAGATTAAAAGGCTTGTAAATGGTTATTTTAGATTAAATAGCTTGTAAATGGTTATTTTAGATTAAAAGACTTGTATATGGTTATCTTAGATTAAAAGACTTGTAAATGGTTATTTTAGATTAAAAGGCTTGTAAATGGTTATTTTAGATTAAAAGACTTGTAAATGGTTATCTTAGATTAAATGGCTTGTAAATGGTTATCTTAGATTAAAAGACTTGTATATGGTTATTTTAGATTAAAAGGCTTGTAAATGGTTATCTTAGATTAAAAGGCTTGTAAATGGTTATCTTAGATTAAAAGACTTGTATATGGTTATTTTAGATTAAAAGGCTTGTAAATGGTTATCTTAGATTAAAAGACTTGTAAATGGTTATTTTAGATTAAAAGGCTTGTAAATGGTTATCTTAGATTAAAAGGCTTGTAAATGGTTATCTTAGATTAAATGGCTTGTAAATGGTTATATTAGATTAAAAGGCTTGTAAATGGTTATTTTAGATTAAATGGCTTGTAAATGGTTACCTTAGATTAAAAGACTTGTAAATGGTTATCTTAGATTAAAAGGCTTGTAAATGGTTATTTTAGATTAAATAGCTTGTAAATGGTTATTTTAGATTAAAAGACTTGTAAATGGTTATCTTAGATTAAATAGCTTGTAAATGGTTATTTTAGATTAAAAGACTTGTATATGGTTATCTTAGATTAAAAGACTTGTAAATGGTTATTTTAGATTAAATGGCTTGTAAATGGTTATTTTAGATTAAAAGGCTTGTAAATGGTTATTTTAGATTAAAAGGCTTGTAAATGGTTATTTTAGATTAAATGGCTTGTAAATGGTTATCTTAGATTAAAAGGCTTGTAAATGGTTATCTTAGATTAAAAGACTTGTAAATGGTTATTTTAGATTAAAAGGCTTGTAAATGGTTATTTTAGATTAAAAGGCTTGTAAATGGTTATTTTAGATTAAATGGCTTGTAAATGGTTATTTTAGATTAAAAGGCTTGTAAATGGTTATTTTAGATTAAATAGCTTGTAAATGGTTATTTTAGATTAAAAGACTTGTATATGGTTATCTTAGATTAAAAGACTTGTAAATGGTTATTTTAGATTAAAAGGCTTGTAAATGGTTATTTTAGATTAAAAGACTTGTAAATGGTTATCTTAGATTAAATGGCTTGTAAATGGTTATCTTAGATTAAAAGGCTTGTAAATGGTTATTTTAGATTAAAAGACTTGTAAATGGTTATCTTAGATTAAATGGCGTGTATATGGTTATCTTAGATTAAAAGACTTGTAAATGGTTATCTTAGATTAAAAGGCTTGTAAATGGTTATTTTAGATTAAATAGCTTGTAAATGGTTATTTTAGATTAAAAGACTTGTATATGGTTATCTTAGATTAAAAGACTTGTAAATGGTTATTTTAGATTAAAAGGCTTGTAAATGGTTATTTTAGATTAAAAGACTTGTAAATGGTTATCTTAGATTAAATGGCTTGTAAATGGTTATCTTAGATTAAAAGGCTTGTAAATGGTTACCTTAGATTAAAAGACTTGTAAATGGTTATTTTAGATTAAATGGCTTGTAAATGGTTACCTTAGATTAAAAGACTTGTAAATGGTTATCTTAGATTAAAAGGCTTGTAAATGGTTATTTTAGATTAAAAGGCTTGTAAATGGTTACCTTAGATTAAATGGCTTGTAAATGGTTATTTTAGATTAAAAGACTTGTAAATGGTTATCTTAGATTAAATGGCTTGTAAATGGTTATTTTAGATTAAAAGACTTGTAAATGGTTATTTTAGATTAAATGGCTTGTAAATGGTTACCTTAGATTAAAAGACTTGTAAATGGTTATCTTAGATTAAAAGGCTTGTAAATGGTTATTTTAGATTAAAAGGCTTGTAAATGGTTATCTTAGATTAAAAGACTTGTAAATGGTTATCTTAGATTAAAAGACTTGTAAATGGTTATTTTAGATTAAAAGACTTGTAAATGGTTATCTTAGATTAAAAGACTTGTAAATGGTTATTTTAGATTAAAAGACTTGTAAATGGTTATCTTAGATTAAAAGACTTGTAAATGGTTATCTTAGATTAAAAGACTTGTAAATGGTTATCTTAGATTAAAAGACTTGTAAATGGTTATCTTAGATTAAAAGGCTTGTAAATGGTTATCTTAGATTAAAAGACTTGTAAATGGTTATTTTAGATTAAAAGACTTGTAAATGGTTATCTTAGATTAAAAGACTTGTAAATGGTTATCTTAGATTAAAAGACTTGTAAATGGTTATCTTAGATTAAAAGGCTTGTAAATGGTTATCTTAGATTAAATGGCTTGTAAATGGTTATTTTAGATTAAAAGGCTTTTAAATGGTTATCTTAGATTAAAAGGCTTGTATATGGTTATTTTAGATTAAAAGGCTTGTAAATGGTTATCTTAGATTAAAAGGCTTGTAAATGGTTACCTTAGATTAAATGGCTTGTAAATGGTTATCTTAGATTAAAAGGCTTGTAAATGGTTATCTTAGATTAAAAGACTTGTAAATGGTTATTTTAGATTAAAAGGCTTGTAAATGGTTATTTTAGATTAAAAGGCTTGTAAATGGTTATCTTAGATTAAAAGGCTTGTAAATGGTTATCTTAGATTAAATGGCTTGTAAATGGTTATCTTAGATTAAAAGACTTGTAAATGGTTATCTTAGATTAAAAGACTTGTAAATGGTTATCTTAGATTAAATGGCTTGTATATGGTTATCTTAGATTAAAAGACTTGTAAATGGTTATCTTAGATTAAAAGACTTGTAAATGGTTATCTTAGATTAAAAGGCTTGTAAATGGTTATTTTAGATTAAAAGGCTTGTAAATGGTTATCTTAGATTAAAAGGCTTGTAAATGGTTACCTTAGATTAAATGGCTTGTAAATGGTTATCTTAGATTAAAAGGCTTGTAAATGGTTATCTTAGATTAAATGGCTTGTAAATGGTTACCTTAGATTAAAAGGCTTGTAAATGGTTATCTTAGATTAAATGGCTTGTAAATGGTTATCTTAGATTAAAAGACTTGTAAATGGTTATCTTAGATTAAAAGGCTTGTAAATGGTTATCTTAGATTAAAAGGCTTGTAAATGGTTATCTTAGATTAAATGGCTTGTAAATGGTTATCTTAGATTAAAAGACTTGTAAATGGTTATCTTAGATTAAAAGGCTTGTAAATGGTTATCTTAGATTAAATGGCTTGTAAATGGTTACCTTAGATTAAAAGGCTTGTAAATGGTTATCTTAGATTAAAAGGCTTGTAAATGGTTATTTTAGATTAAAAGGCTTGTATATGGTTATTTTAGATTAAAAGGCTTGTAAATGGTTATCTTAGATTAAAAGACTTGTAAATGGTTATCTTAGATTAAAAGACTTGTAAATGGTTATCTTAGATTAAATGGCTTGTAAATGGTTATCTTAGATTAAAAGGCTTGTAAATGGTTATCTTAGATTAAAAGGCTTGTAAATGGTTATCTTAGATTAAATGGCTTGTAAATGGTTATTTTAGATTAAAAGGCTTGTAAATGGTTATCTTAGATTAAATGGCTTGTAAATGGTTATCTTAGATTAAAAGGCTTGTAAATGGTTATTTTAGATTAAAAGGCTTGTAAATGGTTATCTTAGATTAAAAGACTTGTAAATGGTTATCTTAGATTAAAAGACTTGTAAATGGTTATTTTAGATTAAAAGGCTTGTAAATGGTTATCTTAGATTAAAAGACTTGTAAATGGTTATCTTAGATTAAAAGGCTTGTAAATGGTTATCTTAGATTAAAAGGCTTGTAAATGGTTATCTTAGATTAAAAGACTTGTAAATGGTTATCTTAGATTAAAAGACTTGTAAATGGTTATCTTAGATTAAATGGCTTGTAAATGGTTATTTTAGATTAAAAGACTTGTAAATGGTTATCTTAGATTAAAAGACTTGTAAATGGTTATCTTAGATTAAAAGACTTGTAAATGGTTATCTTAGATTAAATGGCTTGTAAATGGTTATCTTAGATTAAAAGACTTGTAAATGGTTATTTTAGATTAAAAGGCTTGTAAATGGTTATCTTAGATTAAAAGACTTGTAAATGGTTATCTTAGATTAAAAGACTTGTAAATGGTTATCTTAGATTAAATGGCTTGTAAATGGTTATTTTAGATTAAAAGACTTGTAAATGGTTATCTTAGATTAAATGGCTTGTAAATGGTTATTTTAGATTAAAAGGCTTGTAAATGGTTATCTTAGATTAAAAGACTTGTAAATGGTTATCTTAGATTAAAAGACTTGTAAATGGTTATCTTAGATTAAAAGGCTTGTAAATGGTTATCTTAGATTAAAAGGCTTGTAAATGGTTATCTTAGATTAAAAGGCTTGTAAATGGTTATCTTAGAATAAAAGGCTTGTAAATGGTTATCTTAGATTAAATGGCTTGTAAATGGTTATCTTAGATTAAAAGGCTTGTAAATGGTTATCTTAGATTAAAAGGCTTGTAAATGGTTATCTTAGATTAAATGGCTTGTAAATGGTTATCTTAGATTAAATGGCTTGTAAATGGTTATCTTAGATTAAATGGCTTGTATATGGTTATCTTAGATTAAAAGGCTTGTAAATGGTTATCTTAGATTAAATGGCTTGTAAATGGTTATCTTAGATTAAATGACTTGTAAATGGTTATTTTAGATTAAATGGCTTGTAAATGGTTATCTTAGATTAAATGGCTTGTATATGGTTATCTTAGATTAAAAGGCTTGTAAATGGTTATCTTAGATTAAAAGGCTTGTAAATGGTTATCTTAGATTAAATGGCTTGTAAATGGTTACCTTAGATTAAATGGCTTGTAAATGGTTATCTTAGATTAAAAGGCTTGTAAATGGTTATCTTAGATTAAAAGGCTTGTAAATGGTTATCTTAGATTAAAAGGCTTGTAAATGGTTATCTTAGATTAAATGGCTTGTAAATGGTTATCTTAGATTAAATGGCTTGTAAATGGTTATCTTAGATTAAATGGCTTGTATATGGTTATCTTAGATTAAAAGGCTTGTAAATGGTTATCTTAGATTAAAAGGCTTGTAAATGGTTATCTTAGATTAAATGGCTTGTAAATGGTTACCTTAGATTAAATGGCTTGTATATGGTTATCTTAGATTAAAAGGCTTGTAAATGGTTATCTTAGATTAAAAGGCTTGTAAATGGTTATCTTAGATTAAATAGCTTGTAAATGGTTATCTTAGATTAAATGGCTTGTAAATGGTTATCTTAGATTAAATGGCTTGTATATGGTTATCTTAGATTAAAAGGCTTGTAAATGGTTATCTTAGATTAAATGGCTTGTAAATGGTTATCTTAGATTAAATGACTTGTAAATGGTTATTTAGATTAAATGGCTTGTAAATGGTTATCTTAGATTAAATGGCTTGTATATGGTTATCTTAGATTAAAAGGCTTGTAAATGGTTATCTTAGATTAAAAGGCTTGTAAATGGTTATCTTAGATTAAATGGCTTGTATATGGTTATCTTAGATTAAATGGCTTGTAAATGGTTATCTTAGATTAAATGGCTTGTAAATGGTTACCTTAGATTAAATGGCTTGTATATGGTTATCTTAGATTAAAAGGCTTGTAAATGGTTATCTTAGATTAAATGGCTTGTAAATGGTTACCTTAGATTAAATGGCTTGTAAATGGTTATCTTAGATTAAAAGGCTTGTAAATGGTTATCTTAGATTAAAAGGCTTGTAAATGGTTATCTTAGATTAAAAGGCTTGTAAATGGTTATCTTAGATTAAAAGGCTTGTAAATGGTTATCTTAGATTAAAAGGCTTGTAAATGGTTATCTTAGATTAAAAGGCTTGTAAATGGTTATCTTAGATTAAATGGCTTGTATATGGTTATCTTAGATTAAAAGGCTTGTATATGGTTATCTTAGATTAAATGGCTTGTAAATGGTTACCTTAGATTAAATGGCTTGTAAATGGTTATCTTAGATTAAAAGGCTTGTAAATGGTTATCTTAGATTAAATGGCTTGTAAATGGTTATCTTAGATTAAATGGCTTGTAAATGGTTATCTTAGATTAAAAGGCTTGTAAATGGTTATCTTAGATTAAATGGCTTGTAAATGGTTATCTTAGATTAAATGGCTTGTAAATGGTTATCTTAGATTAAAAGGCTTGTAAATGGTTATCTTAGATTAAATGGCTTGTAAATGGTTATCTTAGATTAAATGGCTTGTAAATGGTTATCTTAGATTAAATGGCTTGTATATGGTTATCTTAGATTAAAAGGCTTGTAAATGGTTATCTTAGATTAAAAGGCTTGTAAATGGTTATCTTAGATTAAATGGCTTGTAAATGGTTACCTTAGATTAAATGGCTTGTAAATGGTTATCTTAGATTAAAAGGCTTGTAAATGGTTATCTTAGATTAAAAGGCTTGTAAATGGTTATCTTAGATTAAATGGCTTGTAAATGGTTACCTTAGATTAAATGGCTTGTATATGGTTATCTTAGATTAAATGGCTTGTATATGGTTATCTTAGATTAAATGGCTTGTATATGGTTATCTTAGATTAAATGGCTTGTAAATGGTTATCTTAGATTAAAAGGCTTGTAAATGGTTATCTTAGATTAAAAGGCTTGTAAATGGTTATCTTAGATTAAATGGCTTGTAAATGGTTATCTTAGATTAAATGGCTTGTAAATGGTTATCTTAGATTAAAAGGCTTGTAAATGGTTATTTTAGATTAAATGGCTTGTAAATGGTTATCTTAGATTAAATGGCTTGTATATGGTTATCTTAGATTAAATGGCTTGTAAATGGTTATCTTAGATTAAATGGCTTGTAAATGGTTATCTTAGATTAAATGGCTTGTATATGGTTATCTTAGATTAAATGGCTTGTAAATGGTTATCTTAGATTAAATGGCTTGTAAATGGTTATCTTAGATTAAATGGCTTGTATATGGTTATCTTAGATTAAATGGCTTGTAAATGGTTATCTTAGATTAAAAGGCTTGTAAATGGTTATCTTAGATTAAAAAGGCTTGTAAATGGTTATCTTAGATTAAATGGCTTGTATATGGTTATCTTAGATTAAAAGGCTTGTAAATGGTTATCTTAGATTAAAAGGCTTGTAAATGGTTATCTTAGATTAAAAGGCTTGTAAATGGTTATCTTAGATTAAATGGCTTGTAAATGGTTATTTTAGATTAAATAGCTTGTAAATGGTTATCTTAGATTAAAAGGCTTGTAAATGGTTATCTTAGATTAAAAGGCTTGTAAATGGTTATCTTAGATTAAATGGCTTGTAAATGGTTATCTTAGATTAAAAGGCTTGTAAATGGTTACCTTAGATTAAATGGCTTGTAAATGGTTATCTTAGATTAAAAGGCTTGTATATGGTTATCTTAGATTAAATGGCTTGTAAATGGTTATCTTAGATTAAATAGCTTGTATATGGTTATCTTAGATTAAAAGGCTTGTAAATGGTTATTTTAGATTAAATAGCTTGTAAATGGTTATCTTAGATTAAATGGCTTGTAAATGGTTATCTTAGATTAAAAGGCTTGTAAATGGTTATCTTAGATTAAATGGCTTGTAAATGGTTATCTTAGATTAAATAGCTTGTATATGGTTATCTTAGATTAAATGGCTTGTAAATGGTTATTTTAGATTAAATGGCTTGTATATGGTTATCTTAGATTAAAAGGCTTGTAAATGGTTATCTTAGATTAAAAGGCTTGTAAATGGTTATTTTAGATTAAAAGACTTGTAAATGGTTATTTTAGATTAAAAGGCTTGTAAATGGTTATTTTAGATTAAAAGGCTTGTAAATGGTTATTTTAGATTAAATAGCTTGTAAATGGTTATCTTAGATTAAAAGACTTGTAAATGGTTATTTTAGATTAAATAGCTTGTAAATGGTTATCTTAGATTAAAAGACTTGTAAATGGTTATTTTAGATTAAAAGGCTTGTATATGGTTATCTTAGATTAAATGGCTTGTAAATGGTTATCTTAGATTAAATAGCTTGTAAATGGTTATTTTAGATTAAAAGGCTTGTATATGGTTATCTTAGATTAAAAGGCTTGTAAATGGTTATCTTAGATTAAATAGCTTGTAAATGGTTATTTTAGATTAAAAGGCTTGTATATGGTTATCTTAGATTAAAAGGCTTGTAAATGGTTATCTTAGATTAAATAGCTTGTATATGGTTATCTTAGATTAAAAGGCTTGTAAATGGTTACCTTAGATTAAAAGACTTGTAAATGGTTATCTTAGATTAAAAGGCTTGTAAATGGTTATTTTAGATTAAAAGGCTTGTAAATGGTTATCTTAGATTAAATGGCTTGTAAATGGTTATTTTAGATTAAATGGCTTGTATATGGTTATCTTAGATTAAAAGGCTTGTAAATGGTTATCTTAGATTAAATAGCTTGTAAATGGTTATCTTAGATTAAATGGCTTGTAAATGGTTATTTTAGATTAAAAGGCTTGTAAATGGTTATCTTAGATTAAAAGACTTGTAAATGGTTATTTTAGATTAAATAGCTTGTAAATGGTTATTTTAGATTAAATGGCTTGTATATGGTTATCTTAGATTAAAAGGCTTGTAAATGGTTATCTTAGATTAAAAGGCTTGTAAATGGTTATCTTAGATTAAAAGGCTTGTAAATGGTTATCTTAGATTAAATAGCTTGTAAATGGTTATCTTAGATTAAAAGGCTTGTATATGGTTATTTTAGATTAAAAGGCTTGTAAATGGTTATCTTAGATTAAATGGCTTGTAAATGGTTATCTTAGATTAAAAGGCTTGTAAATGGTTATCTTAGATTAAATGGCTTGTATATGGTTATCTTAGATTAAAAGGCTTGTAAATGGTTATCTTAGATTAAATAGCTTGTAAATGGTTATCTTAGATTAAATGGCTTGTATATGGTTATCTTAGATTAAAAGGCTTGTAAATGGTTATCTTAGATTAAAAGGCTTGTATATGGTTATTTTAGATTAAATGGCTTGTAAATGGTTATCTTAGATTAAATAGCTTGTATATGGTTATTTTAGATTAAATGGCTTGTAAATGGTTATCTTAGATTAAATAGCTTGTAAATGGTTATCTTAGATTAAATGGCTTGTAAATGGTTATCTTAGATTAAAAGGCTTGTAAATGGTTATCTTAGATTAAATAGCTTGTATATGGTTATTTTAGATTAAATGGCTTGTAAATGGTTATCTTAGATTAAATAGCTTGTAAATGGTTATCTTAGATTAAATAGCTTGTAAATGGTTATCTTAGATTAAATGGCTTGTAAATGGTTATCTTAGATTAAATAGCTTGTAAATGGTTATCTTAGATTAAATGGCTTGTAAATGGTTATCTTAGATTAAAAGACTTGTAAATGGTTATCTTAGATTAAAAGACTTGTAAATGGTTATCTTAGATTAAATAGCTTGTATATGGTTATCTTAGATTAAAAGGCTTGTAAATGGTTATCTTAGATTAAATAGCTTGTAAATGGTTATCTTAGATTAAAAGGCTTGTAAATGGTTATCTTAGATTAAATAGCTTGTAAATGGTTATCTTAGATTAAATAGCTTGTAAATGGTTATCTTAGATTAAATGGCTTGTAAATGGTTATCTTAGATTAAAAGGCTTGTAAATTTTTATCTTAGATTAAATGGCTTGTAAATGGTTATCTTAGATTAAATAGCTTGTAAATGGTTATCTTAGATTAAATGGCTTGTAAATGGTTATCTTAGATTAAATGGCTTGTAAATGGTTATCTTAGATTAAATGGCTTGTAAATGGTTATCTTAGATTAAATGGCTTGTAAATGGTTATCTTAGATTAAAAGGCTTGTAAATTGTTATCTTAGATTAAATAGCTTGTAAATGGTTATCTTAGATTAAATGGCTTGTAAATGGTTATCTTAGATTAAAAGGCTTGTAAATGGTTATCTTAGATTAAATGGCTTGTAAATGGTTATCTTAGATTAAAAGGCTTGTAAATGGTTATATTAGATTAAAAGGCTTGTAAATGGTTATCTTAGATTAAATGGCTTGTAAATGGTTATTTTAGATTAAATGGCTTGTATATGGTTATCTTAGATTAAATGGCTTGTAAATGGTTATCTTAGATTAAATGGCTTGTAAATGGTTATCTTAGATTAAATGGCTTGTAAATGGTTATTTTAGATTAAATGGCTTGTAAATGGTTATCTTAGATTAAATGGCTTGTAAATGGTTATTTTAGATTAAATGGCTTGTAAATGGTTATCTTAGATTAAATGGCTTGTAAATGGTTACCTTAGATTAAATGGCTTGTAAATGGTTATTTTAGATTAAATGGCTTGTAAATGGTTATCTTAGATTAAATGGCTTGTAAATGGTTATCTTAGATTAAAAGGCTTGTAAATGGTTATCTTAGATTAAAAGACTTGTAAATGGTTATCTTAGATTAAAAGACTTGTAAATGGTTATTTTAGATTAAAAGGCTTGTAAATGGTTATCTTAGATTAAAAGGCTTGTAAATGGTTATCTTAGATTAAAAGGCTTGTAAATGGTTATCTTAGATTAAAAGGCTTGTAAATGGTTATCTTAGATTAAATGGCTTGTAAATGGTTACCTTAGATTAAATGGCTTGTAAATGGTTATCTTAGATTAAAAGGCTTGTAAATGGTTATCTTAGATTAAAAGGCTTGTAAATGGTTATCTTAGATTAAAAGGCTTGTAAATGGTTATCTTAGATTAAATGGCTTGTAAATGGTTACCTTAGATTAAATGGCTTGTAAATGGTTATCTTAGATTAAAAGGCTTGTAAATGGTTATCTTAGATTAAAAGGCTGGTAAATGGTTATCTTAGATTAAAAGGCTTGTAAATGGTTATCTTAGATTAAAAGGCTTGTAAATGGTTATCTTAGATTAAATGGCTTGTAAATGGTTATTTTAGATTAAATGGCTTGTAAATGGTTATTTTAGATTAAATGGCTTGTAAATGGTTATCTTAGATTAAAAGGCTTGTAAATGGTTATCTTAGATTAAATGGCTTGTAAATGGTTATCTTAGATTAAAAGGCTTGTAAATGGTTATCTTAGATTAAAAGGCTTGTAAATGGTTATCTTAGATTAAATGGCTTGTATATGGTTATCTTAGATTAAATGGCTTGTATATGGTTATCTTAGATTAAATGGCTTGTAAATGGTTATCTTAGATTAAAAGGCTTGTAAATGGTTATCTTAGATTAAAAGGCTTGTAAATGGTTATCTTAGATTAAAAGGCTTGTAAATGGTTATCTTAGATTAAATGGCTTGTATATGGTTATCTTAGATTAAATGGCTTGTAAATGGTTATCTTAGATTAAAAGGCTTGTAAATGGTTATCTTAGATTAAATGGCTTGTATATGGTTATCTTAGATTAAATGGCTTGTATATGGTTATCTTAGATTAAATGGCTTGTATATGGTTATCTTAGATTAAATGGCTTGTATATGGTTATCTTAGATTAAATGGCTTGTAAATGGTTATCTTAGATTAAAAGGCTTGTAAATGGTTATCTTAGATTAAAAGGCTTGTAAATGGTTATCTTAGATTAAATGGCTTGTAAATGGTTATCTTAGATTAAATGGCTTGTAAATGGTTATCTTAGATTAAAAGGCTTGTAAATGGTTATTTTAGATTAAATGGCTTGTAAATGGTTATCTTAGATTAAATGGCTTGTATATGGTTATCTTAGATTAAATGGCTTGTAAATGGTTATCTTAGATTAAATGGCTTGTAAATGGTTATCTTAGATTAAATGGCTTGTATATGGTTATCTTAGATTAAATGGCTTGTAAATGGTTATCTTAGATTAAATGGCTTGTAAATGGTTATCTTAGATTAAATGGCTTGTATATGGTTATCTTAGATTAAATGGCTTGTAAATGGTTATCTTAGATTAAAAGGCTTGTAAATGGTTATCTTAGATTAAAAGGCTTGTAAATGGTTATCTTAGATTAAATGGCTTGTATATGGTTATCTTAGATTAAAAGGCTTGTAAATGGTTATCTTAGATTAAAAGGCTTGTAAATGGTTATCTTAGATTAAAAGGCTTGTAAATGGTTATCTTAGATTAAATGGCTTGTAAATGGTTATTTTAGATTAAATAGCTTGTAAATGGTTATCTTAGATTAAAAGGCTTGTAAATGGTTATCTTAGATTAAAAGGCTTGTAAATGGTTATCTTAGATTAAATGGCTTGTAAATGGTTATCTTAGATTAAAAGGCTTGTAAATGGTTACCTTAGATTAAATGGCTTGTAAATGGTTATCTTAGATTAAAAGGCTTGTATATGGTTATCTTAGATTAAATGGCTTGTAAATGGTTATCTTAGATTAAATAGCTTGTATATGGTTATCTTAGATTAAAAGGCTTGTAAATGGTTATCTTAGATTAAATGGCTTGTAAATGGTTATCTTAGATTAAAAGGCTTGTAAATGGTTACCTTAGATTAAAAGGCTTGTAAATGGTTATCTTAGATTAAATGGCTTGTAAATGGTTATCTTAGATTAAAAGGCTTGTAAATGGTTATCTTAGATTAAAAGGCTTGTAAATGGTTATCTTAGATTAAAAGGCTTGTAAATGGTTATCTTAGATTAAATGGCTTGTATATGGTTATCTTAGATTAAATGGCTTGTAAATGGTTATCTTAGATTAAAAGGCTTGTAAATGGTTATCTTAGATTAAATGGCTTGTATATGGTTATCTTAGATTAAATGGCTTGTATATGGTTATCTTAGATTAAATGGCTTGTATATGGTTATCTTAGATTAAATGGCTTGTATATGGTTATCTTAGATTAAATGGCTTGTAAATGGTTATCTTAGATTAAAAGGCTTGTAAATGGTTATCTTAGATTAAAAGGCTTGTAAATGGTTATCTTAGATTAAATGGCTTGTAAATGGTTATCTTAGATTAAATGGCTTGTAAATGGTTATCTTAGATTAAAAGGCTTGTAAATGGTTATTTTAGATTAAATGGCTTGTAAATGGTTATCTTAGATTAAATGGCTTGTATATGGTTATCTTAGATTAAATGGCTTGTAAATGGTTATCTTAGATTAAATGGCTTGTAAATGGTTATCTTAGATTAAATGGCTTGTATATGGTTATCTTAGATTAAATGGCTTGTAAATGGTTATCTTAGATTAAATGGCTTGTAAATGGTTATCTTAGATTAAATGGCTTGTATATGGTTATCTTAGATTAAATGGCTTGTAAATGGTTATCTTAGATTAAAAGGCTTGTAAATGGTTATCTTAGATTAAAAGGCTTGTAAATGGTTATCTTAGATTAAATGGCTTGTATATGGTTATCTTAGATTAAAAGGCTTGTAAATGGTTATCTTAGATTAAAAGGCTTGTAAATGGTTATCTTAGATTAAAAGGCTTGTAAATGGTTATCTTAGATTAAATGGCTTGTAAATGGTTATCTTAGATTAAAAGGCTTGTAAATGGTTACCTTAGATTAAATGGCTTGTAAATGGTTATCTTAGATTAAAAGGCTTGTATATGGTTATCTTAGATTAAATGGCTTGTAAATGGTTATCTTAGATTAAATAGCTTGTATATGGTTATCTTAGATTAAAAGGCTTGTAAATGGTTATTTTAGATTAAATAGCTTGTAAATGGTTATCTTAGATTAAAAGACTTGTAAATGGTTACCTTAGATTAAATGGCTTGTAAATGGTTATCTTAGATTAAATAGCTTGTATATGGTTATCTTAGATTAAATGGCTTGTATATGGTTATCTTAGATTAAATGGCTTGTAAATGGTTATCTTAGATTAAAAGGCTTGTAAATGGTTATCTTAGATTAAATGGCTTGTAAATGGTTATCTTAGATTAAATGGCTTGTAAATGGTTATCTTAGATTAAAAGGCTTGTAAATGGTTATCTTAGATTAAATGGCTTGTAAATGGTTATCTTAGATTAAAAGGCTTGTAAATGGTTATCTTAGATTAAATGGCTTGTAAATGGTTATCTTAGATTAAATAGCTTGTATATGGTTATCTTAGATTAAATGGCTTGTAAATGGTTATTTTAGATTAAATGGCTTGTATATGGTTATCTTAGATTAAAAGGCTTGTAAATGGTTATCTTAGATTAAAAGGCTTGTAAATGGTTATCTTAGATTAAATGACTTGTAAATGGTTATTTTAGATTAAATGGCTTGTATATGGTTATCTTAGATTAAAAGGCTTGTATATGGTTATCTTAGATTAAAAGGCTTGTAAATGGTTATCTTAGATTAAATGGCTTGTAAATGGTTATTTTAGATTAAATGGCTTGTATATGGTTATCTTAGATTAAAAGGCTTGTAAATGGTTATCTTAGATTAAAAGGCTTGTAAATGGTTATCTTAGATTAAATGACTTGTAAATGGTTATATTAGATTAAAAGGCTTGTAAATGGTTATCTTAGATTAAATGGCTTGTAAATGGTTATCTTAGATTAAAAGGCTTGTAAATGGTTATCTTAGATTAAATGGCTTGTAAATGGTTATCTTAGATTAAATAGCTTGTATATGGTTATCTTAGATTAAATGGCTTGTAAATGGTTATTTTAGATTAAATGGCTTGTATATGGTTATCTTAGATTAAAAGGCTTGTAAATGGTTATCTTAGATTAAAAGGCTTGTAAATGGTTATCTTAGATTAAATGGCTTGTAAATGGTTATTTTAGATTAAAAGGCTTGTAAATGGTTATTTTAGATTAAAAGGCTTGTAAATGGTTATTTTAGATTAAATAGCTTGTAAATGGTTATCTTAGATTAAAAGACTTGTAAATGGTTATTTTAGATTAAATAGCTTGTAAATGGTTATCTTAGATTAAAAGACTTGTAAATGGTTATTTTAGATTAAAAGGCTTGTATATGGTTATCTTAGATTAAATGGCTTGTAAATGGTTATCTTAGATTAAATAGCTTGTATATGGTTATCTTAGATTAAAAGGCTTGTAAATGGTTACCTTAGATTAAAAGACTTGTAAATGGTTATTTTAGATTAAATAGCTTGTAAATGGTTATTTTAGATTAAATGGCTTGTATATGGTTATCTTAGATTAAATAGCTTGTAAATGGTTATCTTAGATTAAATGGCTTGTAAATGGTTATTTTAGATTAAAAGGCTTGTAAATGGTTATCTTAGATTAAAAGACTTGTAAATGGTTATTTTAGATTAAATAGCTTGTAAATGGTTATTTTAGATTAAATGGCTTGTATATGGTTATCTTAGATTAAAAGGCTTGTAAATGGTTATCTTAGATTAAAAGGCTTGTAAATGGTTATCTTAGATTAAAAGGCTTGTAAATGGTTATCTTAGATTAAATAGCTTGTAAATGGTTATCTTAGATTAAAAGGCTTGTATATGGTTATTTTAGATTAAAAGGCTTGTAAATGGTTATCTTAGATTAAATGGCTTGTAAATGGTTATCTTAGATTAAAAGGCTTGTAAATGGTTATCTTAGATTAAATGGCTTGTATATGGTTATCTTAGATTAAAAGGCTTGTAAATGGTTATCTTAGATTAAATAGCTTGTATATGGTTATCTTAGATTAAATGGCTTGTAAATGGTTATCTTAGATTAAATGGCTTGTAAATGGTTATCTTAGATTAAATGGCTTGTATATGGTTATCTTAGATTAAATGGCTTGTAAATGGTTATCTTAGATTAAATGGCTTGTAAATGGTTATCTTAGATTAAATGGCTTGTATATGGTTATCTTAGATTAAATGGCTTGTAAATGGTTATCTTAGATTAAAAGGCTTGTAAATGGTTATCTTAGATTAAAAGGCTTGTAAATGGTTATCTTAGATTAAATGGCTTGTATATGGTTATCTTAGATTAAAAGGCTTGTAAATGGTTATCTTAGATTAAAAGGCTTGTAAATGGTTATCTTAGATTAAAAGGCTTGTAAATGGTTATCTTAGATTAAATGGCTTGTAAATGGTTATTTTAGATTAAATAGCTTGTAAATGGTTATCTTAGATTAAAAGGCTTGTAAATGGTTATCTTAGATTAAAAGGCTTGTAAATGGTTATCTTAGATTAAATGGCTTGTAAATGGTTATCTTAGATTAAAAGGCTTGTAAATGGTTACCTTAGATTAAATGGCTTGTAAATGGTTATCTTAGATTAAAAGGCTTGTATATGGTTATCTTAGATTAAATGGCTTGTAAATGGTTATCTTAGATTAAATAGCTTGTATATGGTTATCTTAGATTAAAAGGCTTGTAAATGGTTATCTTAGATTAAATGGCTTGTAAATGGTTATCTTAGATTAAATAGCTTGTAAATGGTTACCTTAGATTAAATGGCTTGTAAATGGTTATCTTAGATTAAAAGGCTTGTAAATGGTTATCTTAGATTAAATGGCTTGTAAATGGTTATCTTAGATTAAATAGCTTGTATATGGTTATCTTAGATTAAATGGCTTGTAAATGGTTATCTTAGATTAAATGGCTTGTATATGGTTATCTTAGATTAAAAGGCTTGTAAATGGTTATCTTAGATTAAAAGGCTTGTAAATGGTTATCTTAGATTAAATGGCTTGTATATGGTTATCTTAGATTAAATGGCTTGTATATGGTTATCTTAGATTAAATGGCTTGTAAATGGTTATCTTAGATTAAAAGGCTTGTAAATGGTTATCTTAGATTAAAAGGCTTGTAAATGGTTATCTTAGATTAAAAGGCTTGTAAATGGTTATCTTAGATTAAATGGCTTGTATATGGTTATCTTAGATTAAATGGCTTGTAAATGGTTATCTTAGATTAAAAGGCTTGTAAATGGTTATCTTAGATTAAATGGCTTGTATATGGTTATCTTAGATTAAAAGGCTTGTAAATGGTTATTTTAGATTAAATGGCTTGTAAATGGTTATCTTAGATTAAATGGCTTGTATATGGTTATCTTAGATTAAATGGCTTGTATATGGTTATCTTAGATTAAATGGCTTGTAAATGGTTATCTTAGATTAAAAGGCTTGTAAATGGTTATCTTAGATTAAAAGGCTTGTAAATGGTTATCTTAGATTAAATGGCTTGTAAATGGTTATCTTAGATTAAATGGCTTGTAAATGGTTATCTTAGATTAAAAGGCTTGTAAATGGTTATTTTAGATTAAATGGCTTGTAAATGGTTATCTTAGATTAAATGGCTTGTATATGGTTATCTTAGATTAAATGGCTTGTAAATGGTTATCTTAGATTAAATGGCTTGTAAATGGTTATCTTAGATTAAATGGCTTGTATATGGTTATCTTAGATTAAATGGCTTGTAAATGGTTATCTTAGATTAAATGGCTTGTAAATGGTTATCTTAGATTAAATGGCTTGTATATGGTTATCTTAGATTAAATGGCTTGTAAATGGTTATCTTAGATTAAATGGCTTGTATATGGTTATCTTAGATTAAATGGCTTGTAAATGGTTATCTTAGATTAAATGGCTTGTAAATGGTTATCTTAGATTAAATGGCTTGTATATGGTTATCTTAGATTAAATGGCTTGTAAATGGTTATCTTAGATTAAAAGGCTTGTAAATGGTTATCTTAGATTAAAAGGCTTGTAAATGGTTATCTTAGATTAAATGGCTTGTATATGGTTATCTTAGATTAAAAGGCTTGTAAATGGTTATCTTAGATTAAAAGGCTTGTAAATGGTTATCTTAGATTAAAAGGCTTGTAAATGGTTATCTTAGATTAAATGGCTTGTAAATGGTTATTTTAGATTAAATAGCTTGTAAATGGTTATCTTAGATTAAAAGGCTTGTAAATGGTTATCTTAGATTAAAAGGCTTGTAAATGGTTATCTTAGATTAAATGGCTTGTAAATGGTTATCTTAGATTAAAAGGCTTGTAAATGGTTACCTTAGATTAAATGGCTTGTAAATGGTTATTTTAGATTAAATAGCTTGTAAATGGTTATCTTAGATTAAAAGGCTTGTAAATGGTTATCTTAGATTAAAAGGCTTGTAAATGGTTATCTTAGATTAAATGGCTTGTAAATGGTTATCTTAGATTAAATGGCTTGTAAATGGTTATTTTAGATTAAATAGCTTGTAAATGGTTATCTTAGATTAAATGGCTTGTAAATGGTTATCTTAGATTAAAAGGCTTGTAAATGGTTATCTTAGATTAAATGGCTTGTAAATGGTTATCTTAGATTAAATAGCTTGTATATGGTTATCTTAGATTAAATGGCTTGTAAATGGTTATTTTAGATTAAATGGCTTGTATATGGTTATCTTAGATTAAAAGGCTTGTAAATGGTTATCTTAGATTAAAAGGCTTGTAAATGGTTATCTTAGATTAAATGGCTTGTAAATGGTTATTTTAGATTAAAAGGCTTGTAAATGGTTATTTTAGATTAAAAGGCTTGTAAATGGTTATTTTAGATTAAATAGCTTGTAAATGGTTATCTTAGATTAAAAGACTTGTAAATGGTTATTTTAGATTAAATAGCTTGTAAATGGTTATCTTAGATTAAAAGACTTGTAAATGGTTATTTTAGATTAAAAGGCTTGTATATGGTTATCTTAGATTAAATGGCTTGTAAATGGTTATCTTAGATTAAATAGCTTGTATATGGTTATCTTAGATTAAAAGGCTTGTAAATGGTTATCTTAGATTAAAAGACTTGTAAATGGTTATTTTAGATTAAATAGCTTGTAAATGGTTATTTTAGATTAAATGGCTTGTATATGGTTATCTTAGATTAAATAGCTTGTAAATGGTTATCTTAGATTAAATGGCTTGTATATGGTTATCTTAGATTAAAAGGCTTGTAAATGGTTATCTTAGATTAAATAGCTTGTAAATGGTTATCTTAGATTAAATGGCTTGTAAATGGTTATCTTAGATTAAAAGACTTGTAAATGGTTATCTTAGATTAAATAGCTTGTATATGGTTATCTTAGATTAAAAGGCTTGTAAATGGTTATCTTAGATTAAATAGCTTGTAAATGGTTATCTTAGATTAAATGGCTTGTAAATGGTTATCTTAGATTAAAAGGCTTGTAAATGGTTATCTTAGATTAAATAGCTTGTAAATGGTTATCTTAGATTAAATGGCTTGTAAATGGTTATCTTAGATTAAAAGGCTTGTAAATGGTTATTTTAGATTAAATAGCTTGTAAATGGTTATTTTAGATTAAATGGCTTGTATATGGTTATCTTAGATTAAAAGACTTGTAAATGGTTATTTTAGATTAAATAGCTTGTAAATGGTTATTTTAGATTAAATGGCTTGTATATGGTTATCTTAGATTAAATGGCTTGTATATGGTTATCTTAGATTAAATGGCTTGTATATGGTTATCTTAGATTAAATGGCTTGTAAATGGTTATCTTAGATTAAATGGCTTGTAAATGGTTATTTTAGATTAAAAGGCTTGTAAATGGTTATCTTAGATTAAAAGACTTGTAAATGGTTATTTTAGATTAAATAGCTTGTAAATGGTTATTTTAGATTAAAAGGCTTGTAAATGGTTATCTTAGATTAAAAGACTTGTAAATGGTTATTTTAGATTAAATAGCTTGTAAATGGTTATTTTAGATTAAATGGCTTGTATATGGTTATCTTAGATTAAATGGCTTGTAAATGGTTATCTTAGATTAAATGGCTTGTAAATGGTTATCTTAGATTAAAAGGCTTGTAAATGGTTATTTTAGATTAAAAGGCTTGTAAATGGTTATCTTAGATTAAATGGCTTGTAAATGGTTATTTTAGATTAAAAGGCTTGTAAATGGTTATCTTAGATTAAAAGACTTGTAAATGGTTATTTTAGATTAAATAGCTTGTAAATGGTTATTTTAGATTAAAAGGCTTGTAAATGGTTATCTTAGATTAAAAGACTTGTAAATGGTTATTTTAGATTAAATAGCTTGTAAATGGTTATTTTAGATTAAATGGCTTGTATATGGTTATCTTAGATTAAAAGGCTTGTAAATGGTTATCTTAGATTAAAAGGCTTGTAAATGGTTATCTTAGATTAAAAGGCTTGTAAATGGTTATTTTAGATTAAAAGGCTTGTAAATGGTTATCTTAGATTAAAAGACTTGTAAATGGTTATTTTAGATTAAATAGCTTGTAAATGGTTATCTTAGATTAAATGGCTTGTATATGGTTATCTTAGATTAAATGGCTTGTAAATGGTTATCTTAGATTAAATGGCTTGTAAATGGTTATTTTAGATTAAAAGGCTTGTAAATGGTTATCTTAGATTAAAAGACTTGTAAATGGTTATTTTAGATTAAATAGCTTGTAAATGGTTATTTTAGATTAAATGGCTTGTATATGGTTATCTTAGATTAAAAGGCTTGTAAATGGTTATCTTAGATTAAAAGGCTTGTAAATGGTTATCTTAGATTAAAAGGCTTGTAAATGGTTATCTTAGATTAAATAGCTTGTAAATGGTTATCTTAGATTAAAAGGCTTGTATATGGTTATTTTAGATTAAAAGGCTTGTAAATGGTTATCTTAGATTAAATGGCTTGTAAATGGTTATCTTAGATTAAAAGGCTTGTAAATGGTTATCTTAGATTAAATGGCTTGTATATGGTTATCTTAGATTAAAAGGCTTGTAAATGGTTATCTTAGATTAAATAGCTTGTAAATGGTTATCTTAGATTAAATGGCTTGTATATGGTTATCTTAGATTAAAAGGCTTGTAAATGGTTATCTTAGATTAAATAGCTTGTAAATGGTTATCTTAGATTAAATGGCTTGTAAATGGTTATCTTAGATTAAAAGACTTGTAAATGGTTATCTTAGATTAAATAGCTTGTATATGGTTATCTTAGATTAAAAGGCTTGTAAATGGTTATCTTAGATTAAATAGCTTGTAAATGGTTATCTTAGATTAAATGGCTTGTAAATGGTTATCTTAGATTAAAAGGCTTGTAAATGGTTATCTTAGATTAAATAGCTTGTAAATGGTTATCTTAGATTAAATGGCTTGTAAATGGTTATCTTAGATTAAAAGGCTTGTAAATTTTTATCTTAGATTAAAAGGCTTGTAAATGGTTATCTTAGATTAAATGGCTTGTAAATGGTTATCTTAGATTAAATAGCTTGTAAATGGTTATCTTAGATTAAATGGCTTGTAAATGGTTATCTTAGATTAAATGGCTTGTAAATGGTTATCTTAGATTAAATGGCTTGTAAATGGTTATCTTAGATTAAAAGGCTTGTAAATTGTTATCTTAGATTAAATAGCTTGTAAATGGTTATCTTAGATTAAATGGCTTGTAAATGGTTACCTTAGATTAAATGGCTTGTAAATGGTTATCTTAGATTAAAAGGCTTGTAAATTTTTATCT
Source organism: Unio delphinus (assembly GCA_029339505.1). Taxonomy (NCBI): domain Eukaryota; kingdom Metazoa; phylum Mollusca; class Bivalvia; order Unionida; family Unionidae; genus Unio; species Unio delphinus. Next base: position 1,661,728 of record JAQISU010000257.1, on the reverse strand, counting down.
TAGATTAAAAGGCTTGTATATGGTTATCTTAGATTAAATGGCTTGTAAATGGTTATTTTAGATTAAATAGCTTGTAAATGGTTATCTTAGATTAAAAGGCTTGTAAATGGTTATCTTAGATTGAATGGCTTGTAAATGGTTATCTTAGATTAAATAGCTTGTATATGGTTATCTTAGATTAAATAGCTTGTAAATGGTTACCTTAGATTAAATGGCTTGTAAATGGTTATTTTAGATTAAATGGCTTGTATATGGTTATCTTAGATTAAATGGCTTGTAAATGGTTATCTTAGATTAAAAGGCTTGTAAATGGTTATCTTAGATTAAAAGGCTTGTAAATGGTTATCTTAGATTAAAAGGCTTGTAAATGGTTATCTTAGATTAAATGGCTTGTATATGGTTATCTTAGATTAAAAGGCTTGTAAATGGTTATCTTAGATTAAAAGGCTTGTAAATGGTTATCTTAGATTAAAAGGCTTGTAAATGGTTATCTTAGATTAAATGGCTTGTAAATGGTTATTTTAGATTAAATAGCTTGTAAATGGTTATCTTAGATTAAAAGGCTTGTAAATGGTTATCTTAGATTAAAAGGCTTGTAAATGGTTATCTTAGATTAAATGGCTTGTAAATGGTTATCTTAGATTAAAAGGCTTGTAAATGGTTACCTTAGATTAAATGGCTTGTAAATGGTTATCTTAGATTAAAAGGCTTGTATATGGTTATCTTAGATTAAATGGCTTGTAAATGGTTATCTTAGATTAAATAGCTTGTATATGGTTATCTTAGATTAAAAGGCTTGTAAATGGTTATTTTAGATTAAATAGCTTGTAAATGGTTATCTTAGATTAAATGGCTTGTAAATGGTTATCTTAGATTAAAAGGCTTGTAAATGGTTATCTTAGATTAAATGGCTTGTAAATGGTTATCTTAGATTAAATAGCTTGTATATGGTTATCTTAGATTAAATGGCTTGTAAATGGTTATTTTAGATTAAATGGCTTGTATATGGTTATCTTAGATTAAAAGGCTTGTAAATGGTTATCTTAGATTAAAAGGCTTGTAAATGGTTATCTTAGATTAAATGGCTTGTAAATGGTTATTTTAGATTAAAAGGCTTGTAAATGGTTATTTTAGATTAAAAGGCTTGTAAATGGTTATTTTAGATTAAATAGCTTGTAAATGGTTATCTTAGATTAAAAGACTTGTAAATGGTTATTTTAGATTAAATAGCTTGTAAATGGTTATCTTAGATTAAAAGGCTTGTATATGGTTATCTTAGATTAAATGGCTTGTAAATGGTTATCTTAGATTAAATAGCTTGTATATGGTTATCTTAGATTAAAAGGCTTGTAAATGGTTACCTTAGATTAAAAGACTTGTAAATGGTTATTTTAGATTAAATAGCTTGTAAATGGTTATTTTAGATTAAATGGCTTGTATATGGTTATCTTAGATTAAATAGCTTGTAAATGGTTATCTTAGATTAAATGGCTTGTAAATGGTTATTTTAGATTAAAAGGCTTGTAAATGGTTATCTTAGATTAAAAGACTTGTAAATGGTTATTTTAGATTAAATAGCTTGTAAATGGTTATTTTAGATTAAATGGCTTGTATATGGTTATCTTAGATTAAAAGGCTTGTAAATGGTTATCTTAGATTAAAAGGCTTGTAAATGGTTATCTTAGATTAAAAGGCTTGTAAATGGTTATCTTAGATTAAATAGCTTGTAAATGGTTATCTTAGATTAAAAGGCTTGTATATGGTTATTTTAGATTAAAAGGCTTGTAAATGGTTATCTTAGATTAAATGGCTTGTAAATGGTTATCTTAGATTAAAAGGCTTGTAAATGGTTATCTTAGATTAAATGGCTTGTATATGGTTATCTTAGATTAAAAGGCTTGTAAATGGTTATCTTAGATTAAATGGCTTGTAAATGGTTATCTTAGATTAAAAGGCTTGTAAATGGTTATCTTAGATTAAAAGGCTTGTAAATGGTTATCTTAGATTAAATGGCTTGTATATGGTTATCTTAGATTAAATGGCTTGTATATGGTTATCTTAGATTAAATGGCTTGTAAATGGTTATCTTAGATTAAAAGGCTTGTAAATGGTTATCTTAGATTAAATGGCTTGTATATGGTTATCTTAGATTAAATGGCTTGTATATGGTTATCTTAGATTAAATGGCTTGTAAATGGTTATCTTAGATTAAAAGGCTTGTAAATGGTTATCTTAGATTAAAAGGCTTGTAAATGGTTATCTTAGATTAAAAGGCTTGTAAATGGTTATCTTAGATTAAATGGCTTGTATATGGTTATCTTAGATTAAATGGCTTGTAAATGGTTATCTTAGATTAAAAGGCTTGTAAATGGTTATCTTAGATTAAATGGCTTGTAAATGGTTATCTTAGATTAAATGGCTTGTATATGGTTATCTTAGATTAAAAGGCTTGTAAATGGTTATCTTAGATTAAAAGGCTTGTAAATGGTTATCTTAGATTAAATGGCTTGTAAATGGTTATCTTAGATTAAATGGCTTGTAAATGGTTATCTTAGATTAAATGGCTTGTAAATGGTTATCTTAGATTAAATGGCTTGTAAATGGTTATCTTAGATTAAAAGGCTTGTAAATGGTTATCTTAGATTAAAAGGCTTGTAAATGGTTATCTTAGATTAAATGGCTTGTAAATGGTTATTTTAGATTAAAAGGCTTGTATATGGTTATCTTAGATTAAAAGGCTTGTAAATGGTTATCTTAGATTAAAAGGCTTGTAAATGGTTATCTTAGATTAAACGGCTTGTAAATGGTTACCTTAGATTAAATGGCTTGTAAATGGTTATCTTAGATTAAAAGGCTTGTAAATGGTTATCTTAGATTAAAAGGCTTGTAAATGGTTATCTTAGATTAAATGGCTTGTAAATGGTTATTTTAGATTAAAAGGCTTGTAAATGGTTATCTTAGATTAAAAGACTTGTAAATGGTTATCTTAGATTAAAAGGCTTGTAAATGGTTATCTTAGATTAAAAGACTTGTAAATGGTTATCTTAGATTAAAAGACTTGTAAATGGTTATCTTAGATTAAATGGCTTGTAAATGGTTATTTTAGATTAAAAGGCTTGTAAATGGTTATCTTAGATTAAAAGACTTGTAAATGGTTATCTTAGATTAAAAGGCTTGTAAATGGTTATCTTAGATTAAATGGCTTGTAAATGGTTATTTTAGATTAAAAGACTTGTAAATGGTTATTTTAGATTAAAAGACTTGTAAATGGTTATTTTAGATTAAAAGGCTTGTAAATGGTTATCTTAGATTAAAAGGCTTGTAAATGGTTATCTTAGATTAAATGGCTTGTAAATGGTTATCTTAGATTAAATGGCTTGTATATGGTTATTTTAGATTAAAAGGCTTGTAAATGGTTATCTTAGATTAAAAGGCTTGCAAATGGTTATTTTAGATTAAAAGGCTTGTATATGGTTATTTTAGATTAAAAGGCTTGTATATGGTTATCTTAGATTAAAAGACTTGTAAATGGTTATCTTAGATTAAAAGACTTGTAAATGGTTATCTTAGATTAAAAGACTTGTAAATGGTTATCTTAGATTAAATGGCTTGTAAATGGTTATTTTAGATTAAAAGGCTTGTAAATGGTTATCTTAGATTAAAAGACTTGTAAATGGTTATCTTAGATTAAAAGGCTTGTAAATGGTTATCTTAGATTAAATGGCTTGTAAATGGTTATTTTAGATTAAAAGACTTGTAAATGGTTATCTTAGATTAAAAGGCTTGTAAATGGTTGTTTTAGATTAAAAGGCTTGTATATGGTTATCTTAGATTAAAAGGCTTGTAAATGGTTATCTTAGATTAAAAGGCTTGTAAATGGTTATCTTAGATTAAATGGCTTGTAAATGGTTACCTTAGATTAAATGGCTTGTAAATGGTTATCTTAGATTAAAAGGCTTGTAAATGGTTATCTTAGATTAAAAGGCTTGTAAATGGTTATCTTAGATTAAATGGCTTGTAAATGGTTACCTTAGATTAAATGGCTTGTATATGGTTATCTTAGATTAAGTGGCTTGTAAATGGTTATCTTAGATTAAAAGACTTGTAAATGGTTATCTTAGATTAAAAGGCTTGTAAATGGTTATCTTAGATTCAAAGGCTTGTAAATGGTTATCTTAGATTAAATGGCTTGTAAATGGTTATCTTAGATTAAAAGGCTTGTAAATGGTTATCTTAGATTCAAAGGCTTGTAAATGGTTATCTTAGATTAAAAGGCTTGTAAATGGTTATCTTAGATTAAAAGGCTTGTAAATGGTTATCTTAGATTAAATGGCTTGTAAATGGTTACCTTAGATTAAATGGCTTGTAAATGGTTATTTTAGATTAAAAGGCTTGTAAATGGTTATCTTAGATTCAAAGGCTTGTAAATGGTTATCTTAGATTAAATGGCTTGTAAATGGTTACCTTAGATTAAATGGCTTGTAAATGGTTATCTTAGATTAAAAGGCTTGTAAATGGTTATCTTAGATTAAAAGGCTTGTAAATGGTTATCTTAGATTAAATGGCTTGTAAATGGTTATCTTAGATTAAATGGCTTGTATATGGTTATCTTAGATTAAATGGCTTGTATATGGTTATCTTAGATTAAATGGCTTGTAAATGGTTATCTTAGATTAAATGGCTTGTATATGGTTATCTAAGATTAAAAGGCTTGTAAATGGTTATCTTAGATTAAAAGACTTGTAAATGGTTATCTTAGATTAAAAGGCTTGTAAATGGTTATCTTAGATTAAATGGCTTGTAAATGGTTATCTTAGATTAAATAGCTTGTAAATGGTTATCTTAGATTAAAAGGCTTGTAAATGGTTATCTTAGATTAAATGGCTTGTATATGGTTATCTTAGATTAAATGGCTTGTAAATGGTTATCTTAGATTAAAAGGCTTGTAAATGGTTATCTTAGATTAAATGGCTTGTATATGGTTATCTTAGATTAAATGGCTTGTATATGGTTATCTTAGATTAAAAGGCTTGTAAATGGTTATCTTAGATTAAAAGGCTTGTAAATGGTTATCTTAGATTAAAAGGCTTGTAAATGGTTATCTTAGATTAAATGGCTTGTATATGGTTATCTTAGATTAAATGGCTTGTAAATGGTTATCTTAGATTAAAAGGCTTGTAAATGGTTATCTTAGATTAAAAGGCTTGTAAATGTTTACCTTAGATTAAATGGCTTGTATATGGTTATCTTAGATTAAAAGGCTTGTAAATGGTTATCTTAGATTAAAAGGCTTGTAAATGGTTATCTTAGATTAAAAGGCTTGTAAATGGTTATCTTAGATTAAATGGCTTGTAAATGGTTACCTTAGATTAAATGGCTTGTATATGGTTATCTTAGATTAAAAGGCTTGTAAATGGTTATCTTAGATTAAATGGCTTGTAAATGGTTACCTTAGATTAAATGGCTTGTAAATGGTTATTTTAGATTAAAAGGCTTGTAAATGGTTATCTTAGATTAAAAGGCTTGTAAATGGTTATCTTAGATTAAATGGCTTGTAAATGGTTACCTTAGATTAAATGGCTTGTAAATGGTTATTTTAGATTAAAAGGCTTGTAAATGGTTATCTTAGATTAAAAGGCTTGTAAATGGTTATCTTAGATTAAATGGCTTGTATATGGTTATCTTAGATTAAATGGCTTGTAAATGGTTATTTTAGATTAAAAGGCTTGTATATGGTTATCTTAGATTAAAAGGCTTGTAAATGGTTATCTTAGATTAAAAGGCTTGTAAATGGTTATCTTAGATTAAATGGCTTGTAAATGGTTACCTTAGATTAAATGGCTTGTAAATGGTTATCTTAGATTAAAAGGCTTGTAAATGGTTATCTTAGATTAAATGGCTTGTAAATGGTTATTTTAGATTAAAAGGCTTGTAAATGGTTATCTTAGATTAAAAGGCTTGTAAATGGTTATCTTAGATTAAAAGACTTGTAAATGGTTATTTTAGATAAAAAGACTTGTAAATGGTTATTTTAGATTAAAAGACTTGTAAATGGTTATTTTAGATTAAAAGGCTTGTAAATGGTTATCTTAGATTAAAAGGCTTGTAAATGGTTATCTTAGATTAAATGGCTTGTAAATGGTTACCTTAGATTAAATGGCTTGTAAATGGTTATCTAAGATTAAATGGCTTGTAAATGGTTATTTTAGATTAAAAGGCTTGTAAATGGTTATCTTAGATTAAAAGTCTTGTAAATGGTTATTTTAGATTGAAAGACTTGTAAATGGTTATCTTAGATTAAAAGGCTTGTAAATGGTTATTTTAGATTAAAAGGCTTGTAAATGGTTATCTTAGATTAAAAGTCTTGTAAATGGTTATCTTAGATTAAAAGACTTGTAAATGGTTATCTTAGATTAAAAGGCTTGTAAATGGTTATTTTAGATTAAAAGGCTTGTAAATGGTTATTTTAGATTAAAAGACTTGTAAATGGTTATCTTAGATTAAAAGGCTTGTAAATGGTTATTTTAGATTAAAAGGCTTGTAAATGGTTATCTTAGATTAAAAGACTTGTAAATGGTTATCTTAGATTAAAAGTCTTGTAAATGGTTATCTTAGATTAAAAGGCTTGTAAATGGTTACCTTAGATTAAAAGACTTGTAAATGGTTATTTTAGATTAAAAGACTTGTAAATGGTTATTTTAGATTAAAAGACTTGTAAATGGTTATCTTAGATTAAAAGACTTGTAAATGGTTATTTTAGATTAAATGGCTTGTAAATGGTTATCTTAGATTAAAAAGCCTGTAAATGGTTATTTTAGATTAAAAGACTTGTAAATGGTTATCTTAGATTAAAAGACTTGTAAATGGTTATTTTAGATTAAAAGACTTGTAAATGGTTATTTTAGATTAAAAGACTTGTAAATGGTTATTTTAGATTAAAAGACTTGTAAATGGTTATCTTAGATTAAAAGACTTGTAAATGGTTATTTTAGATTAAATGGCTTGTAAATGGTTATCTTAGATTAAAAGGCTTGTAAATGGTTATTTTAGATTAAAAGACTTGTAAATGGTTATCTTAGATTAAAAGACTTGTAAATGGTTATTTTAGATTAAAAGACTTGTAAATGGTTACCTTAGATTAAAAGACTTGTAAATGGTTATTTTAGATTAAATGGCTTGTAAATGGTTACCTTAGATTAAATGGCTTGTAAATGGTTATCTTAGATTAAAAGGCTTGTAAATGGTTATCTTAGATTAAATGGCTTGTAAATGGTTATTTTAGATTAAAAGGCTTGTAAATGGTTATCTTAGATTAAAAGGCTTGTAAATGGTTATCTTAGATTAAAAGACTTGTAAATGGTTATTTTAGATTAAAAGACTTGTAAATGGTTATTTTAGATTAAAAGACTTGTAAATGGTTATTTTAGATTAAAAGGCTTGTAAATGGTTATCTTAGATTAAAAGGCTTGTAAATGGTTATCTTAGATTAAATGGCTTGTAAATGGTTACCTTAGATTAAATGGCTTGTAAATGGTTATCTAAGATTAAATGGCTTGTAAATGGTTATTTTAGATTAAAAGGCTTGTAAATGGTTATCTTAGATTAAAAGTCTTGTAAATGGTTATTTTAGATTGAAAGACTTGTAAATGGTTATCTTAGATTAAAAGGCTTGTAAATGGTTATTTTAGATTAAAAGGCTTGTAAATGGTTATCTTAGATTAAAAGTCTTGTAAATGGTTATCTTAGATTAAAAGACTTGTAAATGGTTATCTTAGATTAAAAGGCTTGTAAATGGTTATTTTAGATTAAAAGGCTTGTAAATGGTTATTTTAGATTAAAAGACTTGTAAATGGTTATCTTAGATTAAAAGGCTTGTAAATGGTTATTTTAGATTAAAAGGCTTGTAAATGGTTATCTTAGATTAAAAGACTTGTAAATGGTTATCTTAGATTAAAAGTCTTGTAAATGGTTATCTTAGATTAAAAGGCTTGTAAATGGTTACCTTAGATTAAAAGACTTGTAAATGGTTATTTTAGATTAAAAGACTTGTAAATGGTTATTTTAGATTAAAAGACTTGTAAATGGTTATCTTAGATTAAAAGACTTGTAAATGGTTATTTTAGATTAAATGGCTTGTAAATGGTTATCTTAGATTAAAAGGCTTGTAAATGGTTATTTTAGATTAAAAGACTTGTAAATGGTTATCTTAGATTAAAAGACTTGTAAATGGTTATTTTAGATTAAAAGACTTGTAAATGGTTATTTTAGATTAAAAGACTTGTAAATGGTTATTTTAGATTAAAAGACTTGTAAATGGTTATCTTAGATTAAAAGACTTGTAAATGGTTATTTTAGATTAAATGGCTTGTAAATGGTTATCTTAGATTAAAAGGCTTGTAAATGGTTATTTTAGATTAAAAGACTTGTAAATGGTTATCTTAGATTAAAAGACTTGTAAATGGTTATTTTAGATTAAAAGACTTGTAAATGGTTATTTTAGATTAAAAGACTTGTAAATGGTTATCTTAGATTAAAAGACTTGTAAATGGTTATTTTAGATTAAAAGACTTGTAAATGGTTATCTTAGATTAAAAGACTTGTAAATGGTTATTTTAGATTAAAAGACTTGTAAATGGTTACCTTAGATTAAAAGACTTGTAAATGGTTATCTTAGATTAAAAGGCTTGTAAATGGTTATTTTAGATTAAAAGACTTGTAAATGGTTATCTTAGATTAAAAGACTTGTAAATGGTTATCTTAGATTAAAAGGCTTGTAAATGGTTACCTTAGATTAAAAGACTTGTAAATGGTTATTTTAGATTAAAAGACTTGTAAATGGTTATTTTAGATTAAAAGGCTTGTGAATGGTTATCTTAGATTAAAAGGCTTGTAAATGGTTATTATAGATTAAAAGACTTGTAAATGGTTATTTTAGATTAAAAGGCTTGTGAATGGTTATCTTAGATTAAAAGGCTTGTAAATGGTTATCTTAGATTAAAAGGCTTGTAAATGGTTATTTTAGATTAAAAGACTTGTAAATGGTTATCTTAGATTAAAAGACTTGTAAATGGTTATTTTAGATTAAAAGACTTGTAAATGGTTATCTTAGATTAAAAGACTTGTAAATGGTTATCTTAGATTAAAAGGCTTGTAAATGGTTATTTTAGATTAAAAGACTTGTAAATGGTTATCTTAGATTAAAAGACTTGTAAATGGTTATCTTAGATTAAAAGACTTGTAAATGGTTATCTTAGATTAAAAGGCGTGTATATGGTTATCTTAGATTAAATGGCTTGTAAATGGTTATTTTAGATTAAATGGCTTGTAAATGGTTATCTTAGATTAAAAGGCTTGTAAATGGTTATCTTAGATTAAATGGCTTGTAAATGGTTATCTTAGATTAAAAGGCTTGTATATGGTTATTTTAGATTAAATGGCTTGTAAATGGTTATCTTAGATTAAAAGGCTTGTAAATGGTTATTTTAGATTAAATGGCTTGTAAATGGTTATCTTAGATTAAAAGGCTTGTAAATGGTTATCTTAGATTAAAAGGCTTGTAAATGGTTATCTTAGATTAAATGGCTTGTAAATGGTTATCTTAGATTAAAAGGCTTGTATATGGTTATTTTAGATTAAATGGCTTGTAAATGGTTATCTTAGATTAAAAGGCTTGTATATGGTTATCTTAGATTAAATGGCTTGTAAATGGTTATCTTAGATTAAAAGGCTTGTATATGGTTATTTTAGATTAAATGGCTTGTAAATGGTTATCTTAGATTAAAAGGCTTGTAAATGGTTATCTTAGATTAAATGGCTTGTAAATGGTTATCTTAGATTAAATGGCTTGTAAATGGTTATTTTAGATTAAAAGGCTTGTAAATGGTTATCTTAGATTAAAAGGCTTGTAAATGGTTATCTTAGATTAAATGGCTTGTAAATGGTTATCTTAGATTAAAAGGCTTGTATATGGTTATTTTAGATTAAATGGCTTGTAAATGGTTATCTTAGATTAAAAGGCTTGTAAATGGTTATCTTAGATTAAATGGCTTGTAAATGGTTATCTTAGATTAAAAGGCTTGTATATGGTTATTTTAGATTAAATGGCTTGTAAATGGTTATCTTAGATTAAAAGGCTTGTAAATGGTTATTTTAGATTAAATGGCTTGTAAATGGTTATCTTAGATTAAAAGGCTTGTAAATGGTTATCTTAGATTAAAAGGCTTGTAAATGGTTATCTTAGATTAAATGGCTTGTAAATGGTTATCTTAGATTAAAAGGCTTGTATATGGTTATTTTAGATTAAATGGCTTGTAAATGGTTATCTTAGATTAAAAGGCTTGTATATGGTTATCTTAGATTAAATGGCTTGTAAATGGTTATCTTAGATTAAAAGGCTTGTATATGGTTATTTTAGATTAAATGGCTTGTAAATGGTTATCTTAGATTAAAAGGCTTGTAAATGGTTATCTTAGATTAAATGGCTTGTAAATGGTTATCTTAGATTAAATGGCTTGTAAATGGTTATTTTAGATTAAAAGGCTTGTAAATGGTTATCTTAGATTAAAAGGCTTGTAAATGGTTATCTTAGATTAAATGGCTTGTAAATGGTTATCTTAGATTAAAAGGCTTGTAAATGGTTATCTTAGATTAAAAGGCTTGTAAATGGTTATCTTAGATTAAATGGCTTGTAAATGGTTATCTTAGATTAAAAGACTTGTAAATGGTTATCTTAGATTAAAAGGCTTGTAAATGGTTATCTTAGATTAAAAGGCTTGTAAATGGTTATCTTAGATTAAAAGGCTTGTAAATGGTTATCTTAGATTAAAAGGCTTGTATATGGTTATCTTAGATTAAAAGACTTGTAAATGGTTATCTTAGATTAAAAGGCTTGTAAATGGTTATATTAGATTAAAAGGCTTGTAAATGGTTATCTTAGATTAAAAGGCTTGTAAATGGTTATTTTAGATTAAAAGGCTTGTAAATGGTTATCTTAGATTAAAAGGCTTGTAAATGGTTATCTTAGATTAAAAGGCTTGTAAATGGTTACCTTAGATTAAATGGCTTGTAAATGGTTATCTTAGATTAAAAGGCTTGTAAATGGTTATTTTAGATTAAAAGACTTGTAAATGGTTATCTTAGATTAAAAGACTTGTAAATGGTTATCTTAGATTAAAAGGCTTGTAAATGGTTATCTTAGATTAAAAGGCTTGTAAATGGTTATTTTAGATTAAAAGACTTGTAAATGGTTATCTTAGATTAAATGGCTTGTAAATGGTTATTTTAGATTAAAAGGCTTGTAAATGGTTATCTTAGATTAAAAGGCTTGTAAATGGTTATTTTAGATAAAAAGGCTTGTAAATGGTTATCTTAGATTAAAAGGCTTGTAAATGGTTATTTTAGATTAAAAGGCTTGTAAATGGTTATCTTAGATTAAAAGGCTTGTAAATGGTTATTTTAGATTAAAAGACTTGTAAATGGTTATCTTAGATTAAAAGACTTGTAAATGGTTATCTTAGATTAAAAGGCTTGTAAATGGTTATCTTAGATTAAAAGGCTTGTAAATGGTTACCTTAGATTAAATGGCTTGTAAATGGTTATCTTAGATTAAAAGGCTTGTAAATGGTTATTTTAGATTAAAAGACTTGTAAATGGTTATCTTAGATTAAAAGACTTGTAAATGGTTATCTTAGATTAAAAGGCTTGTAAATGGTTATCTTAGATTAAAAGGCTTGTAAATGGTTATTTTAGATTAAAAGACTTGTAAATGGTTATCTTAGATTAAAAGACTTGTAAATGGTTATCTTAGATTAAAAGGCTTGTAAATGGTTATTTTAGATTAAAAGACTTGTAAATGGTTATCTTAGATTAAAAGACTTGTAAATGGTTATTTTAGATTAAAAGACTTGTAAATGGTTACCTTAGATTAAATGGCTTGTAAATGGTTACCTTAGATTAAAAGACTTGTAAATGGTTATCTTAGATTAAAAGACTTGTAAATGGTTATCTTAGATTAAAAGACTTGTAAATGGTTATCTTAGATTAAAAGGCTTGTAAATGGTTACCTTAGATTAAAAGACTTGTAAATGGTTATCTTAGATTAAAAGACTTGTAAATGGTTATTTTAGATTAAAAGGCTTGTAAATGGTTATCTTAGATTAAAAGGCTTGTAAATGGTTATCTTAGATTAAATGGCTTGTAAATGGTTATCTTAGATTAAATGGCTTGTATATGGTTATTTTAGATTAAAAGGCTTGTAAATGGTTATCTTAGATTAAAAGGCTTGTAAATGGTTATTTTAGATTAAAAGGCTTGTATATGGTTATCTTAGATTAAAAGGCTTGTATATGGTTATCTTAGATTAAAAGACTTGTAAATGGTTATCTTAGATTAAAAGACTTGTAAATGGTTATCTTAGATTAAATGGCTTGTAAATGGTTATTTTAGATTAAAAGGCTTGTAAATGGTTATCTTAGATTAAAAGACTTGTAAATGGTTATCTTAGATTAAAAGGCTTGTAAATGGTTATCTTAGATTAAATGGCTTGTAAATGGTTATTTTAGATTAAAAGACTTTTAAATGGTTATCTTAGATTAAAAGGCTTGTAAATGGTTGTTTTAGATTAAAAGGCTTGTATATGGTTATCTTAGATTAAAAGGCTTGTAAATGGTTATCTTAGATTAAAAGGCTTGTAAATGGTTATCTTAGATTAAATGGCTTGTAAATGGTTACCTTAGATTAAATGGCTTGTAAATGGTTATCTTAGATTAAAAGGCTTGTAAATGGTTATCTTAGATTAAAAGGCTTGTAAATGGTTATCTTAGATTAAATGGCTTGTAAATGGTTACCTTAGATTAAATGGCTTGTATATGGTTATCTTAGATTAAGTGGCTTGTAAATGGTTATCTTAGATTAAAAGACTTGTAAATGGTTATCTTAGATTAAAAGGCTTGTAAATGGTTATCTTAGATTAAATGGCTTGTAAATGGTTACCTTAGATTAAATGGCTTGTAAATGGTTATCTTAGATTAAAAGGCTTGTAAATGGTTATCTTAGATTAAATGGCTTGTAAATGGTTACCTTAGATTAAATGGCTTGTAAATGGTAATCTTAGATTCAAAGGCTTGTAAATGGTTATCTTAGATTAAAAGGCTTGTAAATGGTTATCTTAGATTAAATGGCTTGTAAATGGTTACCTTAGATTAAATGGCTTGTAAATGGTTATCTTAGATTAAAAGGCTTGTAAATGGTTATCTTAGATTAAAAGGCTTGTAAATGGTTATCTTAGATTAAATGGCTTGTAAATGGTTATCTTAGATTAAAAGGCTTGTATATGGTTATCTTAGATTAAATGGCTTGTATATGGTTATCTTAGATTAAAAGGCTTGTAAATGGTTATTTTAGATTAAAAGACTTGTAAATGGTTATCTTAGATTAAATGGCTTGTAAATGGTTATCTTAGATTAAATGGCTTGTAAATGGTTATCTTAGATTAAATGGCTTGTATATGGTTATCTTAGATTAAAAGGCTTGTAAATGGTTACCTTAGATTAAATGGCTTGTAAATGGTTATCTTAGATTAAAAGACTTGTAAATGGTTATCTTAGATTAAATAGCTTGTATATGGTTATTTTAGATTAAATGGCTTGTAAATGGTTATCTTAGATTAAAAGGATGGTAAATGGTTATCTTAGATTAAAAGGCTTGTAAATGGTTATCTTAGATTAAAAGACTTGTAAATGGTTATCTTAGATTAAATAGCTTGTATATGGTTATTTTAGATTAAATGGCTTGTAAATGGTTATCTTAGATTAAAAGGCTTGTAAATGGTTATCTTAGATTAAATGGCTTGTAAATGGTTATATTAGATTAAATGGCTTGTATATGGTTATCTTAGATTAAAAGGCTTGTAAATGGTTATCTTAGATTAAATGGCTTGTATATGGTTATCTTAGATTAAAAGGCTTGTAAATGGTTATCTTAGATTAAAAGGCTTGTAAATGGTTATCTTAGATTAAATGGCTTGTATATGGTTATCTTAGATTAAATGGCTTGTAAATGGTTATCTTAGATTAAAAGGCTTGTAAATGGTTATCTTAGATTAAAAGGCTTGTATATGGTTATCTTAGATTAAATGGCTTGTAAATGGTTATCTTAGATTAAAAGGCTTGTATATGGTTATCTTAGATTAAATAGCTTGTATATGGTTATTTTAGATTAAATGGCTTGTAAATGCTTATCTTAGATTAAATGGCTTGTATATGGTTATCTTAGATTAAATGGCTTGTAAATGGTTATCTTAGATTAAAAGGCTTGTAAATGGTTATCTTAGATTAAAAGGCTTGTAAATGGTTATCTTAGATTAAATGGCTTGTATATGGTTATCTTAGATTAAATGGCTTGTAAATGGTTATCTTAGATTAAAAGGCTTGTAAATGGTTATCTTAGATTAAATGGCTTGTAAATGGTTATCTTAGATTAAAAGGCTTGTAAATGGTTATCTTAGATTAAATGGCTTGTAAATGGTTATCTTAGATTAAATGGCTTGTAAATGGTTATCTTAGATTAAAAGGCTTGTAAATGGTTATCTTAGATTAAAAGGCTTGTAAATGGTTACCTTAGATTAAATGGCTTGTATATGGTTATCTTAGATTAAAAGGCTTGTAAATGGTTACCTTAGATTAAAAGGCTTGTAAATGGTTATCTTAGATTAAAAGGCTTGTAAATGGTTACCTTAGATTAAAAGGCTTGTAAATGGTTATCTTAGATTAAATGGCTTGTAAATGGTTACCTTAGATTAAATGGCTTGTATATGGTTATCTTAGATTAAAAGGCTTGTAAATGGTTACCTTAGATTAAAAGGCTTGTAAATGGTTACCTTAGATTAAATGGCTTGTAAATGGTTATCTTAGATTAAAAGGCTTGTAAATGGTTACCTTAGATTAAATGGCTTGTAAATGGTTATCTTAGATTAAATGGCTTGTAAATGGTTATTTTAGATTAAAAGGCTTGTAAATGGTTATCTTAGATTAAATGGCTTGTAAATGGTTATCTTAGATTAAAAGGCTTGTAAATGGTTATCTTAGATTAAAAGGCTTGTAAATGGTTACCTTAGATTAAATGGCTTGTATATGGTTATCTTAGATTAAAAGGCTTGTAAATGGTTATCTTAGATTAAAAGGCTTGTAAATGGTTATCTTAGATTAAAAGGCTTGTAAATGCTTATCTTAGATTAAATAGCTTGTAAATGGTTACCTTAGATTAAATGGCTTGTATATGGTTATCTTAGATTAAATGGCTTGTAAATGGTTATCTTAGATTAAAAGGCTTGTAAATGGTTATCTTAGATTAAATGGCTTGTAAATGGTTACCTTAGATTAAATGGCTTGTATATGGTTATCTTAGATTAAAAGGCTTGTAAATGGTTATCTTAGATTAAAAGACTTGTAAATGGTTATCTTAGATTAAAAGGCTTGTAAATGGTTATCTTAGATTAAATGGCTTGTAAATGGTTATCTTAGATTAAAAGGCTTGTAAATGGTTATCTTAGATTAAAAGACTTGTAAATGGTTATCTTAGATTAAAAGGCTTGTAAATGGTTATCTTAGATTAAAAGACTTGTAAATGGTTATCTTAGATTAAAAGGCTTGTAAATGGTTACCTTAGATTAAATGGCTTGTAAATGGTTATCTTAGATTAAAAGGCTTGTAAATGGTTATCTTAGATTAAATGGCTTGTAAATGGTTACCTTAGATTAAATGGCTTGTAAATGGTTATTTTAGATTAAAAGGCTTGTAAATGGTTATCTTAGATTAAAAGGCTTGTAAATGGTTATCTTAGATTAAATGGCTTGTAAATGATTAATTAGATTAAATGGCTTGTAAATGGTTATTTTAGATTAAAAGGCTTGTAAATGGTTATCTTAGATTAAAAGGCTTGTAAATGGTTATCTTAGATTAAATGGCTTGTATATGGTTATCTAAGATTAAATGGCTTGTAAATGGTTATTTTAGATTAAAAGGCTTGTATATGGTTATCTTAGATTAAAAGGCTTGTAAATGGTTATCTTAGATTAAAAGGCTTGTAAATGGTTATCTTAGATTAAATGGCTTGTAAATGGTTACCTTAGATTAAATGGCTTGTAAATGGTTATCTTAGATTAAAAGGCTTGTAAATGGTTATCTTAGATTAAATGGCTTGTAAATGGTTATTTTAGATTAAAAGGCTTGTAAATGGTTATCTTAGATTAAAAGGCTTGTAAATGGTTATCTTAGATTAAAAGACTTGTAAATGGTTATTTTAGATTAAAAGACTTGTAAATGGTTATTTTAGATTAAAAGACTTGTAAATGGTTATTTTAGATTAAAAGGCTTGTAAATGGTTATCTTAGATTAAAAGGCTTGTAAATGGTTATCTTAGATTAAATGGCTTGTAAATGGTTACCTTAGATTAAATGGCTTGTAAATGGTTATCTAAGATTAAATGGCTTGTAAATGGTTATTTTAGATTAAAAGGCTTGTAAATGGTTATTTTAGATTAAAAGACTTGTAAATGGTTATCTTAGATTAAAAGGCTTGTAAATGGTTATTTTAGATTAAAAGGCTTGTAAATGGTTATCTTAGATTAAAAGTCTTGTAAATGGTTATCTTAGATTAAAAGACTTGTAAATGGTTATCTTAGATTAAAAGGCTTGTAAATGGTTATTTTAGATTAAAAGGCTTGTAAATGGTTATTTTAGATTAAAAGACTTGTAAATGGTTATCTTAGATTAAAAGGCTTGTAAATGGTTATTTTAGATTAAAAGGCTTGTAAATGGTTATCTTAGATTAAAAGACTTGTAAATGGTTATCTTAGATTAAAAGTCTTGTAAATGGTTATCTTAGATTAAAAGGCTTGTAAATGGTTACCTTAGATTAAAAGACTTGTAAATGGTTATTTTAGATTAAAAGACTTGTAAATGGTTATTTTAGATTAAAAGACTTGTAAATGGTTATCTTAGATTAAAAGACTTGTAAATGGTTATTTTAGATTAAATGGCTTGTAAATGGTTATCTTAGATTAAAAGGCTTGTAAATGGTTTTTTTAGATTAAAAGACTTGTAAATGGTTATCTTAGATTAAAAGACTTGTAAATGGTTATTTTTGATTAAAAGACTTGTAAATGGTTATTTTAGATTAAAAGACTTGTAAATGGTTATTTTAGATTAAAAGACTTGTAAATGGTTATCTTAGATTAAAAGACTTGTAAATGGTTATTTTAGATTAAATGGCTTGTAAATGGTTATCTTAGATTAAAAGGCTTGTAAATGGTTATTTTAGATTAAAAGACTTGTAAATGGTTATCTTAGATTAAAAGACTTGTAAATGGTTATTTTAGATTAAAAGACTTGTAAATGGTTATTTTAGATTAAAAGACTTGTAAATGGTTATCTTAGATTAAAAGACTTGTAAATGGTTATTTTAGATTAAAAGACTTGTAAATGGTTATCTTAGATTAAAAGACTTGTAAATGGTTATTTTAGATTAAAAGACTTGTAAATGGTTACCTTAGATTAAAAGACTTGTAAATGGTTATCTTAGATTAAAAGGCTTGTAAATGGTTATTTTAGATTAAAAGACTTGTAAATGGTTATCTTAGATTAAAAGACTTGTAAATGGTTATCTTAGATTAAAAGGCTTGTAAATGGTTACCTTAGATTAAAAGACTTGTAAATGGTTATTTTAGATTAAAAGACTTGTAAATGGTTATTTTAGATTAAAAGGCTTGTGAATGGTTATCTTAGATTAAAAGGCTTGTAAATGGTTATTTTAGATTAAAAGACTTGTAAATGGTTATTTTAGATTAAAAGGCTTGTGAATGGTTATCTTAGATTAAAAGGCTTGTAAATGGTTATCTTAGATTAAAAGGCTTGTAAATGGTTATTTTAGATTAAAAGACTTGTAAATGGTTATCTTAGATTAAAAGACTTGTAAATGGTTATTTTAGATTAAAAGACTTGTAAATGGTTATCTTAGATTAAAAGACTTGTAAATGGTTATCTTAGATTAAAAGGCTTGTAAATGGTTATTTTAGATTAAAAGACTTGTAAATGGTTATCTTAGATTAAAAGACTTGTAAATGGTTATCTTAGATTAAAAGACTTGTAAATGGTTATCTTAGATTAAAAGGCGTGTATATGGTTATCTTAGATTAAATGGCTTGTAAATGGTTATTTTAGATTAAATGGCTTGTAAATGGTTATCTTAGATTAAAAGGCGTGTATATGGTTATCTTAGATTAAATGGCTTGTAAATGGTTATCTTAGATTAAAAGGCTTGTATATGGTTATTTTAGATTAAATGGCTTGTAAATGGTTATCTTAGATTAAAAGGCTTGTAAATGGTTATCTTAGATTAAATGGCTTGTAAATGGTTATCTTAGATTAAATGGCTTGTAAATGGTTATTTTAGATTAAAAGGCTTGTAAATGGTTATCTTAGATTAAAAGGCTTGTAAATGGTTATCTTAGATTAAATGGCTTGTAAATGGTTATCTTAGATTAAAAGGCTTGTAAATGGTTATCTTAGATTAAAAGGCTTGTAAATGGTTATCTTAGATTAAATGGCTTGTAAATGGTTATCTTAGATTAAAAGACTTGTAAATGGTTATCTTAGATTAAAAGGCTTGTAAATGGTTATCTTAGATTAAAAGGCTTGTAAATGGTTATCTTAGATTAAAAGGCTTGTAAATGGTTATCTTAGATTAAAAGGCTTGTATATGGTTATCTTAGATTAAAAGACTTGTAAATGGTTATCTTAGATTAAAAGGCTTGTAAATGGTTATATTAGATTAAAAGGCTTGTAAATGGTTATCTTAGATTAAAAGGCTTGTAAATGGTTATTTTAGATTAAAAGGCTTGTAAATGGTTATCTTAGATTAAAAGGCTTGTAAATGGTTATCTTAGATTAAAAGGCTTGTAAATGGTTACCTTAGATTAAATGGCTTGTAAATGGTTATCTTAGATTAAAAGGCTTGTAAATGGTTATTTTAGATTAAAAGACTTGTAAATGGTTATCTTAGATTAAAAGACTTGTAAATGGTTATCTTAGATTAAAAGGCTTGTAAATGGTTATCTTAGATTAAAAGGCTTGTAAATGGTTATTTTAGATTAAAAGGCTTGTAAATGGTTATTTTAGATTAAAAGACTTGTAAATGGTTATCTTAGATTAAATGGCTTGTAAATGGTTATCTTAGATTAAATGGCTTGTAAATGGTTATCTTAGATTAAAAGGCTTGTAAATGGTTATCTTAGATTAAATGGCTTGTAAATGGTTATCTTAGATTAAAAGACTTGTAAATGGTTACCTTAGATTAAAAGACTTGTAAATGGTTATCTTAGATTAAAAGGCTTGTAAATGGTTATTTTAGATTAAAAGGCTTGTAAATGGTTATCTTAGATTAAAAGGCTTGTAAATGGTTATTTTAGATTAAAAGACTTGTAAATGGTTATCTTAGATTAAAAGACTTGTAAATGGTTATCTTAGATTAAAAGGCTTGTAAATGGTTATCTTAGATTAAAAGGCTTGTAAATGGTTACCTTAGATTAAATGGCTTGTAAATGGTTATCTTAGATTAAAAGGCTTGTAAATGGTTATTTTAGATTAAAAGACTTGTAAATGGTTATCTTAGATTAAAAGACTTGTAAATGGTTATCTTAGATTAAAAGGCTTGTAAATGGTTATCTTAGATTAAAAGGCTTGTAAATGGTTATTTTAGATTAAAAGACTTGTAAATGGTTATCTTAGATTAAAAGACTTGTAAATGGTTATCTTAGATTAAAAGGCTTGTAAATGGTTATTTTAGATTAAAAGACTTGTAAATGGTTATCTTAGATTAAAAGACTTGTAAATGGTTATTTTAGATTAAAAGACTTGTAAATGGTTACCTTAGATTAAATGGCTTGTAAATGGTTACCTTAGATTAAAAGACTTGTAAATGGTTATCTTAGATTAAAAGACTTGTAAATGGTTATCTTAGATTAAAAGACTTGTAAATGGTTATCTTAGATTAAAAGGCTTGTAAATGGTTACCTTAGATTAAAAGACTTGTAAATGGTTATTTTAGATTAAAAGGCTTGTAAATGGTTATCTTAGATTAAAAGACTTGTAAATGGTTATCATAGATTAAAAGGCTTGTAAATGGTTATCTTAGATTAAAAGACTTGTAAATGGTTATCTTAGATTAAAAGGCTTGTAAATGGTTATCTTAGATTAAAAGGCTTGTAAATGGTTATTTTAGATTAAAAGACTTGTAAATGGTTATCTTAGATTAAAAGACTTGTAAATGGTTATCTTAGATTAAAAGGCTTGTAAATGGTTATTTTAGATTAAAAGACTTGTAAATGGTTATCTTAGATTAAAAGACTTGTAAATGGTTATTTTAGATTAAAAGACTTGTAAATGGTTACCTTAGATTAAATGGCTTGTAAATGGTTACCTTAGATTAAAAGACTTGTAAATGGTTATCTTAGATTAAAAGACTTGTAAATGGTTATCTTAGATTAAAAGACTTGTAAATGGTTATCTTAGATTAAAAGGCTTGTAAATGGTTACCTTAGATTAAAAGGCTTGTAAATGGTTATTTTAGATTAAAAGGCTTGTAAATGGTTACCTTAGATTAAATGGCTTGTAAATGGTTATCTTAGATTAAAAGGCTTGTAAATGGTTATCTTAGATTAAAAGACTTGTAAATGGTTATCTTAGATTAAAAGACTTGTAAATGGTTATTTTAGATTAAAAGGCTTGTAAATGGTTATCTTAGATTAAAAGGCTTGTAAATGGTTATCTTAGATTAAAAGGCTTGTAAATGGTTATCTTAGATTAAAAGGCTTGTAAATGGTTATCTTATATTAAATGGCTTGTAAATGGTTACCTTAGATTAAATGGCTTGTAAATGGTTATCTTAGATTAAAAGGCTTGTAAATGGTTATCTTAGATTAAAAGGCTTGTAAATGGTTATCTTAGATTAAAAGGCTTGTAAATGGTTATCTTAGATTAAATGGCTTGTAAATGGTTATCTTAGATTAAATGGCTTGTAAATGGTTATCTTAGATTAAAAGGCTTGTAAATGGTTATCTTAGATTAAAAGGCTTGTAAATGGTTATCTTAGATTAAATGGCTTGTAAATGGTTACCTTAGATTAAATGGCTTGTAAATGGTTATTTTAGATTAAAAGGCTTGTAAATGGTTATCTTAGATTAAATGGCTTGTAAATGGTTATCTTAGATTAAATGGCTTGTAAATGGTTATCTTAGATTAAATGGCTTGCAAATGGTTATCTTAGATTAAATGGCTTGTAAATGGTTACCTTAGATTAAAAGGCTTGTAAATGGTTATCTTAGATTAAAAGGCTTGTATATGGTTATCTTAGATTAAATGGCTTGTAAATGGTTACCTTAGATTAAAAGGCTTGTAAATGGTTATCTTAGATTAAAAGGCTTGTATATGGTTATCTTAGATTAAAAGGCTTGTAAATGGTTATCTTAGATTAAATGGCTTGTAAATGGTTACCTTAGATTAAATGGCTTGTAAATGGTTATCTGAGATTAAATGGCTTGTAAATGGTTACCTTAGATTAAATGGCTTGTAAATGGTTACCTTAGATTAAATGGCTTGTAAATGGTTATCTTAGATTAAAAGGCTTGTAAATGGTTATCTTAGATTAAAAGGCTTGTAAATGGTTATCTTAGATTAAAAGGCTTGTAAATGGTTATCTTAGATTAAATGGCTTGTAAATGGTTATCTTAGATTAAATGGCTTGTAAATGGTTATCTTAGATTAAAAGGCTTGTAAATGGTTATCTTAGATTAAAAGGCTTGTAAATGGTTATCTTAGATTAAATGGCTTGTAAATGGTTACCTTAGATTAAATGGCTTGTAAATGGTTATTTTAGATTAAAAGGCTTGTAAATGGTTATCTTAGATTAAATGGCTTGTAAATGGTTATCTTAGATTAAATGGCTTGTAAATGGTTATCTTAGATTAAAAGGCTTGTAAATGGTTATCTTAGATTAAATGGCTTGTAAATGGTTACCTTAGATTAAATGGCTTGTAAATGGTTATCTTAGATTAAATGGCTTGTAAATGGTTACCTTAGATTAAATGGCTTGTAAATGGTTATCTTAGATTAAATGGCTTGTAAATGGTTATTTTAGATTAAAAGGCTTGTAAATGGTTATTTTAGATTAAAAGACTTGTAAATGGTTATTTTAGATTAAATGGCTTGTAAATGGTTATCTTAGATTAAAAGGCTTGTAAATGGTTATCTTAGATTAAATAGCTTGTAAATGGTTATCTTAGATTAAAAGGCTTGTAAATTGTTATCTTAGATTAAATAGCTTGTAAATGGTTATCTTAGATTAAAAGGCTTGTAAATGGTTATCTTAGATTAAATGGCTTGTAAATGGTTACCTTAGATTAAATGGCTTGTAAATGGTTATTTTAGATTAAAAGGCTTGTAAATGGTTATCTTAGATTAAAAGGCTTGTAAATGGTTATCTTAGATTAAAAGGCTTGTAAATGGTTATCTTAGATTAAAAGGCTTGTAAATGGTTACCTTAGATTAAGTGGCTTGTAAATGGTTATCTTAGATTAAAAGGCTTGTAAATGGTTATTTTAGATTAAATGGCTTGTATATGGTTATTTTAGATTAAAAGGCTTGTAAATGGTTATCTTAGATTAAAAGGCTTGTAAATGGTTACCTTAGATTAAATGGCTTGTAAATGGTTATCTTAGATTAAATGGCTTGTATATGGTTATTTTAGATTAAAAGGCTTGTAAATGGTTATCTTAGATTAAAAGGCTTGTAAATGGTTACCTTAGATTAAATGGCTTGTAAATGGTTACCTTAGATTAAAAGGCTTGTAAATGGTTACCTTAGATTAAAAGGCTTGTAAATGGTTATCTTAGATTAAAAGACTTGTAAATGGTTATCTTAGATTAAATGGCTTGTAAATGGTTACCTTAGATTAAAAGGATGGTAAATGGTTATTTTAGATTAAAAGGCTTGTAAATGGTTATCTTAGATTAAAAGGCTTGTAAATGGTTACCTTAGATTAAATGGCTTGTAAATGGTTACCTTAGATTAAAAGGCTTGTAAATGGTTACCTAAGATTAAAAGGCTTGTAAATGGTTATCTTAGATTAAAAGACTTGTAAATGGTTATTTTAGATTAAAAGGCTTGTAAATGGTTATCTTAGATTAAAAGGCTTGTAAATGGTTACCTTAGATTAAATGGCTTGTAAATGGTTACCTTAGATTAAAAGGCTTGTAAATGGTTACCTTAGATTAAAAGGCTTGTAAATGGTTATCTTAGATTAAATGGCTTGTATATGGTTATCTTAGATTAAAAGGCTTGTAAATGGTTATCTTAGATTAAATGGCTTGTAAATGGTTATCTTAGATTAAATGGCTTGTATATGGTTATCTTAGATTAAAAGGCTTGTAAATGGTTATCTTAGATTAAAAGGCTTGTAAATGGTTATCTTAGATTAAAAGGCTTGTAAATGGTTATCTTAGATTAAAAGGCTTGTAAATGGTTATTTTAGATTAAAAGGCTTGTATATGGTTATCTTAGATTAAAAGGCTTGTAAATGGTTATCTTAGATTAAAAGGCTTGTAAATGGTTATTTTAGATTAAAAGGCTTGTAAATGGTTATCTTAGATTAAAAGACTTGTAAATGGTTATTTTAGATTAAATGGCTTGTATATGGTTATCTTAGATTAAAAGGCTTGTAAATGGTTATCTTAGATTAAATAGCTTGTAAATGGTTATCTTAGATTAAAAGGCTTGTAAATGGTTATCTTAGATTAAAAGGCTTGTAAATGGTTATCTTAGATTAAATGGCTTGTATATGGTTATCTTAGATTAAAAGGCTTGTAAATGCTTATCTTAGATTAAATAGCTTGTAAATGGTTATCTTAGATTAAAAGGCTTGTAAATGGTTATCTTAGATTAAATGGCTTGTATATGGTTATCTTAGATTAAATGGCTTGTAAATGGTTATCTTAGATTAAATGGCTTGTAAATGGTTATCTTAGATTAAAAGACTTGTAAATGGTTATCTTAGATTAAATGGCTTGTATATGGTTATCTTAGATTAAATAGCTTGTATATGGTTATCTTAGATTAAAAGGCTTGTAAATGGTTATCTTAGATTAAAAGACTTGTAAATGGTTATCTTAGATTAAAAGGCTTGTAAATGCTTATCTTAGATTAAATAGCTTGTAAATGGTTATCTTAGATTAAATGGCTTGTAAATGGTTATTTTAGATTAAAAGGCTTGTAAATGGTTATCTTAGATTAAATGGCTTGTAAATGGTTATCTTAGATTAAATGGCTTGTAAATGGTTATCTTAGATTAAATGGCTTGTAAATGGTTATCTTAGATTAAATGGCTTGTAAATGGTTATCTTAGATTAAATGGCTTGTAAATGGTTATCTTAGATTAAATGGCTTGTAAATGGTTATCTTAGATTAAAAGGCTTGTAAATGGTTATCTTAGATTAAATAGCTTGTAAATGGTTATCTTAGATTAAAAGGCTTGTAAATTGTTATCTTAGATTAAATAGCTTGTAAATGGTTATCTTAGATTAAAAGGCTTGTAAATGGTTATCTTAGATTAAATGGCTTGTAAATGGTTACCTTAGATTAAATGGCTTGTAAATGGTTATTTTAGATTAAAAGGCTTGTAAATGGTTATCTTAGATTAAAAGGCTTGTAAATGGTTATCTTAGATTAAAAGGCTTGTAAATGGTTATCTTAGATTAAAAGGCTTGTAAATGGTTACCTTAGATTAAATGGCTTGTAAATGGTTATCTTAGATTAAAAGGCTTGTAAATGGTTATTTTAGATTAAATGGCTTGTATATGGTTATTTTAGATTAAAAGGCTTGTAAATGGTTATCTTAGATTAAAAGGCTTGTAAATGGTTACCTTAGATTAAATGGCTTGTAAATGGTTATCTTAGATTAAATGGCTTGTATATGGTTATTTTAGATTAAAAGGCTTGTAAATGGTTATCTTAGATTAAAAGGCTTGTAAATGGTTACCTTAGATTAAATGGCTTGTAAATGGTTACCTTAGATTAAAAGGCTTGTAAATGGTTACCTTAGATTAAAAGGCTTGTAAATGGTTATCTTAGATTAAATGGCTTGTATATGGTTATCTTAGATTAAAAGGCTTGTAAATGGTTATCTTAGATTAAAAGACTTGTAAATGGTTATCTTAGATTAAAAGGCTTGTAAATGGTTACCTTAGATTAAAAGGCTTGTAAATGGTTATCTTAGATTAAATGGCTTGTATATGGTTATTTTAGATTAAAAGGCTTGTAAATGGTTACCTTAGATTAAAAGACTTGTAAATGGTTATTTTAGATTAAAAGGCTTGTATATGGTTATTTTAGATTAAAAGGCTTGTAAATGGTTATCTTAGATTAAAAGGCTTGTAAATGGTTATCTTAGATTAAAAGGCTTGTAAATTGTTATCTTAGATTAAATAGCTTGTAAATGGTTATCTTAGATTAAAAGGCTTGTAAATGGTTATCTTAGATTAAATGGCTTGTAAATGGTTACCTTAGATTAAATGGCTTGTAAATGGTTATTTTAGATTAAAAGGCTTGTAAATGGTTATCTTAGATTAAAAGGCTTGTAAATGGTTATCTTAGATTAAAAGGCTTGTAAATGGTTATCTTAGATTAAAAGGCTTGTAAATGGTTACCTTAGATTAAATGGCTTGTAAATGGTTATCTTAGATTAAAAGGCTTGTAAATGGTTATTTTAGATTAAATGGCTTGTATATGGTTATTTTAGATTAAAAGGCTTGTAAATGGTTATCTTAGATTAAAAGGCTTGTAAATGGTTACCTTAGATTAAATGGCTTGTAAATGGTTATCTTAGATTAAATGGCTTGTATATGGTTATTTTAGATTAAAAGGCTTGTAAATGGTTATCTTAGATTAAAAGGCTTGTAAATGGTTACCTTAGATTAAATGGCTTGTAAATGGTTACCTTAGATTAAAAGGCTTGTAAATGGTTACCTTAGATTAAAAGGCTTGTAAATGGTTATCTTAGATTAAATGGCTTGTATATGGTTATCTTAGATTAAAAGGCTTGTAAATGGTTATCTTAGATTAAAAGACTTGTAAATGGTTATCTTAGATTAAAAGGCTTGTAAATGGTTACCTTAGATTAAAAGGCTTGTAAATGGTTATCTTAGATTAAATGGCTTTTATATGGTTATTTTAGATTAAAAGGCTTGTAAATGGTTACCTTAGATTAAAAGACTTGTAAATGGTTATTTTAGATTAAAAGGCTTGTATATGGTTATTTTAGATTAAAAGGCTTGTAAATGGTTATCTTAGATTAAAAGGCTTGTAAATGGTTATCTTAGATTAAATGGCTTGTAAATGGTTACCTTAGATTAAAAGGATGGTAAATGGTTATTTTAGATTAAAAGGCTTGTAAATGGTTATCTTAGATTAAAAGGCTTGTAAATGGTTACCTTAGATTAAATGGCTTGTAAATGGTTACCTTAGATTAAAAGGCTTGTAAATGGTTACCTAAGATTAAAAGGCTTGTAAATGGTTATCTTAGATTAAAAGACTTGTAAATGGTTATTTTAGATTAAAAGGCTTGTAAATGGTTATCTTAGATTAAAAGGCTTGTAAATGGTTACCTTAGATTAAATGGCTTGTAAATGGTTACCTTAGATTAAAAGGCTTGTAAATGGTTACCTTAGATTAAAAGGCTTGTAAATGGTTATCTTAGATTAAATGGCTTGTATATGGTTATCTTAGATTAAAAGGCTTGTAAATGGTTATCTTAGATTAAAAGGCTTGTAAATGGTTACCTTAGATTAAAAGGCTTGTAAATGGTTACCTTAGATTAAAAGGCTTGTAAATGGTTATTTTAGATTAAATGGCTTGTAAATGGTTATCTTAGATTAAAAGGCTTGTAAATGGTTATCTTAGATTAAAAGGCTTGTAAATGGTTATCTTAGATTAAAAGGCTTGTAAATGGTTATCTTAGATTAAAAGGCTTGTAAATGGTTATCTTAGATTAAAAGGCTTGTAAATGGTTATCTTAGATTAAATGGCTTGTAAATGGTTATTTTAGATTAAAAGGCTTGTAAATGGTTATCTTAGATTAAAAGGCTTGTAAATGGTTATCTTAGATTAAAAGGCTTGTAAATGGTTATTTTAGATTAAAAGGATGGTAAATGCTTATCTTAGATTAAAAGGCTTGTAAATGGTTATCTTAGATTAAAAGGCTTGTAAATGGTTATCTTAGATTAAATGGCTTGTAAATGGTTATCTTAGATTAAATGGCTTGTAAATGGTTATCTTAGATTAAAAGGCTTGTAAATGGTTATCTTAGATTAAAAGGCTTGTAAATGGTTATCTTAGATTAAATGGCTTGTAAATGGTTACCTTAGATTAAATGGCTTGTAAATGGTTATCTTAGATTAAATGGCTTGTAAATGGTTATCTTAGATTAAAAGGCTTGTAAATGGTTATCTTAGATTAAAAGGCTTGTAAATGGTTATCTTAGATTAAAAGGCTTGTAAATGGTTATCTTAGATTAAAAGACTTGTAAATGGTTATATTAGATTAAAAGGCTTGTAAATGGTTATTTTAGATTAAATGGCTTGTAAATGGTTATCTTAGATTAAAAGGCTTGTAAATGGTTATCTTAGATTAAATGGCTTGTAAATGGTTATATTAGATTAAAAGGCTTGTATATGGTTATCTTAGATTAAATGGCTTGTAAATGGTTATCTTAGATTAAAAGGCTTGTAAACGGTTATCTTAGATTAAATGGCTTGTAAATGGTTATCTTAGATTAAATGGCTTGTATATGGTTATCTTAGATTAAATGGCTTGTAAATGGTTATCTTAGATTAAAAGGCTTGTAAATGGTTATCTTAGATTAAAAGGCTTGTATATGGTTATTTTAGATTAAAAGGCTTGTAAATGGTTATCTTAGATTAAATGGCTTGTAAATGGTTATCTTAGATTAAATGGCTTGTAAATGGTTATCTTAGATTAAAAGGCTTGTAAATGGTTATCTTAGATTAAATGGCTTGTAAATGGTTATCTTAGATTAAATGGCTTGTAAATGGTTATCT
Organism: Unio delphinus; assembly: GCA_029339505.1. Classification (NCBI taxonomy): domain Eukaryota; kingdom Metazoa; phylum Mollusca; class Bivalvia; order Unionida; family Unionidae; genus Unio; species Unio delphinus. Next base: position 1,633,570 of record JAQISU010000257.1, on the reverse strand, counting down.
TAGATTAAATGGCTTGTATATGGTTATCTTAGATTAAATGGCTTGTAAATGGTTATCTTAGATTAAAAGGCTTGTAAATGGTTATCTTAGATTAAAAGACTTGTAAATGGTTATATTAGATTAAAAGGCTTGTATATGGTTATCTTAGATTAAATGGCTTGTAAATGGTTATCTTAGATTAAAAGGCTTGTAAATGGTTATCTTAGATTAAAAGTCTTGTAAATGGTTATCTTAGATTAAATGGCTTGTATATGGTTATCTTAGATTAAATGGCTTGTAAATGGTTATCTTAGATTAAATGGCTTGTAAATGGTTATCTTAGATTAAAAGTCTTGTAAATGGTTATCTTAGATTAAAAGGCTTGTAAATGGTTATCTTAGATTAAAAGACTTGTAAATGGTTATATTAGATTAAAAGGCTTGTAAATGGTTATCTTAGATTAAATGGCTTGTAAATGGTTATCTTAGATTAAAAGGCTTGTAAATGGTTATCTTAGATTAAATGGCTTGTAAATGGTTATCTTAGATTAAATGGCTTGTAAATGGTTATCTTAGATTAAAAGGCTTGTAAATGGTTATCTTAGATTAAATGGCTTGTAAATGGTTATCTTAGATTAAATGGCTTGTAAATGGTTATCTTAGATTAAATGGCTTGTATATGGTTATCATAGATTAAATGGCTTGTAAATGGTTATCTTAGATTAAAAGGCTTGTAAATGGTTATCTTAGATTAAATGGCTTGTAAATGGTTATCTTAGATTAAAAGGCTTGTAAATGGTTATCTTAGATTAAAAGACTTGTAAATGGTTATCTTAGATTAAATGGCTTGTATATGGTTATCTTAGATTAAATGGCTTGTAAATGGTTATCTTAGATTAAAAGGCTTGTAAATGGTTATCTTAGATTAAAAGACTTGTAAATGGTTATATTAGATTAAAAGGCTTGTATATGGTTATCTTAGATTAAATGGCTTGTAAATGGTTATCTTAGATTAAAAGGCTTGTAAATGGTTATCTTAGATTAAAAGTCTTGTAAATGGTTATCTTAGATTAAATGGCTTGTATATGGTTATCTTAGATTAAATGGCTTGTAAATGGTTATCTTAGATTAAATGGCTTGTAAATGGTTATCTTAGATTAAAAGTCTTGTAAATGGTTATCTTAGATTAAAAGGCTTGTAAATGGTTATCTTAGATTAAAAGACTTGTAAATGGTTATATTAGATTAAAAGGCTTGTAAATGGTTATCTTAGATTAAATGGCTTGTAAATGGTTATCTTAGATTAAAAGGCTTGTAAATGGTTATCTTAGATTAAATGGCTTGTAAATGGTTATCTTAGATTAAATGGCTTGTAAATGGTTATCTTAGATTAAAAGGCTTGTAAATGGTTATCTTAGATTAAATGGCTTGTAAATGGTTATCTTAGATTAAATGGCTTGTAAATGGTTATCTTAGATTAAATGGCTTGTATATGGTTATCTTAGATTAAATGGCTTGTAAATGGTTATCTTAGATTAAAAGGCTTGTAAATGGTTATCTTAGATTAAAAGACTTGTAAATGGTTATATTAGATTAAAAGGCTTGTATATGGTTATCTTAGATTAAATGGCTTGTAAATGGTTATCTTAGATTAAAAGGCTTGTAAATGGTTATCTTAGATTAAATGGCTTGTAAATGGTTATCTTAGATTAAATGGCTTGTAAATGGTTATCTTAGATTAAAAGGCTTGTAAATGGTTATTTTAGATTAAATGGCTTGTAAATGGTTATCTTAGATTAAATGGCTTGTAAATGGTTATATTAGATTAAATGGCTTGTAAATGGTTATCTTAGATTAAAAGGCTTGTAAATGGTTATCTTAGATTAAAAGGCTTGTAAATGGTTATCTTAGATTAAAAGGCTTGTAAATGGTTATCTTAGATTAAAAGGCTTGTAAATGGTTATCTTAGATTAAAAGGCTTGTAAATGGTTATATTAGATTAAATGGCTTGTAAATGGTTATCTTAGATTAAAAGGCTTGTAAATGGTTATCTTAGATTAAAAGGCTTGTAAATGGTTATCTTAGATTAAAAGGCTTGTAAATGGTTATCTTAGATTAAAAGACTTGTAAATGGTTATCTTAGATTAAATGGCTTGTAAATGGTTATCTTAGATTAAAAGGCTTGTAAATGGTTATCTTAGATTAAAAGGCTTGTAAATGGTTATATTAGATTAAATGGCTTGTAAATGGTTATTTTAGATTAAAAGGCTTGTAAATGGTTATCTTAGATTAAAAGGCTTGTAAATGGTTATTTTAGATTAAATGGCTTGTAAATGGTTATCTTAGATTAAATGGCTTGTAAATGGTTACCTTAGATTAAATGGCTTGTAAATGGTTATCTTAGATTAAAAGGCTTGTAAATGGTTATCTTAGATTAAATGGCTTGTAAATGGTTATCTTAGATTAAATGGCTTGTAAATGGTTATCTTAGATTAAATGGCTTGTAAATGGTTATCCTAGATTAAAAGGCTTGTATATGGTTATTTTAGATTAAAAGGCTTGTAAATGGTTATCTTAGATTAAAAGGCTTGTAAATGGTTATCTTAGATTAAAAGGCTTGTAAATGGTTATCTTAGATTAAAAGGCTTGTAAATGCTTATCTTAGATTAAAAGGATGGTAAATGCTTATCTTAGATTAAAAGGCTTGTAAATGGTTATCTTAGATTAAAAGACTTGTATATGGTTATCTTAGATTAAAAGGCTTGTATATGGTTATCTTAGATTAAAAGGCTTGTAAATGGTTATCTTAGATTAAAAGTCTTGTAAATGGTTACCTTAGATTAAATGGCTTGTAAATGGTTATCTTAGATTAAAAGGCTTGTAAATGGTTATCTTAGATTAAAAGGATGGTAAATGCTTATCTTAGATTAAAAGGATGGTAAATGGTTATCTTAGATTAAAAGGCTTGTAAATGCTTATCTTAGATTAAAAGGCTTGTAAATGGTTATCTAAGATTAAATGGCTTGTAAATGGTTATCTTAGATTAAAAGTCTTGTAAATGGTTACCTTAGATTAAAAGGCTTGTAAATGGTTACCTTAGATTAAATGGCTTGTAAATGGTTATCTTAGATTAAAAGGCTTGTAAATGGTTATCTTAGATTAAAAGGCTTGTAAATGGTTATCTTAGATTAAAAGGCTTGTAAATGGTTATCTTAGATTAAAAGGCTTGTAAATGGTTATCTTAGATTAAAAGGCTTGTAAATGGTTATCTTAGATTAAAAGTCTTGTAAATGGTTATCTTAGATTAAAAGGCTTGTAAATGGTTATCTTGGATTAAAAGGCTTGTAAATGCTTATCTTAGATTAAATAGCTTGTAAATGGTTATCTTAGATTAAAAGGCTTGTAAATGGTTATCTTAGATTAAAAGGCTTGTAAATGGTTATATTAGATTAAATGGCTTGTAAATGGTTATCTTAGATTAAAAGGCTTGTAAATGGTTATCTTAGATTAAAAGGCTTGTAAATGGTTATCTTAGATTAAAAGGCTTGTAAATGGTTATCTTAGATTAAAAGGCTTGTAAATGGTTATCTTAGATTAAAAGGCTTGTAAATGGTTATCTTAGATTAAAAGGCTTGTAAATGGTTATCTTAGATTAAAAGGCTTGTAAATGGTTATCTTAGATTAAAAGTCTTGTAAATGGTTATCTTAGATTAAAAGGCTTGTAAATGGTTACCTTAGATTAAATGGCTTGTAAATGGTTATCTTAGATTAAAAGGCTTGTAAATGGTTATCTTAGATTAAAAGGCTTGTAAATGGTTATCTTAGATTAAAAGGCTTGTAAATGGTTACCTTAGATTAAATGGCTTGTAAATGGTTACCTTAGATTAAAAGGCTTGTAAATGGTTACCTTAGATTAAATGGCTTGTAAATGGTTATCTTAGATTAAAAGGCTTGTATATGGTTATCTTAGATTAAAAGGATGGTAAATGCTTATCTTAGATTAAAAGGCTTGTAAATGGTTATCTAAGATTAAAAGGATGGTAAATGCTTATCTTAGATTAAAAGGCTTGTATATGGTTATCTTAGATTAAAAGGATGGTAAATGCTTATCTTAGATTAAAAGGCTTGTATATGGTTATCTTAGATTAAAAGGATGGTAAATGCTTATCTTAGATTAAAAGGCTTGTATATGGTTATCTTAGATTAAAAGGATGGTAAATGGTTATCTTAGATTAAAAGTCTTGTAAATGGTTACCTTAGATTAAATGGCTTGTAAATGGTTATCTTAGATTAAATGGCTTGTAAATGGTTATCTTAGATTAAAAGTCTTGTAAATGGTTATCTTAGATTAAAAGGCTTGTATATGGTTATCTTAGATTAAAAGGCTTGTAAATGGTTATCTTAGATTAAAAGTCTTGTAAATGGTTACCTTAGATTAAATGGCTTGTAAATGGTTATCTTAGATTAAATGGCTTGTAAATGGTTATCTTAGATTAAAAGTCTTGTAAATGCTTATCTTAGATTAAAAGGCTTGTAAATGGTTATCTTAGATTAAAAGGCTTGTAAATGGTTATCTTAGATTAAAAGTCTTGTATATGGTTATCTTAGATTAAAAGGCTTGTAAATGGTTATCTTAGATTAAAAGTCTTGTAAATGGTTACCTTAGATTAAAAGGCTTGTAAATGGTTATCTTAGAATAAAAGGCTTGTAAATGGTTATCTTAGATTAAAAGTCTTGTATATGGTTATCTTAGATTAAAAGGCTTGTAAATGCTTATCTTAGATTAAAAGGCTTGTAAATGGTTATCTTAGATTAAAAGGCTTGTAAATGGTTATCTTAGATTAAAAGGCTTGTAAATGGTTATCTTAGATTAAAAGGCTTGTATATGGTTATCTTAGATTAAAAGGCTTGTAAATGGTTATCTTAGATTAAAAGTCTTGTAAATGGTTATCTTAGATTAAAAGTCTTGTAAATGGTTATCTTAGATTAAAAGGCTTGTAAATGGTTATCTTAGATTAAAAGTCTTGTAAATGGTTATCTTAGTTTAAAAGTCTTGTAAATGGTTATCTTAGATTAAAAGGCTTGTATATGGTTATCTTAGATTAAAAGACTTGTAAATGGTTATCTTAGATTAAAAGGCTTGTATATGGTTATCTTAGATTAAAAGGCTTGTAAATGGTTATCTTAGATTAAAAGTCTTGTAAATGGTTATCTTAGATTAAAAGTCTTGTAAATGGTTACCTTAGATTAAAAGTCTTGTAAATGGTTACCTTAGATTAAATGGCTTGTAAATGGTTATCTTAGATTAAAAGGCTTGTAAATGGTTATCTTAGATTAAAAGTCTTGTAAATGGTTATCTAAGATTAAAAGGCGTGTATATGGTTATTTTAGATTAAAAGGCTTGTAAATGGTTATCTTAGATTAAAAGGCTTGTATATGGTTATCTTAGATTAAAAGGCTTGTATATGGTTATCTTAGATTAAAAGGATGGTAAATGCTTATCTTAGATTAAATGGCTTGTAAATGGTTATCTAAGATTAAATGGCTTGTAAATGGTTATCTTAGATTAAAAGGCTTGTAAATGCTTATCTTAGATTAAAAGGATGGTAAATGCTTATCTTAGATTAAAAGGCTTGTATATGGTTATCTTAGATTAAAAGGATGGTAAATGCTTATCTTAGATTAAAAGGCTTGTAAATGGTTACCTTAGATTAAAAGGCTTGTAAATGGTTATCTTAGATTAAAAGGATGGTAAATGCTTATCTTAGATTAAAAGGCTTGTAAATGGTTACCTTAGATTAAATGGCTTGTAAATGGTTATCTTAGATTAAATGGCTTGTAAATGGTTATCTTAGATTAAAAGTCTTGTAAATGGTTATCTTAGATTAAAAGGCTTGTAAATGGTTACCTTAGATTAAAAGGCTTGTAAATGGTTACCTTAGATTAAAAGGCTTGTAAATGGTTACCTTAGATTAAATGGCTTGTAAATGGTTATCTTAGATTAAAAGGCTTGTAAATGGTTATCTTAGATTAAAAGGCTTGTATATGGTTATCTTAGATTAAAAGGATGGTAAATGCTTATCTTAGATTAAAAGGCTTGTAAATGGTTATCTAAGATTAAAAGGCTTGTAAATGGTTATCTTAGATTAAAAGGCTTGTATATGGTTATCTTAGATTAAAAGGATGGTAAATGCTTATCTTAGATTAAAAGGCTTGTATATGGTTATTTTAGATTAAAAGGCTTGTAAATGGTTATCTTAGATTAAAAGGCTTGTATATGGTTATTTTAGATTAAAAGGCTTGTAAATGGTTATCTTAGATTAAAAGGCTTGTAAATGGTTATCTTAGATTAAAAGGCTTGTAAATGGTTATCTTAGATTAAATGGCTTGTAAATGGTTATCTTAGATTAAAAGGCTTGTATATGGTTATCTTAGATTAAAAGGCGTGTATATGGTTATCTTAGATTAAAAGGCTTGTAAATGGTTATCTTAGATTAAAAGGCGTGTAAATGGTTATCTTAGATTAAAAGGCGTGTATATGGTTATCTTAGATTAAAAGGCTTGTAAATGGTTATCTTAGATTAAAAGGCGTGTATATGGTTATCTTAGATTAAAAGGCTTGTATATGGTTATCTTAGATTAAAAGGCTTGTAAATGGTTACCTTAGATTAAAAGGCTTGTAAATGGTTATCTTAGATTAAAAGTCTTGTAAATGGTTATCTTAGATTAAAAGTCTTGTAAATGGTTATCTTAGATTAAAAGGCGTGTATATGGTTATCTTAGATTAAAAGGCTTGTATATGGTTATCTTAGATTAAAAGGCTTGTAAATGGTTACCTTAGATTAAAAGGCTTGTAAATGGTTATCTTAGATTAAAAGGCTTGTAAATGGTTATCTTAGATTAAAAGTCTTGTAAATGGTTACCTTAGATTAAAAGGCTTGTAAATGGTTATCTTAGATTAAATGGCTTGTAAATGGTTATCTTAGATTAAAAGGCTTGTATATGGTTATCTTAGATTAAAAGGCGTGGATATGGTTATCTTAGATTAAAAGGCTTGTAAATGGTTATCTTAGATTAAAAGGCGTGTAAATGGTTATCTTAGATTAAAAGGCGTGTATATGGTTATCTTAGATTAAAAGGCTTGTAAATGGTTATCTTAGATTAAAAGGCGTGTATATGGTTATCTTAGATTAAAAGGCTTGTATATGGTTATCTTAGATTAAAAGGCTTGTATATGGTTATCTTAGATTAAAAGGCTTGTAAATGGTTATCTTAGATTAAAAGGCGTGTATATGGTTATCTTAGATTAAAAGGCTTGTAAATGCTTATCTTAGATTAAAAGGATGGTAAATGCTTATCTTAGATTAAAAGGCTTGTAAATGGTTATCTTAGATTAAAAGACTTGTATATGGTTATCTTAGATTAAAAGGCTTGTATATGGTTATCTTAGATTAAAAGGCGTGTATATGGTTATCTTAGATTAAAAGGCTTGTAAATGGTTATCTTAGATTAAAAGGCTTGTAAATGGTTATCTTAGATTAAAAGGATGGTAAATGCTTATCTTAGATTAAAAGGCTTGTAAATGGTTATCTTAGATTAAAAGACTTGTAAATGGTTATCTTAGATTAAAAGGCGTGTATATGGTTATCTTAGATTAAAAGGCTTGTATATGGTTATCTTAGATTAAATGGCTTGTAAATGGTTATCTTAGATTAAAAGGCTTGTAAATGGTTATCTTAGATTAAAAGGCTTGTAAATGGTTATCTTAGATTAAAAGGCTTGTAAATGGTTATCTTAGATTAAAAGGATGGTAAATGCTTATCTTAGATTAAAAGGCTTGTAAATGGTTATCTTAGATTAAAAGACTTGTAAATGGTTATCTTAGATTAAAAGGCGTGTATATGGTTATCTTAGATTAAAAGGCTTGTATATGGTTATCTTAGATTAAAAGGCTTGTAAATGGTTATCTTAGATTAAAAGGCTTGTATATGGTTATCTTAGATTAAAAGACTTGTAAATGGTTATCTTAGATTAAAAGACATGTAAATGGTTATCTTAGATTAAAAGGCTTGTATATGGTTATCTTAGATTAAAAGGCTTGTATATGGTTATCTTAGATTAAAAGGCTTGTAAATGGTTATCTTAGATTAAAAGGCTTGTATATGGTTATCTTAGATTAAAAGGCTTGTAAATGGTTATCTTAGATTAAAAGGCTTGTGAATGGTTATCTTAGATTAAAAGGCTTGTATATGGTTATCTTAGATTAAAAGGCTTGTAAATGGTTATCTTAGATTAAAAGGCTTGTGAATGGTTATCTTAGATCAAAAGGATTGTAAATGGTTATCTTAGATTAAAAGGCTTGTAAATGGTTATCTTAGATTAAAAGGCTTGTAAATGGTTATCTTAGATTAAAAGGCTTGTAAATGGTTATCTTAGATTAAAAGGCTTGTAAATGGTTATCTTAGATTAAAAGCCTTGTAAATAGTTATCTTAGATTAAAAGGCTTGTAAATGGTTATCTTAGATTAAAAGGCTTGTAAATGGTTATCTTAGATTAAAAGGCTTGTAAATGGTTATCTTAGATTAAAAGGCTTGTGAATGGTTATCTTAGATCAAAAGGATTGTAAATGGTTATCTTAGATTAAAAGGCTTGTAAATGCTTATCTTAGATTAAAAGGCTTGTAAATGGTTATCTTAGATTAAAAGACTTGTATATGGTTATCTTAGATTAAAAGGCGTGTATATGGTTATCTTAGATTAAAAGGCTGGTAAATGCTTATCGTAGATTAAAAGGCGTGTATATGGTTATCTTAGATTAAAAGGCTTGTAAATGGTTATCTTAGATTAAAAGGCTTGTAAATGGTTATCTTAGATTAAAAGGCTTATAAATGGTTATCTTAGATTAAAAGACTTGTATATGGTTATCTTAGATTAAAAGACTTGTATATGGTTATCTTAGATTAAAAGGCTTGTAAATTGTTATCTTAGATTAAAAGACTTGTATATGGTTATCTTAGATTAAAAGGCTTGTAAATGGTTATCTTAGATTAAAAGGCTTATAAATGGTTATCTTAGATTAAAAGGCTTGTAAATGGTTATCTTAGATTAAAAGGCTTGTATATGGTTATCTTAGATTAAAAGGCTTGTAAATGGTTATCTTAGATTAAAAGGCTTGTAAATGGTTATCTTAGATTAAAAGACTTGTATATGGTTATCTTAGATTAAAAGGCTTGTAAATGGTTATCTTAGATTAAAAGGCTTATAAATGGTTATCTTAGATTAAAAGGCTTGTAAATGGTTATCTTAGATTAAAAGACTTGTATATGGTTATCTTAGATTAAAAGGCGTGTATATGGTTATCTTAGATTAAAAGGCTTGTAAATGGTTATCTTAGATGAAAAGGCGTGTATATGGTTATCTTAGATTAAAAGACTTGTATATGGTTATCTTAGATTAAAAGACTTGTATATGGTTATCTTAGATTAAAAGGCTTGTATATGGTTATCTTAGATTAAAAGGCTTGTAAATGGTTATCTTAGATTAAAAGGATTGTAAATGGTTATCTTAGATTAAAAGGCTTATAAATGGTTATCTTAGATTAAAAGACTTGTATATGGTTATCTTAGATTAAAAGACTTGTATATGGTTATCTTAGATTAAAAGACTTGTATATGGTTATCTTAGATTAAAAGGCTTATAAATGGTTATCTTAGATTAAAAGGCTTATAAATGGTTATCTTAGATTAAAAGGCTTGTAAATGGTTATCTCAGATTAAAAGGCTTGTAAATGGTTATCTTAGATTAAAAGGCTTGTATATGGTTATCTTAGATTAAAAGACTTGTATATGGTTATCTTAGATTAAAAGATTTGTAAATGGTTATCTTAGATTAAAAGCTTGTAAATGGTTATCTAAGATTAAAAGGCTTGTAAATGGTTATCTTAGATTAAAAGGCTTGTATATGGTTATCTTAGATTAAAAGGCTTGTAAATGGTTATCTTAGATTAAAAGGCTTGTATATGGTTATCTTAGATTAAAAGGCTTGTATATGGTTATCTTAGATTAAAAGTCTTGTAAATGGTTACCTTAGATTAAAAGGCTTGTAAATGGTTATCTTAGATTAAAAGGCTTGTAAATGGTTATCTTAGATTAAAAGACTTGTATATGGTTATCTTAGATTAAAAGGCGTGTATATGGTTATCTTAGATTAAAAGGCTTGTAAATGGTTATCTTCGATTAAAAGGCGTGTATATGGTTATCTTAGATTAAAAGGCTTGTAAATGGTTATCTTAGATTAAAAGGCTTGTAAATGGTTATCTTAGATTAAAAGGCTTGTATATGGTTATCTTAGATTAAAAGACTTGTATATGGTTATCTTAGATTAAAAGGCTTGTAAATGGTTATCTTAGATTAAAAGGCGTGTATATGGTTATCTTAGATTAAAAGGCTTGTAAATGGTTATCTTAGATTAAAAGGCTTGCAAATGCTTATCTTAGATTAAAAGGATGGTAAATGCTTATCTTAGATTAAAAGGCTTGTAAATGGTTATCTTAGATTAAAAGACTTGTATATGGTTATCTTAGATTAAAAGGCTTGTATATGGTTATCTTAGATTAAAAGGCGTGTATATGGTTATCTTAGATTAAAAGGCTTGTATATGGTTATCTTAGATTAAAAGACTTGTAAATGGTTATCTTAGATTAAAAGACTTGTAAATGGTTATCTTAGATTAAAAGACTTGTAAATGGTTATCTTAGATTAAAAGGCTTGTAAATGGTTATCTTAGATTAAAAGGATGGTAAATGCTTATCTTAGATTAAAAGGCTTGTAAATGGTTATCTTAGATTAAAAGACTTGTAAATGGTTATCTTAGATTAAAAGGCGTGTATATGGTTATCTTAGATTAAAAGGCTTGTATATGGTTATCTTAGATTAAAAGACTTGTAAATGGTTATCTTAGATTAAAAGACTTGTAAATGGTTATCTTAGATTAAAAGGCTTGTATATGGTTATCTTAGATTAAAAGGCTTGTAAATGGTTATCTTAGATTAAAAGGCTTGTGAATGGTTATCTTAGATCAAAAGGATTGTAAATGGTTATCTTAGATTAAAAGGCTTGTAAATGGTTATCTTAGATTAAAAGGCTTGTAAATGGTTATCTTAGATTAAAAGGCTTGTAAATGGTTATCTTAGATTAAAAGGCTTGTGAATGGTTATTTTAGATTAAAAGGCTTGTAAATGGTTATCTTAGATTAAAAGGCTTGTGAATGGTTATCTTAGATCAAAAGGATTGTAAATGGTTATCTTAGATTAAAAGGCTTGTAAATGGTTATCTTAGATTAAAAGACTTGTAAATGCTTATCTTAGATTAAAAGGCTTGTAAATGGTTATCTTAGATTAAAAGGCTTGTAAATGGTTATTTTAGATTAAAAGGCTTGTATATGGTTATCTTAGATTAAAAGGCTTGTAAATGGTTATCTTAGATTAAAAGGCTCGTAAATGGTTATCTTAGATTAAAAGGCTTGTAAATGGTTATCTTAGATTAAAAGGCTTGTAAATGGTTATCTTAAATTAAAAGACTTGTAAATGCTTATCTTAGATTAAAAGGCTTGTAAATGGTTATCTTAGATTAAAAGGCTTGTAAATGGTTATCTTAGATTAAAAGGCTTGTATATGCTTATCTTAGATTAAAAGGCATGTAAATGGTTTTCTTAGATTAAAAGGCTTGTAAATGGTTATCTTAGATTAAAAGGCTTGTAAATGGTTATCTTAGATTAAAAGGCTTGTAATTGGTTATCTGAGATTAAAAGGCTTGTAAATGGTTATCTTAGATTAAAAGGCTTGTAAATGGTTATCTTAGATTAAAAGGCTTGTAAATTGTTATCTTAGATTAAAAGGCTTGCAAATGGTTATAAAAGGCTTGTAAATGCTTATCTTAGATTAAAAGGCTTGTAAATACTTATCTTAGATTAAAAGGCTTGTGAATGGTTATCTTAGATTAAAAGGCTTACAAATGGTTATCTTAGATTAAAAGGCTTGTAAATGGTTATCTTAGATTAAAAGGCTTGTATATGGTTATCTTAGATTAAAAGGCTTGTATATGGTTATCTTAGATTAAAAGGCTTGTAAATGGTTATCTTAGATTAAAAGGCTTGTAAATGGTTATCTTAGATTAAAAGGCTTGTAAATGGTTATCTTAGATTAAAAGGCTTGTAAATGGTTATCTTAGATTAAAAGGCTTGTAAATGGTTATATTAGATTAAAAGGCTTGTATATGGTTATCTTAGATTAAAAGGCTTGTAAATGGTTATCTTAGATTAAAAGGCTTGTATATGGTTATCTTAGATTAAAAGGCGTGTATATGGTTATCTTAGATTAAAAGGCTTGTAAATGCTTATCTTAGATTAAAAGGCTTGCAAATGCTTATCTTAGATTAAAAGGCTTGCAAATGGTTATCTTAGATTAAAAGGCTTGTAAATGGTTATCTTAGATTAAAAGGCATGTAAATGGTTATCTTAGATTAAAAGGCTTGTAAATGGTTATCTTAGATTAAAAGGCTTGTAAATGGTTATCTTAGATTAAAAGGCTTGTAAATGGTTATCTTAGATTGCAAGGCTTGTAAATGCTTATCTTAGATTAAAAGGCTTGTAAATGCTTATCTTAGATTAAAAGGCTTGTAAATGGTTATCTTAGATTAAAAGGCTTGTATATGGTTATCTTAGATTAAAAGGCTTGTAAATGGTTATCTTAGATTAAAAGGCTTGTATATGGTTATCTTAGATTAAAAGGCTTGTAAATGGTTATCTTAGAATAAAAGGCTTGTAAATGCTTATCTTAGATTAAAAGGCTTGTAAATGGTTATAAAAGGCTTGTAAATGCTTATCTTAGATTAAAAGGCTTGTAAATGCTTATCTTAGATTAAAAGGCTTGTAAATGCTTATCTTAGATTAAAAGGCTTGTAAATGCTTATCTTAGATTAAAAGGCTTGCAAATGCTTATCTTAGATTAAAAGGCTTGCAAATGGTTATCTTAGATTAAAAGGCTTGTAAATGGTTATCTTAGATTAAAAGGCATGTAAATGGTTATCTTAGATTAAAAGGCTTGTAAATGGTTATCTTAGATTAAAAGGCTTGTAAATGGTTATCTTAGATTAAAAGGCTTGTAAATGGTTATCTTAGATTGCAAGGCTTGTAAATGCTTATCTTAGATTAAAAGGCTTGTAAATGCTTATCTTAGATTAAAAGGCTTGTAAATGGTTATCTTAGATTAAAAGGCTTGTATATGGTTATCTTAGATTAAAAGGCTTGTAAATGGTTATCTTAGATTAAAAGGCTTGTATATGGTTATCTTAGATTAAAAGGCTTGTAAATGGTTATCTTAGAATAAAAGGCTTGTAAATGCTTATCTTAGATTAAAAGGCTTGTAAATGGTTATAAAAGGCTTGTAAATGCTTATCTTAGATTAAAAGGCTTGTAAATGCTTATCTTAGATTAAAAGGCTTGTAAATGCTTATCTTAGATTAAAAGGCTTGTAAATGCTTATCTTAGATTAAAAGGCTTGTAAATGCTTATCTTAGATTAAAAGGCTTGTAAATGCTTATCTTAGATTAAAAGGCTTGCAAATGCTTATCTTAGATTAAAAGGCTTGTAAATGCTTATCTTAGATTAAAAGGCTTGTAAATGCTTATCTTAGATTAAAAGGCTTGTAAATGGTTATCTTAGATTAAAAGGCTGGTAAATGCTTATCTTAGATTAAAAGGCTTGTAAATGCTTATCTTAGATTAAAAGGCTTGTAAATGGTTATCTTAGATTAAAAGGCTTGTAAATGGTTATCTTAGATTAAAAGGCTTGTAAATGGTTATCTTAGATTAAAAGGCTTGTATATGGTTATCTTAGATTAAAAGGCTTGTAAATGCTTTTCTTAGATTAAAAGGCTTGTAAATGGTTATCTTAGATTAAAAGGCTTGTAAATGCTTATCTTAGATTAAAAGGCTTGTAAATGCTTATCTTAGATTAAAAGGCTTGTAAATGCTTATCTTAGATTAAAAGGCTTGCAAATGCTTATCTTAGATTAAAAGGCTTGTAAATGCTTATCTTAGATTAAAAGGCTTGTAAATGCTTATCTTAGATTAAAAGGCTTGTATATGGTTATCTTAGATTAAAAGGCTTGTATATGCTTATCTTAGATTAAAAGGCTTGTAAATGGTTATCTTAGATTAAAAGGCTTGTAAATGCTTATCTTAGATTAAAAGGCTTGTAAATGCTTATCTTAGATTAAAAGGCTTGTATATGGTTATCTTAGATTAAAAGGCTTGTAAATGCTTATCTTAGATTAAAAGGCTTGTAAATGGTTATCTTAGATTAAAAGGCTTGTAAATGGTTATCTTAGATTAAAAGGCTTGTAAATGCTTATCTTAGATTAAAAGGCTTGTAAATGGTTATCTTAGATTAAAAGGCTTGTAAATGGTTATCTTAGATTAAAAGGCTTGTAAATGCTTATCTTAGATTAAAAGGCTTGTAAATGGTTATCTTAGATTAAAAGGCTTGTATATGGTTATCTTAGATTAAAAGGCTTGTAAATGGTTATCTTAGATTAAAAGGCTTGTATATGGTTATCTTAGATTAAAAGGCTTGTATATGGTTATCTTAGATTAAAAGGCTTGTAAATGGTTATCTTAGATTAAAAGGCTTGTAAATGGTTATCTTAGATTAAAAGGCTTGTAAATGGTTATCTTAGATTAAAAGGCTTGTAAATGGTTACCTTAGATTAAAAGGCTTGTAAATGGTTATCTTAGATTCATCACCCCTAATTTGCGATCTAATTAAATTAAATCAAACAATTTTGACAATAGGTAGCACATCAGACCTGGATCCAATTGTTTACTCATTACTATTACTAATTCTTTATAATCATCAGACCTGGATCAAATTGTTTACCCAATACTATTATTAATTCTTTATAATCATCCGACCAGGATCCAATTGTTTACTCATTACTATTAAAAATTAATAATCATCTGACCCGGATCCGATTCTTTACTCAATAATTACTAATTCTTTATAATCATCCGACCTGGATCCAATTGTGTACACAATACTATTACTAATTCTTAATAATCATCCGACCTGGATCAATTGTGTACACAATACTATTACTAATTCTTTATAATCATCCGACCTGGATCCAATTGTTTACTCAATACTATTACTAATTCTTTATAATCATCCAACCTGGATCCAATTGTTTACTCAATACTGTTAATAATACTTTATTTACAGAGGGTACTCATTTAGATGAAAATAATTTTACCTAAATAAAGTAAAACAATATACATCATACAAAAAATTAATATAAATTACTATTTAGTTCTACAAGTCTAGAGTAAAATAAATTTGACTAAAATATCATCTTTTAAATACTAATATTTTTGGCAGCTTTTACGGCCTCTGAAAGCTTTTTCCAAGAGTATTGGAAACATTTTAAAATTGATAAATTCCTGACTTTGATGGATGAAGATTTCATAATGTGATGTTGATCTTAAATGGTATTAGGTGCTGAGTAACAGTTTAAAATCTCCTGAGGGCACTCTGGAGTAGCTCCATTTAGACATTATGCACATGGTATGTCTAGTGAAACTCAATCTTTTCATATGTTTTAAGCCATTTCAGTAATGTAAAAAAGGCTTTTAGTTTAAACATTTTATTTCTTAACTGTGTAGTTCAAGATTACAAGTTCTGTAGTACAGAAGGTAAAGGACTAGAACAAAAGAAAATATTTTGCTTTTCTCCTTTTGACGATACAAACATTGTAAATATGTGTGAATATATGGCAGATGAAATTGAGTTATAATGACAATGATTTTAAATTGTTGAAGTCAGAGTGAAAATTATCTTACCTAAAACATTAGCATTTAGACATGGTATATAAAGTACAAAGATGAACAATGAAGGAGTTGATAAATGATGAGAAAGAAAACAAGAAGTTAAAAACAGAAACTTAATTAAAATGTGTATGGCATTGTGTCTGAAGTTGCGAAAAAAAGGAGGGAAGAAATTAAGAAAGTTACAAAAGTGGCCAATATAAAGTGAACAGTACTGCTTTATAAAGTTGAGTTACATAACTGACATTGTATGTATATATTCAGAATGATAGGTAGATACACAGACACATTATTATGCATCAAGTTTTCCTGGCCTTTAAAATAAATAATACAATCTCTATACTCATATGAATCTTATGTAAATGATATTACATACTATGTTTCAACAATGCAATAAGTAAAGAGCACACAGTAACATTAAGATCTGTTTAATCAGCATAATATTTCATCCACAACCATACATGTGAACTTGATGTACAATGTAAATATCTGCTCAAGGTACACAGCAGACAACAGATGACTGAAATTGCACAAATGTAGAACCACACAAAATGATCACTTTTAAGAAAGCAATCAGATAATGTGAATTCATTTATTTGTGTGGTTTAGTAAAAAAATTCAATTTTCATGGATACTGAATTTTGTGTACTGTGTAAATTCATGGATACTGAATTTTGTCTACTGGGTAAATACAAGGATATATATCATTTTGTGTAATAGGTATGGGGTCCCAATGCTTTCACAAAATAAATAGCCTCTAGCTGCACAGAGAGTTAAAACATGCACATTAAAACAAAATGTTCTGGGAGAGAAGGTAAATGTGTAATTTGTCATTAGCAAAGAGAACTAATTTTGC
This sequence comes from Unio delphinus, assembly GCA_029339505.1. NCBI lineage: Eukaryota > Metazoa > Mollusca > Bivalvia > Unionida > Unionidae > Unio > Unio delphinus. The sequence continues at coordinate 1,616,860 of JAQISU010000257.1, read as the reverse complement.
ATAGGGAAATACAGTATATAAGCCACAAAACATTTGCCAAGTTTGGTGATTCTAGCATGAATCATGGTAGAGTTAAGAGGCTCATGTGGGTCTGAGATCACTCTCATGGCTGACAAAATAATTAGGGTAAAATATTTACGTACAACACCTTTGAATCACATTTTGTAACTCAAGGAAGGTGTGATACAACTAAAACAACAAGGTTTCAGTACAGTTTTTTCTGAGGTATACTAGGGTTTAAATGATATAATGAATCTCGTAGCACATTGTCTGTTAGGTGTGGACTTTTGTCACAGTTAATATTAAGCATAAGAGAGTCACTACAACATTTTGGAGATTCTACAAATAAATGACATTTCAAAAAGAAAACAACAGCCTTCATGGATGAACTGATGCTATACTGGGCGAAAATAATTTTCAGGACATCAATATAAGAGCATTTTTTCTTTCTTACAAATACGTGTTGAAACCATTGCTGATATTCTTTAGCAATAACAAGATTTTCAAACTAGTTGCTATGTATGACAGCTATACTGGGCTTCAGATTATTACCATTTTCATTTTGTACCAACTAGACATCATCAGAAGTCTTTTAGTGAAAATCGCATGTCAACAAGACCATCCTTTCAGTAGGAATAGCTATAACAGGATTGACAAAATGGATGTCATATCAAGATTGGCACAAGTTTCATTTAGAACCAATAAGATATTGTAAGAAGGCTTTTAGTGAAAACCCCATGTTGATATGGCTATCCATTTAAGAGAAGCAGCAATAAAATGATTTTCAAGATGGTCACTTTGTCAAGTTTCATGTCAATCCTCCAAGTAGTTTAGAATGAGTAAAATAATATACTTGTGCTCACAGACGGATGATGGCAATTGGCCATCCCACAAGATCGTCTGTTTTATGACCAGTAGAGTTAAAATCAGTGGCCTTCCAAAAATCCTGGAGCAAATATACATGTACATAATCATAAATGAGATCAATTAGTCAACAACATATATTACTGTCATTCAACCCCACCCAACCCACAGAGTTTTGACCTTTGTCGAAGTACCCAAGAATCAACTTGATTGGAATACAATAAATACAACTTTGCAAAATTAATTTACATATGTACAGAGGATCAATATATCGTAAATAGAGCAAATATTAGCTGGTCAGAATAATATTTCCTAGTGAGGCTGGATAGCCAAAGTTTCATATTGAATCTTCAACACCCACAACCTAGTCTTTTCCCCTCTCCTACCATATAAAACAAAAATATTATCCTCCTTATTTCAGTAAAAGCAAAACTCTACAGGAATTTTGTTATCATTCAAAAGAAATTTTTTATGAGAATCTTTATACTCTAATGAAGCTAATGGATCCGATTCAACGCGCTTGGAACTCATCTAGTGTCTCTCAAGAATCAAAATTTAGCCGACCAGTGCTTTCAAACTGTACAGTATAGTAATTAGCTTGCCATTATACCTTTCACAAGCAGGCTCTTTTGATTTTAATATGTATCCAGAGCTAGTATTGTATTGAAAATGTGTTATTTAATCCGATTTCTGTTTCCCGATGTCTGGTTTTTGTTACTGAAAGAAGTGTTGACTAAAGTACATGTACCACTAAGGTTAATATTATATCATTTAAACATCACCAACAGCCATGTCTATTCCATAAAGCTGATACAGACTCAAATTTGAATCCATTCAAAAGGGTAACTGCATGTAATAACATTAGACATGCTGCTGTTATCTTGAGATGTCCGGTTTAGTCTCTCTGAGCTTCTTCACCTTTGATAATTAGTGGCTATTGCTACTGAAAATAATTGTCAAGATCACAAATCCTCACGGCCATGAGGTCAAATCTATGTGATGTTAATGGTACATATCGAAGCAGTTTTGGCTTCTCTCACTTACTAGTGTAAAGAAATATCTGAAAACAATAGGTGTACAGAAATATTAAAAACAATAGGACATCAGACTGTGACAAACGAATCATGTGACAAGATCGCTTCCTTCAAAAGCACATGGCAATTTGTTTAAATGCAGAAAAAATTGTTTTATCAGTCTTATTAGTTGGCAACATTGGAATAAGTACAGTGTAACTGCAAAGAGATCAAAATGTCATTGAGGAAAAGAAACGTTCTTAATTTAGAAGAGAAAGTGAAAGTAATTCAACTGACCAAAAAGTGGGAGAGTTCGAGGATCCTGGCAGAAAATTTTGATGTCAGAAAGATTCAGATAAACAATATCGTGAAAGATAGGGAAACATCTCTATGGAAATAGGAAGGTGGAATGGATGGAGAAAGGAAGAGTGTTAGAGCCAGGGGATGTCTGTATCCTGATTTGAATGACAAGGTTTTTGAAAGGTTTTGCATCCATCGAATGATTCAAGAAAAGTGACAATTTTGCCAGTTGAAATTGGATATGATGACTTTACCACAAGTAACGGATGGTTGCACGGATTTCACCTCCTTAGTGGAGAATCAGCTATTGTTAATAATGAAGTTGTCAAAGATTGGAACTAGAGACTGAATGATATATGCCATGGATATGACAGAAAGGATATTTTTCATTGTGACAAGACTGGTTTGTTTTTAAGACTGTTGCCAACAAGGTCGCTGGTACGGAAAAGGGGATTCATGTAAATACTAATCGCATTTGTCATCCCCCTCTAGAATGGCCACTTTCTTGCTGCAATAGGGGTGACCTTATAAGAGGGGGACTAGTGTATATATGTACTTGTATGTTTTAATTATCCAATTTTACAAAATGTGTATAATGGAGTCTCCTGCAGGGGTAAATTCTGATTTCTGCCAATAACGAATTGTAAGTCCACTTGCCATATTTTTATTCCAGTGTGAAATAATGCAAAGCCATGCACTCATGACTACATACATAAGAAATGGCAAAGTTCAGTGTTATGTTTTCCGTATGAAAAACAAGCTCGTCAGGGACTGACATTCTACTGGACAAAAAGAATTTCCAGGAATTCAAGATAAGAACCCTTCAAAATAATCTTAACTGTCGAGTACTGAAGCCATCTCTAATATTCTTCAGAAATAACAAGATTTTCAAATTAGCTGTTCATTTAGGACCAACAAGACATGAAAAAAAGTCTTCTGGTGTAAACATCAAGCTGACATGACTTTCTGTTATTCTGGAGTATTGATGAGATTTTCAAGATAACTGGCATGATGGTCATATTGGAAAACAGATTGGCAACATTTCCACAAGCTAGACATCATCAGTCTTTTGGAGAAACAACAATATTGATATGACTAGCCATCTGGAAGTAGAAACAAGATTCACAAGATGACCATAAGAGGCCCCGAGTGGCCAAGTGGTCTAAAGCGCTGTCTGTTATGGATCACTGCCATCTCACCTCTGTCTGCGTGGGTTTGAGTCTCAGATTCGGCCAATGTGGGTATGTGAGAAAGCTTGCCAGTAGCTTCTCGCGGGTTTATGGTTCTTTCCGGGGTTTTCCGGGTTCTTCCTCCACCATTAATACTGGCTGCAATGTATAGCCTATATTATGCTGAAAAATGGCATTAAACCATATAAAACAAACACACAAGATGACCATTATGGTGACCATATTGGAAGTCAGATTAGCCAAGTTGACATGGTAAGACATTTTTTCAGTGAAAACCCAATGCCATTATGACCATTCATTCAGGAGAAGTAGTGATAACAAGATTTACAAGATGGCAACTGAAGCAGTCATATAAGACGTCTCAGCAGTATTTTCATTCAGCACCAATTAGATATTACAAGAAATCATTTAGTAACAAAACCTGCTAATATGACCGTCCATTCAGGAATATTATCAATAAGATTTCAAGATGGCCACTATGGATGTTCAAGTGACACCATTTTAATTTAGGACCAACTTGTATGCGTGATGAAGGTGAAAAGGATGAAGTTTCATGGCAATGCTGAAGTAGTTTAGGAGGCATAGATATAACAAGCTTGTGCCAATGAATGGACTGATGACAAACCACCCCATAAGTATATGGAGAAATAGTGGAGATCCATATTTTATATAGAGATTTGTGCTAATGAATGGACTGATGACAAACCACCCCATAAGTATATGGAGAAATAGTGGAGATCCATATTTTATATAGAGATTTGTGCTAAGGGCAAGTACCAAAATACAAGATATGACCTTCTCTGGAACCCAAGGTCAATTATGTCTGTTTTAAACTCATTATCAAAATATATATATAAATGTTTTCATATCTGCACCATAGTTAGATTGTATACAAAATTAACAGAGATTTATCAAAATCTGCAGGACTAGTCACATGTACAAGAATCTGTCATTGTAAGAAACACAGCAATAATTTAACAACAATAATTGCGAGAGAGCAGAAATTTTGCAAAATGTGATCTTCGAATTAGCATTTATGGAAATTAACTGAAAACTTTGACAGTAGTTATATTCACAAGATTTAATCATGCAGTACGTCAAACTGCAAGAAAAAGTCAGCAATTCAAGCAACTGTTGCAGAAATGAGGTAATTTGTTGACATGTACATATTCAGATAATGACCATAACATGTATAAAGTTTTATAGCGATCCATCCGAAACAGACTATTTGTATTGACAAGATTAAGGCATGCACTATATTTAGCTAAATTAATACAAATGTTTATATGCACATTTTAAGTTGATGACTACAACATTTACCAAGTTTCAGTGCAATCAACTGAAAAATGTAAGATAATTTTGTTTAGAAGACTTTGTCATACATGGAATTAAGTTGCAAGTAAGAAATGAGAACTCCTATAAAAATTGCATCACAAAGTAATTTGTCTATATGAGCATCATTGAGTGATGCCTATAATATTTACAAAATTTCATGGCAATTCATTGCGAACCAGTTCTAACTGAATAAATATGCGTGTCAGATGGGTGGATGGAAGTATGGATGGACTGACATGAGTGTTCCAAGTAGAAGCAATTTTATGTAGCTGTTGCTTGGTTTTTTCTTGTTGAAGCCTCTTCATATTCATTAGTTTTGTTCAGACTTTGTTGTAATGTGGTTTGATTTCGAGTATCCACTGCTGTTTTACCTGAAAAAAAAAGAGACCAGAGACTAATACTGGATCCCAATGCAATGAACAAGACAACAATCCTGCAGGTGCTGGGCATGTTTTGCAGTGATTTTACTGAGCTTGTACTCCAAACAGCCTAGATACATCTTGAAATTTTTCTATCTGATTCATTTTGGATTCATATTTAATCCTTTTTGTTTACACTAAACTAAAAATAGAAAGATGTTTATAACAAAGCTCCATAATATCCTTGGAATCAACCAAATCATTTTAAAAGCTTGTTTACTACTCTGAAGCTAGGTCAGAAATGAGGTCAACACCTGGTGTTTATTTTTAGAGTACATGTCATCCCACTTTCTAAAAAAAATATCTCCCAATGAATGAATCTTAAACTTAAAATGTCAAATTTGAATCTGACAAACAAACAATTAACATAAAAAATAAATGACCCAAATCAAATACACGTAACAACTTTTAGTGATATAAAAGAATTGTTTGTTTCACTGTTTAACAAACAACTCTAGATTTGTGTTTGCAAAATATGTATGCACTATAATAGGTCAAAGTCTAAAAGTTAAAAAAAACTTCAAAAAAATATGACAGCGTGTTCCAACGAGCATAAATATCAAACCAGGTTGTCTACTTATGCTTACAAACATGCTTACAACATTTCATTAGTCTATCTTAGGTGGTTATGATTTAATGTTGGTCAGAAAGTTTTCATGAAAAACGTCCAAGTCCATAGATGCAGTTCACTCTGCAGTATCAGACTAACAATCCAAAGATCACATCTTTTGATAACAGATGAGGTGTCTAGATCAGCTGCTTTGGTGTATTCTTGGAAATGGCATCTACAAGCCAATTAACCATTAAAAATGTATACAAGATTGACCTTATAACCCCTAAATCAATAGTTTATTCAATACCCCAGTACAAACCATCTATGTTCGGTTGAGGTATGTCATGTAGAACTAATATCATGATGCAGAAACCCTTTTTTTAATTCTTTCAGTAAGTGACCTTGATCTTTTGAATAACAATTAGTGTGGTTCTTCCCCAGTGCAAACAATCCACAAAGTTTGGTAACTTTAGCTGTGAGTTATTAAACTATCCACAAAGTTTGGTAACTTTAGCTGTGAGTTATTGTGTAGAAACCATTTTTATTCTTTCACCTTGGCCTTTGAACTTTTAAACAACTAACGTTATTGTGCAAAAGCCAAACTAACGTTATAGCAGCAGTATACAAACTGCTAAATTTTGTATCTAAAATACCCCTATCTGTATAAAACCACGAGATGAGAAACGGACCATGTCCTTGGTAGATATCTTTGTGTTAATTTAATCACACAAAACCTGTCTAGACACCTGCAGATACACCCAGGTCTGTATGATCCCCAAATAGCCAAACAACCAAATAAAACAGTGTGTATGAATTTCAAATATTTACCCTAGTTTGCATTACTGGGAGAAGGGCAAACAAGGAGCTGCTATAACTATGCCCCAACACTTTAATCATCAAATCAGCATATTGAAAAGGAGCTAAGTTGGTCCAAGTGATCAAATCCAGCAAATACAAGATCCTTCTGACATCATTTGCATCTCTCATTCCTTAACAAAACGAAGTAGAAAAACAACAAGGTCCAGATGACTGTACCTAGACAATTACACACCTCAATACAGGACTATTTCTGATTTTGCACTAGAAACAACCTGTTCATAGACAGGTGTTGGGGGCCCTGCATTAACACTACATTAAGATGGGGTATTCAAAACCAATAAAAAGCAAGTACAAAAAATGTATGTAAGATTCATGGGACAAAATGTATACTATGTATGATCAGTACCTGGAAGGCTGCAGTCGATGACTGAATCTTTTAAAACTTTTGTCATTGGGGCATCCCAGTGAAACCTTTGATCTGTAATAACAATTGAAAATTTAAATATATTTCTTTCCTGCATACATGTAGCTGTTAAAGTTGTTAAACAATGGTGGAGGATAAATCTTCATGAAACAAAATTAATTATAACCCTTCTTCTTCATTTGTTAATCTCTTAATGCAGGTTCACTAGAAGTATAAAAAAACAAAGGCAACCTGGATGGCTTGCCATTGTGAATCACTATGTTTTTTAGAGGATATTCCATACCACACACAATATTCACCCTCACCTGCAGTGACCCAGGCATTAAAATGCAATATCTGCCACATACATGATATGTCTTTTCCTATCATCTTATATATTCAGTTTGGTCAAATGTCATTACAAATGTCACTGTATATGCAATTGTTGTATATTTTACCTGCCTCCCTCCCAGATACCCATTCAGAGGGAGGTAGGAATGATACCCCTCTTGCTCAAAACCATCACACATGGGCAAGATAGTTAATAAGTTGTGTGGATTTCCAAACAGCCATTAGGAAGAAGGTGCAGTAACAGATGGATTGACAGACAGACATAGAAAGGATAATAACATATCTATTTTTTTAATATAAAAAGCAATAACAAATATGTTCCTTTAATGTAATTAGGGACATTGATCAATCAACACTCTACTGAGCTGTTTTAGTTGTGGGAATAATAATTGGTACTTCCATTAAAGGTTAATGGGGATACTGACCTATCACCACTTTAAAATGCTCTGCTTTAGTTGTTGGGAAACCACGGAGATTTATCATTAAAATGAAGATAGCCATGTCATCTTGAAGTTGAAAATAGCTTTAATAAATCATGATGATCTTCACACAACCAGCAATATCCCACATTATTTGGCTGGTAAAGCCTGGAGGAATGTTGACAAAATATCCAAAGAGGGTAAAATATGTTTGCTCCCAAGTCATGAAAATATTCACATTATCTAGCAAATTACAGTCTGCTGTAGGAATATTCTGGGAAAACTTTTCAGTCAAAGCTGATGGCATACTTTTTAATTTTTGCAGAAATGTAAACAAATGATAATACACTAATGTGTTGAAAATGTATGGCTTGTTAACAATGCATTGTATCTTTTCTTATATTTCTTGCTGAAATTCACAGTCTCCTTGAATTCCATAAACAGAGCATTTTATATATTTTCTGTGGTTACCATGCACTCTGTATTGATATTGTGGCAGACTGGTGATACTGACAGAGTTCTCACTAGGATTTTAAAACTAGGAGTCTAGGACTCCTAACTTGGTAAAAAAATAGGAGTCCCACCTGCAAAAGTTGCAGTGCCCATAAACATTCTGAAGCGACTAAATGGCCATTAAAATGTCCGGAATAAACAAATACAAAACGTTTATCAGTTCTACATGTATTTCTTTGCAATTATTTATTATTCTTTAAAACAGTATGTATTAAAATCTATATCATGTACAAATATATTCTGAACTACAATATAGTTCACTTTCGTCTATGTCGCATTTCACAAAAATTTCTGATGCTTGGCTTTGGATCATATTCCTCCACACTAGGTCCCTCTTCTTTGACTCGCATCAATTTTGTTAAGGTCTCGTGTTTTAATCTGGACCTTCCCTTTGTCTTGATTTTGTTCTGCACACTGAAGCCTCTCTCACATGCCACAGATGACACTGGTGACACCAACACAATTGCAGCTAGGACTGCAAAATCTGGAAATATATCTCTGTACTCTTGCAGTAGAGTTGTACAGGCTTCTGTCAGTGTGCAGTTCAATGATTTTATTACTACTTTCACTTGGTAGAAATCAGCTTGGGTTCTTTCACCATCAATAACTCCACCCTCACCACCATAAATATTGATCAATTCCTCTAGTTCATTTTCTCCATGATCATCAAGACTGTTGGTATTTTTGGGGACTTTGGATGGATTTAGCACAGTGTTTAGAAGCTGAAGGTTTTTCATTGATTGTTCATCAAACCTCTCATCTAAGTTTTCAACAAGTTTGTCCAGATAGTTGTTTGCATCAATCTGAAACTGCAATCTGAGTTGTTCTCTGTCTGTTACCTTCACCCCATGATATAATGACTTTGATTTTGTGAGTTCATCATACACTTTAGCCAATTCTATCCCATTCTTGGTTTTGAACTGGGTGATTTTCATTCGAGTAGATTCTACCAGAATGTTCACAGTCTCAATGTCCACATTGTCTCGTTGAAATACTTGAGATAGCTTTCCTACTACTCCAAGAACATCTTTAAAGAATCCAGAAACTAGCACAAATGTCACACATTTGACTCTATTTAAAAGTCCCTTTGCCTCAGAAACACCCTTTGCAGCATCATGTTCAAGCGTAGAATACAGCGCTGGGTAACAGTCCACTATTGCTCTCACTGTTGCTTCTAGAGAAAGCCATCGGAAACTTGCTGGTTCTTTCAAAGTTACATATTTTATGTTTTCATTCTCCATAATTTCCACCATGGCTCTCAGTTCATTATATCGTACTGCAGAATTGCTGAAGTACCTATACACCATCTTCAGAGTGTGCTGGTATTCGTTAAACAGTGTAATGTCCCTACATGCATGGCCTGCAGCAAGTGCAAGCTTATGAGCAACACAGTGTATCTGCATTAGATGCTTGGAGTGATACTTTTTTAGTATAGCACCAACACCATTGAGTCTACCAGTCATAACAGCTGCACCATCACTAGCTAATGTCATCAGCTTGTTGAGAGTGATTTTCTTTCTCTCAAACAACTTCACTACTTCAGAAACGATTGTTGCAGCTTTTCCATCTATAACACTGATACAATCCACAAAATGAGTCACCGACGTATTATTACTACTCAGACACTTCACATAAACATTGAGCTTTTTATGGACAGTCACATTTGTACTTTCATCAATAACAAGTCCCAAAATTTTTGAATTATTCATGTTGGTGTCTACTACTTCTTCTAAAGTAGAGTTTATGGCCTCCAACATGTCCATCTTTATTTCTTCACTTGTGTACAATTGCTTGTGCTCTTGAAGGTCTAGACATTTGTTCTTGATTTGGAGAGCGATCACTTTGTTGTACTGATTCAGTGGCTGACCCTCTTTCCCAATGTAATAAAAGGTGTTACTTTCCTGTTTGCAAAAGAAAAAAAAACAACAGAAAAAACGTGCGCACGGAGGACTCGTGCATGGGCGATTTTCTGCGTCCTGGACCAAAAGTTTGCGTCCAAATACGCGTAATTAAGCGTTTCCAAGATCTCAGTCTGAGATGGGGATTGTTCAAGTTTTAACTGATTATTTAATGTTAAAGTAGATGGCCTGGAAATGTTTTGAATAAAATATTACTGGGCCCTATGTAGCTCAAATAAATATTCTTGCTCTGATTTCATGAAAGAAAAAACTAAATATATCCACTATATTAATGTGAAAAAAACTTAAGTAAATATGTATAACTTGACTCTTTGCAACCCTACTGAGGACACTTCATGACAATGATTTGGGTCATGTACTGAGGCTGGGAACTGCCTTTAAACAATCATCCTATAATTGAAAATCATGTCTCTATTGATCTATTTTAATTCACATTATTAGCCTATTGCTATTTCTAATGTATTTATGTTGTTTTCTACAACTCTGTTCAGCTTAATGCATATTAAAAAATCTCTGAAAAGACTTATATAATTGAGAAATCTTAAAATTCCATGAAAATAAATTGGCTGAAATTCATTTATTAGTAAATCAACGTTACTGTAAATGTCTGACAAGACTCATTTATGCAAGTCAAATAGAGTAAGTTAAGATTTTTGCTAGTTCTAAATTTTTCAAAAACACAATTATTGCAGCTTTAACACATTAGCCCCTAGCGATGACTTTACAGGACATGAGGTAGTAGCCTGGACATTTTAGTTGCACTACAAAATACAGAGGGAAAAACCGAAGTTTTGTACTTGTTTTTTTTTTTCACCTAAAACACGCCCATGGTCGGATTCCGAATTTGTGTCAAGATTTTAGACTTTATGGCCTCAGATCTACGGCAGACAGGTCTGAAACGAACACACAGACAGGTGAACCTGTGCAAAACGTAGAATAAGGTGGACATTTTGAATTAAGAGTCTTTTCCATACGAAAATTATGGGTCCGTAAAGCAAAAAAAAATAAAAGAAAAAAAAAAGTTCAATTTTTACCCTTTTGCTTATGCACCAGCAAACTAACCAATGAAAAACATTTTCTTTTGCACAGACAGCCACTTGGCAAACGGAATATTGCTTGGAAATCGATGTATTACGATGTATTCAGAAATAGTCCCCAAAATGTGTTTCCTACTCGCATTTCATGCGAAAGCAGCAAAATCTCCAGGGGTTAATGTGTTAATATTATTCTTAATCAGAACACTGCTCTTTGTGCATGTCATGATAACTAATTTTAAGCTATGCTGTTCAGACTTTAACACCAACAGCGGGTCACTGACATACTTTGCACAGTTGGCTCCACATATTTTGCAAATCGTGTGAAGATGATTTTATTATATCTTGAGGTTATCAAGTCTTCTACATGCATATCACTAAAAACAGCAAGTCGCCTATCACACTGACCCAGTTATCTGAAAATCATAGCAGCAAACAGCTCTGGAAGTGTGACAAATGTTTACCTCAAAATTCACCCACACTTCAACTTTATTAGCAACAGGTTTAAAAGTGAAAATATAGTAACTGTTGGAACAAAACATATACCTGCTTTATTGGTAAAATTAGCTATGTCACTGAGAGGTGCACTAGCAGTGTCTCCTGAAGCAGCTTGGTTTGTTATCCTGTGGGAATTGTGGCCTCTTCACATGGGAGGGCACTGGTAGTGATATTTGTTGGACTGCTGTTGGTATCTCTTGGAGGGGTGTCTGAAGTGTCACTTAAAGTGTACATTTCATTTGTAGAGGTATCAGATGCAGCAGGGTTGGTGAGTCTATCAGACATACCTGTAAAACAAACCATAATGAAATTCTCAATGTCCACTATCCATAGATGCTTTAACAGGCAAAACACAATAGAAAGATGCCCCCCCCCCCACTAACTTGACAAAGTCTCTTGACAGGTAAATTTAAAGTAACTGGTACAAACAGTACTAACACTGATAAATGAACAACCCTTTAACATAATGCTACCAAAAAGCCAATATTAAAACAAGTGCATGTGACTAGTTATTAGTGGCATTTGAATTTATTCCAGATTACTACACTTATAAGACACCAATGTACTTACCATTGGGAAAACTCTGCAAATGCAATTCCACTTTGGAGATAGTCATAACTGGCAATGATCTTTGGTAGACATTTTCATTCACTTCCTTTGTATGCCCCATGTGCTGGCAAAAATAGGTTTTATCTTCTGGTTTGACTTTAAGTGCTGCATACATTGTACTTAACCTAGCTCTGTTTTTTTTGTGGCATTGATGTTTAAATTCTTAATTCCAGTTATTTTATACATGTAATCTATGTAGTCCCATCCAATGACATGGTTTGGTGAAGACTCAGTATTTAGAAAGATGAATTTGTTTGTTGATAAAATACCTGCATCCATACTAATATTTCTGTCAAGAGGATGTCCATTGCTTTCTTGCAATCACCAGGTATCAAGCATGATACAATTCGTGTCCTTTTTCCCTGCTGGAAAGTGACCTCCATGTCACAAAACACTTTCCTCTCAACTGGTGAAATAAAATCCAAATTCTAAATCTGGGACTACGTAATCCACTGATTTCTCTTGTACCAGTGATCAATCTTCAATCTACTTGGTTCTCCACCTCGGCGAACATTGAAAAAAGTTAGTCTGGAACTAACTGCTCTGCATAGTTGTACAAAGTCATGTTTTCCAATGAAATCAAATTTGCCTTCAGGGTGTTTTGTTATCACTTCCAGTGTGTATTACAAGCTTTTCCATCGGTGCATCCTCTGGTAGTCTTATCTGGCAATCTAAGCCTTTCTTGCCTAGTTTGGGTGGTCATGTATCTTGCATCACCAAAAAACTGTTAGACTGTTAAACTTTAAAACTGAGACAAAGTGCTTAAACTCCATTGCTTTTATTTCTCCTTAATATTTACCTTGTAATGCTTCTCCTTTCAAGATTTCTGCACATGTTATCAGTAAGTAGTAGATATTCTCCTTTAAGCCATACTTGATGTTGGAATCTTCTTTGTCTGCTATTTTGTAGATTTTTCACGGTTGAACATTTGCACATATTCTATGCATTCATTAATCTCAAAAAATTTGAATTCTACATAAAATTTTCCCACTGTTATAATGTTTGAGCAAACCCTTTTTATCACTTCCATTGTTTTTTTCAGCTTGTTTTCTTCTCCCCACAAACGTGCATCTATCAGCCTTATAGTACGTGTACAATCTCTTTTGACATTCAGAACCTACTTCCCCTGCCTCAAAGAATTCAACAATTCATGAAAGCTGACATCTACTGTATCACTTTCAGTAGCTAGCATTGCCAATGGAATGGGTTTTGAAAATGCACATTGGTCCAAGTGACATTCATCTCTATGCCTGAAGAAGAATTTCTTTGCATAAAATCCCTTACAATTTGGGCAACAAACTATATTCCCCTTACAATATTTCTGAGACTGAAATGATGGGTTTTCCTTTGTGCACTACTGTTTGTTCTGTTCAAATATGCCCTCTTTTCTAATTGTGCACATAGTTGCTCTTTGCTAACCACGATTTTCTAATATAGGTTTCACTTCATTACGGTCTTTATGAACCTGGATTATACCTTTTTAGATTGGAATAGAGCTGTCCACATACTTTGCATGGCCTCTTTGGTTTACAGTAACACTGGAAACTGAAAATGAACAGGTGATCCCATTAATATAATGTGAGCCCAAAAACAAAGTCCAAATTCTTCACATAACCTCTAAAACAATTTCAGCTAATATAAACTAAAGATGATATAAACTACAACAAATCCCTGAGTATCAGTCATATTCTTGCTGACAGAAGCTTACGTGCAAAGTTTGATAAAAAAATCATTCATATATTTGACAACACTAGTGCTAACAAGCTGAAGCAACCCAAGTCTAGATGCCATCTCTTTGATATTATCTAGTTTCTACTGGACAACAGCATTTTGGGGGAGTTCAGTAAATTATAACTTATCTAATACTTATAGTTTTTATATGGAACTGTATAACCTAATTTGTGTTTTATAAATCAAGATGTATATAATTATCAGTGTGTTAGTAGATAACATTAATTACATATATTACCATAAGGACAGTAAGTCTGGGGGCATTATAAGTCTTGGGATACTCTTAATTATTTTAAAAGTAATTTTGTATGATCTATAAAAGGTGGGACATAAAGTTAAAGTCATTGTTTCATGTACTGTACTATTAAGTGCTTTTTCAAGTCAACTGATCGATCAGCATATTTTGTCTATCATAACCTCAATTAAAAATAAGCCTGATTGTGTGGTGTATGGAGATCTTCACAATTTTGTCTTGACATTTGTTTTTGTCTATACGTTTTGGGACACCAAATATTGTATATACATGTAGTTTACCTGCATAGAAGTCTTTGGATGCGCAACTTTTTGTTGTTTGGGGTAATTTTATCAGTCAAAACTTCATATATTTCCAGTTCTCCAGGGTAACAAAAATATGTTCACAATAAGATTTCTATGCTGGAACAATTTGTGTCATTATCAGTATTTATGTCAATTAGATTACGTTTATTAGCATACATCACAATCAGTCTCAAAATTATTAAATATCTGTGTATATAAGTACAAATACAGTATTGTAGTGGATGGTTGGGGGACATGGCAATTCAGAATATATACTAGATGGTTGGGGGACATGGCAATTCAGAATATATACTAGATGGTTGGGGCACATGGCAATTCAGAATATATACTAGATGGTTGGGGGACATGGCAATTCAGAATATATACTAGATGGTTGGGGGACATGGCAATTTGGAATATATACTAGATGGTTGGGGGACATGGCAATTCAGAATATATACTAGATGGTTGGGGGACATGGCAATTCAGAATATATACTAGATGGTTGGGGGACATGGCAATTCAGAATATATACTAGATGGTTGGGGGACATGGCAATTTGGAATATATACTAGATGGTTGGGGGACATGGCAATTCAGAATATATACTAGATGGTTGGGGGACATGGCAATTCAGAATATATACTAGATGGTTGGGGGACATGGCAATTAAGTATATATACTAGATGGTTGGGGGACATGGCAATTCAGAATATATACTAGATGGTTGGGGGACATGGCAATTAAGCAAATATACACTAGCTGACTGGAATACATGGTAATTCAATATAATATACTGGATGCTTCAGTCATGAATTATGTGTGCGTGTGTGTGTGTATAAAGTACTTGCATCTTTCTGTGTCTGTATGCTTATCTGTTATGTTTTAGATAGTCCAGGTGAGCTTTGTTCAAGGACTGTGCGAAAGCTTTTAAGAATGTCACAATAATAAAAGTTAAAGTTGTTCATTTGATGTACTCAATGTACTATCAGCACATGTTCTCACCACTAATTACGTGTTGGTACATCTAAAACATTTTTTATGTCAACTGATTGATCAGCATATTTTAACATAAGCGTGAGTTTGTGGTGTATGGAGATCTTCACAATTTTGTCTTAACATTTGTTTTTATCTACCAGTTTTGGGAAACCAAATATTGTACATAGTTTACTTGCATAGAGGTGTTAGGATGCACTACGTTTTGTTGTTTGGGGCAATTTTATGTCAAAAATTCATTTATTTCAAGTTCTTAAAGGTAACAAAAAGTCAATGACCAAAGCATTTGAATGGTTTATATTACAGTCATCAAAATTTACAACGTACAACAAAAAAATAAAATTAAACAAGAATATCAAAATGAAACATGGCATGCACACCATGTGAATTTTTTCCCCTAACTTTGAACTTTGAGCTAGAGATTTGACTCTGATATGAAAGGGTCTGAAGTTTCACCAGAATATATGTAGGAGTAAAATAGACAGCCTGGAAACTAGCAACTGCCTTACATTATTCTATGTGACCGTGACCTTGAAAGGAAGAGTGGTATGACTGAATACACAAGACAAGTTGTACATAACAGGCTAGAATTTCATTTAAATATATTTACTGATTATACATGCAAACAGGTCTTCGGTTTATATTCTCCCTTGCTGTAGCCTTGACCTTGAGGGAGGGATATCGCTATGATGTCTGCAGTGTGGCAGTTTTCTAGCACTGGGTCATGATGCTGCAGACATATTGCATGATGTTACACCAATTCTCATTATCCTGACACCAGGCCAACCAGTCCTAACACTAAACTCTTAATGCTAAGTGCCAAGCAAGGCAGCTGTAAGTACCATTTTTGCAAGTCTTTGATAATGGCAATGGTATGTAGTATAGTCTAGTCATCATATATAAAAGGTTAAAGGTTTTATTACAATATCTTAAGTAGTTCAAGGTTATAGTGTGGACAAGGATACAAGTCAGAGTTGCATTTGAGCTTTACCTTGAGACAGAGGTCATGGCTAAGGCATGTGATATACCATCTATATATGACACATAACTGGCCAATGTTTCATTAAAATATCTTTAGTGGCCACAAAGTTATATTCCAGACATAGGTTATCAGCCACAGATTTACATTTCAAATGAGGTGAACTTGCCCTGTAGGCATGGGGCATGACTATGGTACCTGACACACCATCAAGTTATGATACATAATTGGCTACAGTTTCATTGAAATATCTTCAGTGGTAGAAAAGCAGTCCTGCCAACTAAATGGACCTCAGTAAGGCAGCCAATATTTTCAGTGGTAGAAAAGCAGACCTTCCAACTAAATGGACCTCAGTAAAGCAGCCAATATTTTCAGTGGTAGAAAAGTAGACCTGCCAATACTAGATGGTTGGAGCACATGGCAATTCAGCATATATACTAGATAAAACCTAACACTCATGTCTACACAAATGATAAAAACTTCAGCAAGGCAATATGTTTTGAATTTGCCTTGAATACAGGACACTAGTTAATACTCAAGAATGAAAGAAAGCAAAATATTTATGAAATTTTGTTGGAAGACCAGATGATAAAAGGAAAGGATAAACAATTATTTTTTTCCATACATTCAACTGTTATCACTAAAATGACATGAAAAATAAATGACCAAAAAATACATCTAGTTTTGACAGCACTATTACCTTCTGACATCCACTACACCAGAAATGGATCAGATAAATTCTTCCAAGGAGCTGAATCCCATGGACTTCAAAAGGAAGAGGTTCTCAGTCATTTCTTTGTAGTCTCCTGCATAAAAGAAGTATGCTATTAGTCAGTGACACAAGATACTGGGACCATTAAGTTATAATAAAAAAATTTACTTTATTTTAAAATCTTATAAATAACCATTGAAAATGTTTCACCCAACAAGTGACAATGACAGAAAAGCTATTTTAGCTCTAATGATCATAATTAGATAGCCAATACCTTCAGATTGTCTGCTCTTGTCAATTCTAACACATTGTATTCAATAGGTCCAAATAAATATGATTACCTCAAACTGACATAATGATGCATGTTACTGATTAGTTTTACTGATGATAACATTGGTTAGCATACCAGAAACACAAGTGAAAGGGAACAGATTGAAATTCTAAAACTAGATCAGCCCAGGTCAGATACCATGGTGTCTTTGGCCAAGACACTTTACTCCAATTCACTTAGATATTTCAGAACTCACATGCTGACAATTAAAATCTAGCAGAGTATTAATGTCCAACCACAGTTGAATGATCATCCTATTTTGAAAAACTATTAATGTGACAAGTGAGTTGAAATCCATAAAATGCAGTTTTAAGGACCTACCTGATGGTTATGGATTCAGTCTAAGGCAGAAAGAAATAAAGTATGAAAGAAAGAAGAACATTTTGAAATAAGAATTGTCTTTATTAGTTGGGGAATAAATTATACTTATAGCATACATTATTCTTGTTTGCTGGCACAATATGTAACAATAGATACAGGTAAAACTGACTGCTATGACAAATATACTGACTTTCAGAAAGGCATAGCTGCCAAAACATAGTATAAAAACTGACTGCTATGACAAATATACTGACTTTCAGAAAGGCATAGCTACCAAAACATAGTACAAAAACTGACTGCTATGACAAATATACTGACTTTCAGAAACTGACTGCTATGACAAATATACTGACTTTCAGAAAGGCATAGCTACCAAAACATAGTACAAAAACTGACTGCTATGACAAATATACTGACTTTCAGAAAGGCATAGCTACCAAAACATAGTGCAAAAACTGACTGCTGTGACAAATATACTGACTTTCAGAATGGCATAGCTACCAAAACATAGTACAAATACTGACTGCTATGACAAATATACTGACTTTCAGTAAGGCATAGCTGCCAAAACATAGTACAAAAACTGACTGCTATGACACAAATACTGACTTTCAAGAAGAATTATTGATTCTTAAAACTGCTATGCATATTAACTATTTACAGCATTTACAACCATTGGTAAGGTAGAAGAATAACTTGTTGAATTATTTAATGTCAAAGATGCATGTGTTGCACACATGCACATTATGAATGGCCTCCATGTTCCTTTCTGGAATCTATCCAGAACTTGTAAGACTGCAACACATTCGCACTCAGACACTGGCTGTTTATTGGAGCCATTTCTATGTGTCACCTAGTTCTTTTTCAATCCTTATCAAGTCCAATGTAACATCATTCAATGATGATCTGAGTTCTTTGCTGTCTCTTTTTCTTAACTGTTTTTGTTCAACCACACGAGTAATCCTTTGTAATTGTACTGTCTCGAAAGAGTTTTGAAAATAAATCGCAAACACTGGCAAATTGGAAAGAAAAGTTTTATTTCTGAAAGAAATTTAGTCAAACAAACTAGACATCAAGTAAAGTTTATTCCATGACAATCCCATGTTAATATGGCCATCCATTCAGGACAATAAGATTTTCAAGAGCAGCACCATTTTCATATAGGACAAACCATACTATGGGATAAATGTGTAACGTTTCATGGCAACCCTCCATGTGGTTTAGGAGGAGGAGCAATGATAAACTTGCACTAATGGACTGATGGATGGTATACAATCCCATAATCCATTCTGGTCTATGGACTGATGGATGGTATACAATCCCATAATCTATTCTGGTCTATGGACTGATGGATGGTATACAATCCCATAATCCATTCTGGTCTATGAGTTACTAAATAACACCACTGTGACATCATTGGTAATTCATTCATCAAAAAAGTGCCTATTACCTACATGCATATTCAACATCATTAGTATTTTGTTAATAAAGATATGGATACTAAACAATACCTAAAGATCTCAACAACACCCACAGGCCATAACCAACACTTACAGACCCATTTAACATCATTGGCAATTCAGTCATCAAAACAGTGGCTATGACCTAACACATAGAGGAACATATAACATTATTATTTCATTTATAAGAGATTGAGAATATCTGTAACAAGCCCAAAGGTTATGTCATTAATAATGGATATTTATCCCCATGTTTTAATTTGGAGAGAGGTTGTTGCCAGTAAGACCCTTTAGAACCCCACTTTTTTATAGTAGAGATTGAACTTCTCACAAAATAAAGAGAAATAACACAGAGTTCAAATTAGATCAGTAAGCTAATGTTTTTTTATTATTAGACAGTACTTTTTTGTCCTTGAAGACAACAATGCAGATTTTAAATGACTTTGCCTAGGAATGTAATCAATGTTTTTTGTATATCAAAAGCTTTTTGGATTGTAAATAAAACAAAATTCTAATGACAAAATAAGTTCTGAAATTGATATTAAATGGTCAGGAGAATTTTACTCTTTGAATCTTGTGTTTATTTTAGAACTTAATTATTTGACAAAGTTGAAAGAAGTAAAGAAATTTCTTGGCTGGTGTAAAATAAAAAAGGTTGTCCCATAATGGAATAAGTACTTCGATAAAATCCTTAATTTTCCTAAACTACTGTCATCTTTCATCTTTTTCCTGTTCTACCAAGCCAGCCTCCACAAACAAAAAACTGACTGAATACATTATTTTTTGGGTGTATTGGCAGTGGCAAAAGCAAGAGGGTAAAAAGAGATAGTCTTACATCTCCTTTTAAGGAATGTAGATCAAGTATGATACACTTGCACTAATTTATGTGTTATATATAACTTTTCCCAGATAAGGCGTGTCATGGCAAAGACTAGTTTCTGAAGATGTATTTAGAAAATGCTGGGGTAGCATTAGCGTGGTGCGGATAAACTCATTGTGACAGATGTAGTAGCAAAAACAATATATCATGTGTATGTACTTTAACTCAGCTATTAATTTTTGTTTTAAATTGAATAACAGAGTTTTACCAAATCATGTTTATTACTTGTTGTTGAGTGATCTGAATGCACCTATGATGAAATCACTCAATTTATGAATTTCCATGTGACTGCAATGATAACTGCATTTATAACGTGGTTCATAATGTTTTGGCAAGATATATTTATTCTGAGCCTGGTGACCATGAGTGTATCGTTTGATAAGTTTTGCCACCATGAAAAAATATCCTGCTGACTGTTCTTGACCCTCCATAAAAGGCTGACAAATCATGGCTCATGAAAACAAATGGGTAGAGAACAAGAACTTCTTGACCTTACACCATAAAGTGGAAATGAGACTTCAGATACTAGTCCATAAGGTATACTGCGATCAATAAATTAGTGACCTATAAGTAATTTGTTCTTAGCTTCATCCTAAAATATTGATGTGCATTCATGAGGGCATGTATTAGTCTTGATGTTGTTGTTGCAGGGTTAAATGCCATTTTCCAGCACAATATAGGCTACACATGGAGGTCATTAAATGGCGGAGGATGAACCCCGGAAAACCCAGGAAAGAACAAATGACCACTCAGAAGCTATGTACTGACAAGCTATGTCACAGTCCCACATTGGCTGAATCTGAGACTTGAACCCACAAAGACTAGATAACAATGATACATAATGGTGAGTGCTTTAGACCACTCAGGGGCTCCCACATGTATTAGTAATATTTCAAATATAGTAACATTGTACCCATGAACCAGGATTAATAACACATTATGTAGGCATGAGATGCACACCACTGACTCTGCATATTATTAGCCAATGACCTCAGTGACTATGACATTGGGTCAAGGTATGCAGCTATGAACTAGACTTGCTATCCAAAAGCCCTTATTTCTGTGTTACATGACGATGTTGTTTTTGGCTTTAATACCCCTTCCCAAATTATACGTTTCTTTTTTACCATTACAGCAAGACCTCCATTGAGTTTCATCAATGATCTTAACAAAATTAATAACAAAACTAAAACAATCTATCACATAACGTTTGTGTAATTTTAGGCACAGTGACCTTGACCTATGACCCTTAAAATTGAGGCTTCTTGAAAGCTTTCAGTGAGAACCATCATTAGCCTTGGCCATGCTACCCGGTCTAGAACCGATGGCATTATGCAATTATAAGTTTTGACTTCTTTCAATCACAGTGACCATGACCTCTTTGCCCCCAAAGTGGCCCTCTTCTTTCTACCCCATAGCGTTATCCATACACAAACTTCAGCTTTGGCACATGGCTGTAACTGAAATTTGTAGGCAGAAACCATTCCCATATTCAGACACTGATCTCTGACCTTTCAGTCAGAATTTTCGTATGTAGAAGACTCTTTATTCAAAATGTCCACCTAATCCTACTTTTTGCACAGGTTCACCTGTCTGTGTGCATCTCAGACTGGTCTGCCGTAGATCTGAGGTCATAAAGTCTAAAATCTGGACACAAATTCGGAACCCGACCATGGGCGATTTTTGGGTTAAAAAAAATGGGTCCAAAAACTTCGGTTTTTCCCTCTGTATTTTGTAACACAATTAAAATATCCAGATTACTTGCTATCATTGTAGAGCTACATCTGTCTACTTTTCAATGATACCACCCACTTTAGTGTATCATATATGACCTTGACGCTACAGACCATGGAAGTAGGCTACTACCTCATACCCCGTAAAGTCGTCGCTAGGGGTTAATGTCACAAAATGTGTTAATGGTACGTACTGGAGACCTACTCAATGGAAATGTTTAGGCAGATTTGTGTACCCTGAATGTTAAAAAAGTTTGACCACTCAGATCATAGAACATAGCTGGGGTTCAAAATTGAGGAACAACAAAAATGAAAGAAGAACAAGACAAGAATAATTGCCATAATGTATCACATTCCTTCACTCTTGTCAGGAACATTAAAACAATTATCCTTTCTTTACAAGTACAACAAGTTCATAATCATGTTAAATTCACTCATTAGTCCATCTTTAAATTTCGGACCAGCAAAGTATGTCTGAATTTTCCTGTCAAAACAAAGCACATCTGAAATGAAGAATTTCCATAAACATATCCAGTACTAACTTGTTCTTTAAAACTGGAAGATGGAATAGTGAGTCAGCATGTTCTTAAACTCCATTTGTGTGTGTAATTGGATTTTTGTGTGTGTCTGTGTACGTGTGTGTGTGTGCATGTGTGTGTAATTGGATTTTTAAATAATCTTTACCATTTTTGCAATCAAGCTGCCATGCTGTATGCACATTTATAGTGATGTCTAGCAGTGAGGTATCCTGACACAAGAATGATCAGTCATAACACTAACCTCTTAATGCTAAGCGATATGTGAGGCAACATTTATAGAAGTCTTTGGCATGACTTGGCTGGGATTTGAACTCCCACAGCCAAGGCAAACACTCTGACCACTAGGCTAACAGAGCAGTAAAAACATGTATAATTTATAGGCATTACTATAATTAGTGTCTACCTCAATCACTCAAATTTAGCAATACAACAAAATGGCGTAGTATGTGATGTATTCCTAAAATGACAGAACATGGATTCCATCAGGGATGTCAACCCTGGTATTTATGATTGTGGAAAGGGGTTCCAAGACTTCCTATCATAATAATGATGGGGGAAACCATGTCTTACTGCCAGAACAATTATGGGGGAATCCATGCCTTGATGGGGGAAACCATGTATTACTGCTATAACAATGATGGGGGAAAAATGTATTACTGCCATAACAATGATGGGGGAAACCATGCCTTTTAGTGCCATAATAATGATGGGAGAAACCATGTCTTACTGCCATAACAATCAGTGTAAAAAGAGATCAGTTGAGACTGATGAAAGCATATACTGAAATAGTTGCACATCTTAGAGTCAATTAGAATATTACATGGCTATTTCCATCAAGCTGAGAAATAACATCATGGTCGATGTTGGAACACATACAATTGTGATGGGTTTGATGATTTGCCTTTAGGAGAAAACAAAGCAGACAACCAGACTAGCAGGAATGCCTTGATGGCAATGAGCATACAGACCAGGGAATCAGACTAGCAAAAATGTGCCAATGACAAGCAGCAAACGAAGCAGGGAACCAGTCTAGCGAGAATGCTCCCATGGCAAGGAGCATACAAAGCAGGGAACCAGACTAGAAAGAATGCCCCAATGACAAGGAGCATATAAGGTATCATGATACCAATTGTTTTCCCAATTTCCTAATTTAGCATGCATCTCACTCTGTTATAGAGAACAATATTAGATTGTCAATTTGACGATGACATAACAAGGTACTCCACTGCATTTAAGAGAGATAACTCTGCAGGAAGTAGACAGGGGTATGAGTTATCTAGCCACAACATACTTATTTTCAGTGATGTTTATCACATTTTCAAAAAAATCATAAAAAATACAAAATATGATCTATATAGGAATTAACATAAATTCACATGTTGCCAAGAGGCTAAACTTTTTTGTAAGCCTAACAGAAAGTACAACTCTTACATAATCCACCAATCATAGCTAGTGTTGTTGTTTATTTCTGAATGCAATATTCCCTACACTTTAAGCTCCACCCACCTGGACTTGCGCAATTGGTACCATTATACCATAAGGAAGGTAACCAGACTACTGGTAGCATGAATGCCCAAATTGCACAAAGGTTTATAAAGGTCTGAATTTATTTATGTCCTGGTGTTGTTCATTGGGTATGAATGTTTACAATGAGTGTACCTGTTTACTTGTTATGAATGTTTACAATAAGTGTACCTGTATGCCTTGTTATGTGTGTGTTTGTGATTATGATTTTTAATGTAGCTTTAGAAAAAAATTAAGTCATAGCTATGATGTCTGCAGTGAGGCAGTTTATAGTGAAGTCTAGCACTGGGGCATCATGTCATTGTCATACACATGTAGCATGATGTCACACCCAGTCACATTATCCTGACACCAGGCCGACCAGTCCTAACACTAATC